>MU225965.1:517512-529659 GCA_018584345.1 Thuja plicata | reverse complement strand
GGGGGGGCTTTGGAGCCTCGACCCTCTCTCATGGGGGGGTTGGCAGCACGCATTGTACTACTGGCTTTGAGAGAGTCTCTTGAAGTCATTCCTTTTGTCTTTGCTTGCTTTTATATCTCTTTTTGGATAGGATTTTTTCCCACTGGGTTTTCTCCTTTTTCTCCGGTTTACAGAGATTTCCTTGTACTGGGTACCTGATCAGGCCTTGTTGCCGGGACCCATTTCTTGCTTTCATAGTTTTGCTAGGTCAGCTTTCTCCCTGCGTTCAGCTTAAGGGGGGGTGTTAGAGTATTATTACCTTACGCTTATTAATTAAATCATATTGATTTAATTATATAAGTTCCTATTACTCTAGTTGCTTAAGCTTCACTTAGGTGCATTATTAATTAATTCTTAATTAATAATGTGCAGCCTAGTTTTCTCCTTTAGGGTTTCTATCTCACCTTTTATAAGGTTGAGCTTTGTATTTTTTCATTAATTCAGATGATATTTTTTCTCTCACATTTTGAGTAACTTCTGAGTTCTGCTTTTTCCATTTTGTTGTTTCATTCTTGTGACAGGTTTATTACATGCAGCTGGATCTTGGAGTTGAATCTGATATTTCATCAGTTTCTACACGAAGGACCAACATCCAACACACAAAGCCACAAAAAGGGTCATTTCTTCCTCTTTTGGGATCGAAGGGCCATAAAAAACGAGGGCAAATGTTTAGATTTTTTCCCTTTCACAGCAGTCCACCCATCATCCACCTCATTGGCCAAACCCTGCCTAGAGATCAAATCGGGGACCGAAACTCCCAAATATGGAGAGCCAGGAGAAGGTTCCAGAAAAGGGCCATGTGCAGCCAATGGGACTGGTTCAGCAAGTGAACCAGTAGCCACCAAGCCAGAAGAAAACAAAGGAGCATTGCCAATAAGAGAAGCAACAACCTCACCTCCATCAGAGACCCAAACATAAGTCTCGGTACAAAGAGTCACCGCAGGAACAGAGGCAGCAGAAGCAGACGGGGGAGAGGCCTCACCCAGGGAAGAGACCTCACCAGACACAAGAGGCACATTGGCCTTAGCAACCTCCAGAGCAGAAGAAACCACCTAAGAAAAGCTTCGGACAGACGAATCCTTCCCAACAGTGTAATGTTGAGAAGAGGCCCCCTTCCACCAAGAAGCAAATTTTTTTTAATCTACTCCAAGCCACACTGATCAGCCAAATGGCTAGTTTTAAAACATCTCCTGCACCTGAAGGGGAGCCCTTCATAATCCAGGGATTGGATCCAGGAACCTTTAGAGTGTTGTAGCATAATATTTTCTGGAAGACCCATAGAAATGTCCAAGTCCACCAAAATCGAGGCATAAGTTGAATGAAGAATATCAAAAGAGTCCTCATCAACCATCAGAAACTCCCCAAGAGCTTCACTCACAACCTCTAATAGAGAATCCACCCAAAGATGAAGGGGGAGGTAGGGAATTTGGACCCAAATGGGAACCTTAGAGAAAGTCTCAGAAGAGGGATCAAAGTCAGGGTGCCAAGGATTCACCATAAGCATAAACCAAGCATCCCAACTAAAAAAATGATCACATAAAATTATTTTCCTATCAGCTGCATTTTCAAATTTTGCTATGAAAAAACCCTGAGCCATAGGGAAAATGTGAACAATACCAGAAATATTAGGTTCCCAATGTCGAGAAATCCAGGAGTGAAGGTCAGGAAGACTTGGCCAGAAGCCCTTGAACCTGCAAATAAGGCCATGGACTGAGAAATCAGAGGATGCCTCATCAATTTCCTTCACAACCTCATCCGCCAGAGGGATAATGATAGGGTTAGAAACTAGAAAAGGAACAGAATCCTTGTTCCCCCTGGGACCCAAAATCAGAGAAGGCTTAGCCGCAGCAGATTTGCGAGCCGATGACAAAGGGGCTGAAGAGCCAGGACCCCGAGCCACCACAGAAGGATCTGAGGAACCAGGGGCCAGAGGAGCCGTAGAGCCAGGGACCCTAGCCTCCACCGAGGGAGTCGAAGAGACAGGAGTCCTAGCCGCTACTAAAGAGCCAGAAACCCTAGCCATCTCTGAAGGAGACTAAGAGCTAGAAACCCTAGCCATCGCTGAAGGAGACGAAGAGCCAAGAGCCAATGGAGAAGTAGGAGTCGATGAGCCAGGAACCCTAGGCACAATCGAAATGAGAATTATACATTATATAGGCAATGTTTACAGTTATAGAAACCATGAAATTCTATATCAAAAACATGAAGAACATCCTAAAATATGTTACAGAGTTGTCTTTATAGTTCAACCATAACTTAGATTAAAAATGGACTACAAAACCCTAACCAAACTAAGGTTAAGCTTGCAGATAATATCCAATCAGTTATTCAAATCAAGAAACTTGATCTTTGGCATGTATGTTGATCTCCTAAAGTGAAGAAAGTGACCACGATGAATGCGTCCTTGGGATTGATCGAGGAAGAACCTATGCAAAATATGACTGAGAATAGACATGGTGTGATCATTCTTTTGTCAAGGAAACATCCCTTGCAAATCATCAATAGGCATGGAGAATTCCCTCAGATCACGTACACAGAGCCTGGAAGAAGTTATGGCACCATCTTGAAGTGGTTGGAGAAGATTTGAATTTGATGAGGTTCATTGTTAGATGAGCATCCAATTTCAACCTGTAATCGATAACCACCCTCAATCATTTGGCTTTCAGATTGCCCTTGAAATTGAGTCATTGATAAAGATCCTTGTGTGGGAGAAAATGGCCAAGATCCTCTGAAGAAACCTTGCAAGAAACGTCAAGTCCATCAGGGATCAGAGAGACAAGAAATGTGTCTCTTTGATGAGCAATCAATGTGTCACAACTTATCAAGCCCACCACTTGTTGTTTTCATTAGGTGTTGAAGACACGCAAAAGGGCTTTCTTCAACGAGTGATAAGCCTGACAACCAATTAGGAGACTTCATCAGGGATCGAAGGGACCACAAAATTGTCCCCTCGATACCTAAAGCACCCTTGTTGGAGCCCACTTTATCAAAGATCGGGGAGATCATAAAATTGTCTCCCCAACGGCCGATCGGGACCCACCAGCTTGCTTTCCCACATGATCTTGATTGGAAACCTAAGACCCAAAAGGTATCTCTTCAATCCTGATTTGTGTTGTGTTTTATCGAAGATCGAAAAGACCGAAAAAAATTCTTCCCGATGGCTAATCTATCTTTGAAAACTTGACTACTTGTTGCGTGGCAATCACCAATCTGTCCATCGAGGATTGGAGAGAAGAAATAATTGTGTCTCTGGTAAGTGAGAAGGATGCTATAAAGGGGCAGATGACATGGATTGTTGCTCAAGCATGGAGGCCATATTTTGGAGATAAAATGGGACTCGAACCGGTAGCTTAGGAGATTATGAAATCTTAATAGGTCAATGTAGAATTAGAATTTAGAGCCCAGAGAGGAGTGAAGCGTACTTGGGGTAAGAGCAGGGGTTTAGGGTTTTAGGCCCTAAGCCTTGGAGAGTGCAATTAAGTTATCTTATTTTTCATGTCTCAGATCAGTTATTTTAGATGGGCTAAGACGGGCATAAAATGCCAATAGTTATCAAGAATGAATCTTCCGCCAAGGAACCATGTTTATTCTAATCTATCTCTTTCAGAATTGGCTTTATCCTTACAACCAAGACTTTAGCTATGATTTTATAGGAAGTGTTAAACAATGTTATAGGATGCCAACCAGAGATAGTGTCTTCATTCTTCCCTTTTAGAAGGAGCTTCACCAAGCCTTTGTTCATATTAGACCCTAAGGACCCTTGGTGAAATCCTCTAAATATAGGAGATAAAAGTTATCTTTAATATGATGTCACATGGCCTAATTAAACTCAACTGAGAACCCATCAATTCAAATACTTTTATGAGGAGCCAATGAGAACACAACATGTTCAAGATCTTCAACAAAAAGTTGGCAATCCAAGTATCGATTATATTCATAGTGCACATAGAAGGATTGACAATCCCTATAGAAATAAATATTTTGTGATCCATAAGAAAAAATACTAAAGGGCATTGTCCACCAATTTCATTAGCCCTTCCACAAACATCAAGAATTTCATTGAAATAATACATACCCAGAAGCACCTAAATGAGAAATGAGCTAGTCAAAGATAATGAGATTCCTAGGCCTAAATAAATGAACCTTTCTATTTTCTTAATTAATTTCACTAGGCAAATGAAGGGGAAAAAAAGAGTAAATAAAAGATTCGTTAATAGTTACATATGTTGAATTAATGTCATTTTGTTCACAATATCTTGAGATTCAAGTAATTTATTTTTATTTCTTGGGATAACTAAATATAGTAATGTTTTTTTTATTATGGGTAAAACAAATTTTTAAGGGGACCATAAACTCTTAAGAACCAGTAGTTGTCACATAAACAAGACAGTTGCACAACGAAAACCAAGCTATCCCACAAAACTAGTCAACATAAGAAAAAAGAGTATCAGTAACGATCAAAGCAAGGGAATAGTGACCTATTCAACACTAAACACCTACCTAGTAGGTTACACACCCAAAGCACATCTATTAGAAATAGAAGCATGTTTAGGAAGACCTTTCCTCCTCCTTTAGATGATAGTTCATGACACCCCATTTTCCAAATCATCATGGGAGAGGCTAATCATCTGTTGTGGCCACAAACTACTACATTACATGTAGAGAAAAAGAGTGTCTAACCAAAAAAGACATAATTTACACATAATCAAGAAGGATCATGAACCATAACATGACCAAGAGAAGGTATACCATATGAAAAGACAATGGAGTTTGCATCAAACACAAAAGCGACCACTTTCAAAGATAACCCAACAAGATCTGAGGAAGCCATAAGAGACCTACAATCCTCTAAGTCATAAAAATATCCAATGATAAAGTGCGTGCGCATTCAACATCTTGGACTCAATGTATTTAACCTAAATACTAAAGAGATTTGGGTCTACACAAGGGGTCTATTTAGCAGGTAAATGAATTATTTGAGTTGTCAAATATAAAGAACCGTGAAAGATTCTTATATGAAGCAAAATCAACTTCGCCTCAGTTAAAGGTAAATGATAGGAGATGGGGCAGTGTTATAAATAAGATCTCCTTCCAATGAATTTCACCGGAAGCTTTACGTCCATATAAAATGGAAATTTCTTTAGATGTTGAGCCCAATATAATATTTTTCTTAAGAAAACAAAAACCAAACAATCAGATAAAGTAATTACGCCGATAGGCTTTGTGTGGGAGCTTTGCTCCTGGAAATGCATTTCTCCTCCTGGATAATTGTCAGCCCTCTTCTTGAATAGTTTCTTTTCCAGCTATAGAAAATACTTCAGTTTTTTTCCTCTTGTTTTTTTGTTGAAAATTAGCAAAAACGGTTTTGAAAGAACAAGTTACTTTGTTTTCCCCCTATTCTTATCCCTATTTTCTTGGGGCTTATGAAACGATTTTTTTTCTTTTTTCTTTTTTTTTTGTAGGAAGCGATTTTTATTTAAAGCCCAATTTGATAATTGCATTTTGCTATGTTGATACATGATTTTGATGAAGGGAATTTCACGGAAGGGGGAAATGGGTGCAGTTTGGGAGTGAACAGCTAATATTAAATAATTGTCAACAATTCGTTAGATTTTTCAACTGAAATCTACAACCAGAAGCCTATAAAAATTGAGTGCTTAGGGTTTTTGTCTACAAAAGTTTTTGATTTTTGAGAGCTCCATCTTTTCAATAGTTGAAATCAAGCTTCTAAAATAATGTTGTTTTTGGAATTGCTTTTGGTTTTTTTCATTTAAATTTGTGGATTTTTCATTTTAAGATTTTTTTATATAATATGAATGTGGTGATAACTTGTGAAGGATAGACTGACTTTGCTACTGTTCATCTTGAATTGATATATGCCTAAGAGCTTTGTCGCTGCTTTCTTATTATTTATGGTGCTAAAAGGTTCCTATTTTTAATATTTCTTTTATTTTATCTTTTTCATCGCTCATATACGAATTTCAATTGTTACATATATTTTTAGATTATTTAATCATTTTACATTATTTTAGAGTCACTTTTTTGCATTTTTAGATTATTATAATGTAGTATTTGACCATTTCTTTGGTTATTTTTACTGATATCTTAAATATTTGTTTGTAAATCAAAACTCCTATTGGCTCGTCGTTGCATATACAAAAATGTGCAACTGCTAGTCTATGTAGTCTCAAGATAAAATTATCCTCTTAACCTCGATAGAAGAGGCATGTTAATAGTTTGATTAAATCATCTTAAAGAATTATTTTTCATATAAATATTTTTATTTGTTAAATCTTAACTCTTCAATTGTTGCTATAGTTAGGAAGGGCATGTAGGTTACTTTAGAATACAAATAATTTTATAGATTTAGAATTAGTGTCAATGTTAAAGTTAAGATAAAATTAGCGTTAATTTAGGAAAAATGGATTAAAATCTAAATCAAATATCTTTTGTCCAAATTTAGGTTATATTGGAAAATATATGTATTCTATTTTTTATTTTTTTATTTTACATTTGTTTAAATTCAGAATGTAGATATGCACATATATTTACATCAAGATGTTTAGAAAAAATATTGATAGTGCAATTTTTTCTGGGTGGTTGGATATGCACATTTATCTACATCAAGATCTATAGAAAAATAAATTGATAGTATATTTTTTTTCATTAGTGATGCATTATAATTATATGGTTTTGTATACTTTTTTTTGACAACTCACAAGTTATTTGCTTTGTTAGTTAAAAAGGTATTATGGACTTTCTAGTTATGATATCATTACTTTGAAATGAATAAGTATGAAATGATATTTAAACTATGCAATCTAAAACTTTTCCCATTGAATTTGCATCTAAAATATAATGTCATTTGTTTCATTTTATCATATTTTTCAAAAATAAATATGAAAAACTCTAAAATAATCTCTCTTACATCGTCTACATTATTTCATTTAACCTAGATAGGTATGCCAATATTCTTTCCCTTAAAACAACGTCTATCTCTTCTTTAGTTCAAAGCTCAATGAAAACCAAAAACAATAGTTACTGTGAACACTTCTCAAATACTCTTCCAGAAAAAAAAAATGACTTGTTTTTTTCCATAAACTTGTTCAAATTTAAATTAAAAAACTTGTTTAAATTTAATTGAACTAACAAAGTCCAAAAATTTAAAGTGTATTAGGTGTTTTGTAGAAAACCAATACCAATGGTTAATTAGAAAATAATAAAAAATTCTAATTTAAAAATATAATTGACAAAGTAAACAATAGTCGTATGTCTTCATGTGATTGTTGTTGCTCCTCACCTAAGTTGTCCTTGTTTCCAAACACACTAACTGTTAGTGTGGCAGTATTATGAGAACTGGTCATTACAGTGATAGTTGTGTTTACATATATACAAGATCATTGCATCATTGTTTGCATTCATACAATATCATTGCATCATTCAGGGAAAGCTCCTCATGGTCACATTACTTGTCTTGATTCAATTATTGCATATTGTGATTATGAGAACAATGATTACATAATAATCTTATTGCACTTGATATGTTACATTGGCATCATCCTCAAATTGGGTTTGATCAGTTTTGGTAAGCAGATTATGGATATGGTTATAAATCATATTCATTTTGAATCTTGATCAGTCCATAACATTGTTACATTCATTATTGTCAATAAAATCATAGTGAAGGTATGTCACATAGCTTCAGCCTCCTCATGTTTCTTCTTTTCTTGCATGGTGTCTAGCTATGTTGCCATGTTGTTAATAATGTCCTGCTTAAAATCGGACAACAGGTGAGTTATCTCTATCATGGAAACTCCAGTACCACTAGATTTCCTCGTGGAAGGCCTATATCCTCTTCCCTTCTTGATAGAATCTCTAGAATAGTTTGGGCAGATCTTCTTTATATCATTCCAAGATGACTAAGTTATGTTTCCTCCTGCCATTAGGTCCAGAGCTTTGGTGCGTTCCTTATTCACTCCTCTAAGAAATAACATTTTTTGTGACTCCTCATTGAGTGCATGTTGGGTGTTCTTCTATAGGATGAAGAGAAACCGAGATATGTAGTCCTCCAAACTCTCTTCCTCTTTCTGTGATATTTTGAAGATGCCATCTCCTCTCATGTCATTCCCTCTACAACATTCCTTATACTTCTCCAAGAATATCGTCTTCATCTCACCCCAATCATGAACATCACTTCCTAGGCCCATGAACCATCTCAATGCTGACTCCTTAAGAGTTTCAGGAAATAATTTAAGTATATGAGCATCGGTAGTGTAGTCATAACTTCTACAAGGGATATCAAACTCAAGGAGAAAGGTATCATGGTCCTCTGTTACTAAGCCATAAAACTTAGGAAGGACTAAAGAGGGGATATTCTTAAGGTTATTATTATCATGCTCGCTAGTAATAGGAAATGGGGAAGTGGGAGGAGTTTCCATTGTTGCTAGGCCTCTTGGTGCACCTTGAGGTTGATAGAGTACCAAAGACAACTGGTTATGAGGTCCTTGTGGCTGATTGAAAGGAGTTTCAGGATGGTGGATATGCAAATTGGCCAAGATTTCAGCAAAATATTTCAAGTCAAGAGGTTCCTGAAAGATTTTGAGGTCAAATGGGTCTTCTTCTGAGGAAGATGAAGATGTAAGTAGGTTTTGAGCAGCATCAACAAAAGGGTTTTCCTCTTCTTTTTCTTGTACAAATACTTCTTCTATCTAAAAATTGGTGTTTTGGGGAAGAAATATTCCTAAGGGATCTCTCCTTCTTCTACTCATATAGGTTCAATGATTCCTAAAATGGGACTAAATTGTGAAAATTTTGAATACAAAAACTAGAGGTAACATGAAATGAACCAGGAACTTGATTCATGACTGCAATAGATTCTTAGCTTGAGACCATCCCCAGCAAGGGTGCCAAAAATGTCTTCCTTTCCAATTGGATTAACAACTAGGCACAACTCCCATACTCATATATTGGACATCCATAGTGATCATTTATTTATCCTATGGCAAGGTTCATTTAATATGTCAACCCAGGGGCGTAACTTGAAATGGTTCTGCAAAATATATGCATTAAGTCTCCATTGTAACCATGTTACTATTACTTGGAAAGGAAAGTTGAAGGAAAGTAAGTAATTTGGAAATAAACCTATCTAAATCTTATCTATCAAATCATAAATAATCATAAGGAAAATTGAATAAGTTTAGTTCTACAAGCAAGAACTACTATACCTGCTTTGGGTGCAGGAACAGACACAAGAGCTATTTTCGTGTGGCTACAGAACAAACAAATAATTGAACAAAAACTATGAAAGCAACACAGTAAAATGAAAAGGATCACTCACCAAGTGGGCCCCTTGGGTGAGTGGATCCAATTTCTCTAACACATTACATACTTGGTATAAGCATTGCTTTTATTCATATAACTAAACTTGAGTAAACATATGGACTTGAAAACTGGAAACTATTGTTAGTATTGTTGGAATAAGTTAGGAAATTCATGTACTAAGAGGGGAGGGGTGATTTAGTACCCTTAAAACTTTTAACCATTCACAGTGATCAATTACCGAGTTGAATACAATGTATAAAATGAACATAAAGTAATTAACTCACATCATGAAATCTGCAACATATAACACAAAATATGTTGGTCACGTGGAAATCCTTTGCTAGAGGAAAAAAATGTGGTGGGGATGACACCCACAATCCTTCACTACTGCAGTATAAAGGTTGCTTAGTTAGAACTACAATTTAGCTACTTCTGATAGCTTACCCTGTTAGGAGTAATATACTCGGTTAAGAGTACAAAAGACTTATTCAGTATACCTTGTTAAAGGATTTTATAATCTCTAATCTAAGAGATGTACCTAGTTAAAGGATTTTAAAAATATAAGACTTGTTAGGGCCTACCCACAAGTGGGATTTGTACTTCATTTACAAAAAAATTCAATACAAAATTTTTGATAGAGATACATCAATCAAATGTTGTCCAGACTCAATGTGCTCTATATCTCTGTTACCTTGTTCTACACTCGGTAGCTTAGTATCATAAGCTCTGCTCATTCTACATACCTCTCCTCTGCTTCACCTTTTAACATCTTCATCAACTCTTCAACTTTAGCAACATCAGCAACAAATTCAACAACAACATCAACTCTTTTTGACAACTTGCTAAATGTTCAAAACTGGTCTCTTATACAATATTCAAGCGGTTAACTGGATCTAGGGCATAAAAAATCAATGGTGGAGATTAAGTGGTTAATCTTAGGTTACATATCCAATGGTGTATACCTTCTGAAACTTCATTGGTGGATCTGCCTCGTGATCATAACCAATCATGTGTTTGGAGTCCCAATGACTCACCTAACTTTTATCTTGAAATATGTGCAATGCTTCGTGCTCGGTGTCCAGATACAATGTATCTAAATTCAAATGAAATGCCATCTCTAGATTTCTCGGTAACATACTTGTGTTTACTCGAAAAATCTGTACTCTCTTCTCAATATTTGTGAGTGCTCAGTAACCGTCTTTGCATAACTCGGTATATGCAAATTTCTCGGTGCATGATTAGTGCTCGGTGCTCCGTGATCGGTGGCTATCTTGGTTGCCTTTACCGACTGTGCCTCCTTCATTATATGAATTCCTTCCTTTGGTTGCATTCACCGATATATGACTTTGTAGAAAATTAACGACAACAAAATCTCTTTAGGAGTAACAATCTCCCCCTTTGACATTAGTTTGGCATTTTGTGAAAAAATTCAAAGTCATCAGAATTTTCAAAACTTCAAAAATACTTATGACTCCCCCTTTGATAATACTCTGCAATATGTAAACATGCATATCTCCTTTACATAACTGTTCATACATATATCTCCCTTTTTACATATTTTATGTATATATCAGACTATCCTTATTATCTCCCTTTTTTGACAAATATGTCAAAATAATACTTACTTATTCTTATCTTCCAGAGATATCTGATCAAAAATGTGTTTTAAATTGGTCTTGGCATCATCTAGGGTTTGTTCCTATGTATCCTTCAATGTTTGGATAACTGTTATCTGTGTAGCAATATCAGTTGTAAAACTAGTAATAGTGTCCAATGAACTACAGTCGGAAGAAGCAACTAGGTCATTGGCTTTCTTCAAATGAGTCTGCATTGAATCCAAGTGGGGAATGAGTGTTTCTTTCAGCTCAAGGAGTTCCATCCTCAATGTACATTCTACATTTATGAGCTCTTGTTGCCTTCCCATTAATTGTTTAACCTTTAAGTGATATGCATGTAGGGATCCAGGCTCGGTTGATATGTTCTTTAGTTGCTCGGTCAGCTCTTGTTCAAAAGATTCCTCTTTTTTATCTCCTTAATGAATAGTGAAATGGAACAGACTTGCTAAAATAACAAGATAATATCCGACAACTTGTTCTCCATGTCAGTGCATGCTTCAGAAAGAGATACCTTGTCAAGTGCTATATTCTTTAATATCTCTTCTAACAGCTTTTGTTTCATGCTCTTCTGATGAATTTTCATCATGTCATTGATTGTGTCTTTTCTCGGTTCTCGCACTTGTTGAATCAAATATTCTACTTAGTTAAGAATACATGCTTCCTCATTTATAGTAGTGTATAGTCAGAAAATGGAAGCACTTCCATAGGAGACTGGTTTAGCCTTCCGAGTGAGTGGTTTGGGGTCATGACAAGCACCTCTGAATGGGTTCTTGATCTTGACATGGCTTCCCCGCTGACCTACCTTTCTAACCTCCATTTCCTAACCTAAATTCTGCATTCTGGGTCTCTGACCTGTGATCCTGGGATCTGAGGATAGGGTCAACCTCGGCCTTTCCCTAGGATAGGGTCAACCTCATCCCTATCCTAGGACAGGGCTGACCTCGACCCTGTCCCAGGGTCCAAATCCTGGGAACTTTTGGTTTCTGGGATGTCGGTCTTCACAAAAAGTCTATTCCCGCTTCCAGGTTGACTGTTTCGGGTTCCGAATCGGTTGATTCCTAAATTATATTTAATATAGGTCCTCTCCTAGGGGTAAAGGCTTAAATAATGATTTAATTATCCTATGTAGGCCTCCTTAGAAGATTGTGCCCTAGTTTCATATAAAAGGGAG
>MU225965.1:490589-516537 GCA_018584345.1 Thuja plicata | reverse complement strand
TACAATCAATCAAATTCAAGTAAGCGTAAAGTAGGGTTAAGGAAATCAACACAAATAACAATTAACAATTCAAACCTCCCCCTTTATCAAACTTTTTCATCTTTACATCTCCTAAACCCCATTTTCTCCTTTACAAGTAGCATCTGGCACAATCTATTGTAATACTTCTTTCACAACTTCCAATACAGTGTTTTATTTCTTCTTCTTAAATGATTTATTCTGGATGGCCTTCAGTCTTACCAATTCTACATACTCTTTAATCTCATCAGGGTCCATAGTAGATGGATCAACTTTAGGTAATATGATTGGTTGGCTCATATCTACAAGTTTCCTCTTCTTCGATTTTTTCTTCTTAGCCATCATACTATCACCAGTAGATAATTTTGTGTAAGAGGATGTCTTTACTACATCATATGTGGTCTCGGTAGCATCAAATATACTTTCATCTCTCATTTTTCCTTGCTTTTCTTTTCCTTTAGTGGTTGGTGACTCCTCTTTCTTTTCTTCTTGATTCTCTTTGGCCTTCTCTTCTATCTTCTGTTATGTTCTTTATTCTGTCTTTCCTCATCCTTTTGTGTCTCATGTCTACTCTTGGTCTTGTATTTTTCTTGACCCTTGAATTTCTCTTGTTGTAATGTGGGGTTCTCGGTAAAAGGTGCCTCGGTGTCCTGTTATGTGTGGAGCTTGGTGGCCTTAGGCTTCTTGGTTTCTCCTTGCTCTTTTTCCTTAGGCAATTTGGTTCCTTTCTCTTCTGTATTAGTTGCAGCATTGGACATGCCAATATCAACATCTAAAAACTCATTGACTTGTTCTAGAACTTCCTCTAATAATTTTGCATCAGCAAAATCAACTATATCCATTTTTTTGGTCTATGTTTCCTTTTCTATCATCACATCTTCATCTTCTGCAATTTTGGTGGCAGGATCCTCCTCTGTAATATCTTCAATTAATATTTCTTCTTTATCCAATGTAAGGTCAATAGTATTTTCCTTACCTGGCTCTTTGGTATCTTGATCTTTTCCTGTCTTATCTTGCATGTATATAGAGAGAATTTTTCTCCATTGGGCATCGATCTCATCTTGTACTTTTTCTAACTCTCCAAGCATGATCCTTAATGATCTACTTTTAATAAGAAAATGGTTAGAGTAGGTCTTCATTTTCTCATCAATCTTAGTTACAACCATTGTGGGTTGAGATAGAATTTGGGATCTTACCCTCATTTGTTTTTCAATGTTCAATGCTTCTATCTAGCATCAATTTTTCTATAAAATTCAGTAGGTAGATGGTTGACAACTTCAATTGGTGCAAGTTTAAACTTATGCAAAGTAAAAACAATTGCCTCTTCTATCTTGGTTTTACCTTCTTCATTCTGGTTGGCATACTTCATGTACCCGATTCCTAAGATTCTTCCATTCTTCTCAAGTACCTCAATTGACTCATCTAGAGTCATATGAAATCAACCTGAGTTTATATTCTTATGTTTTCTGAGGTCTTCAATGTTTGTCTCACTGCCTTCTTTCAAGTTTAGTTTTCTCCTTGTTTGAACTATATCCTTCTTACTTCTCATGTATGTTTTACCTTTTGGCTCATCTGCTTCTGATTTCCTTTTTCCTCTCGGTGTAGTTGTGGACCGTGATTTGGTCTGGTTGTCTTAGCATGTGGTGAGGCCTTCATTTCTAGTGGTTCTTTCCCTTTTGTGTCAGATGATTCATCCTCGTTTGTTTCATCATCAACTCTGAGATCCTTTGACATTTTTTCAATCATTTTGTTTGTCCTCCTTTGGGATTTAGGTATTAAGATTTCTTGTTTTCTCTTCTCTTTCACCTCTTCATAAGTGCCATGTCTTTTGGCTCTTTTGTCAGCATGATTTTCTAACATAGCCTCAATTTTTTGTGTTGCAATGTTTGTGTCCATCTTGTATCCCATAGGTTGTATCCAGATACTTATTGGTTCAACTGCCTTTATGATACATGTGTCGGTGTCCACTTCAAAACATATGGCGTCATGATATTTTTCAACCAATTGGGGTGCTATCATGTACTTCTTATGCATCATCTTGAAATTTAATGAAATAATCATTCATAATCATATCAAGATCTTCACCTAGACTTTGGATGTAATCATTTATTTGATAGATGACAGGCTTCTCAGTGCTCCATGTAACATTACATATAGATGGGAAGAAATTCATAAAATAGAAATATATGCATACCAATAATCATCCAAACTTCAAAGTGTTTGTCTTTTATTTCCTTATAGAATTCATGTTGTCTTCCAATTTCTTCAGCAAAATCTCACAGATGTAAATCTGCATGTTCTTCTTCACAATTTTGTATGCCAAATCTATAGCTCCATATGGTACGTTATCAACTCTTGAAGATTGAAACACTCGGTAGAATATGACATTAAATGCAAATTTTAGTTCTAGGTCTTCAATAGTAGATGTCTTCATACCTCTCCCATCCCATTTTGCCTTTGTCAATTCACTTATTTTTTTCTTCTCATTTTTCCTTATAGCCTTTGGCTTATCTCTAGTAGGATAACCAGTTACAATGTGTAAAACCTCTTTTGTTATTTTCACTGGTTGGTCAAGCCACATGAATTGGTCATGTACTCGGATGAGGACCATTCTTACCCACTATGTTTTGAATACTTTCAGTATATGAAGGGTATGAGTCAAACCCTTAGTCTCTAGATGAACATATTCATCCTTCAGTTTTCCGTTCACACAGTTTATGAAATGATGTATCAATATCCGCTATGCATATCTTTTCAACTTTGCAATGGATGAATGCTCACAAATCTTCAATCAATATAACCCTTGATGAAATCGATCTAAGAAATCCTGTCTTTTCAGGTTCTGCTACTATCCCTAGAGGTAACTTATACTTCGGGTTCACGGGTTCAGCAATCTCCACTACAACTGGATTCTTAAGCTTAGGTGTCATGGTTCTCAATTTATCTACTAGATTTACTTAGGGATTTTATTTTCTTAACTCGGTTACACAAACAAAACTAGGGAAACACCAAATGATATCCAAATGTGTTCAACTAATCTCACAACATATTGAAATAGTTTAGTAATACCTTGTTAATCGCTTGAATTCGCTTGAAGATTCAGCTCTGCAACTTTGCTCACGATGCTCTAAAAAATGATAGGTAACAATAATAGACCACTAGGACTATTTATAGATTTCTCTAGGTTTTAGGGTTTCCAATGGTCATAAAATAATAATAAATGCTTTATCGACCCCTTTTACTGATTACCTTTACTTACTTCTTACCGAATGATGTAAAATATGAACTCATCAATATGTATCTGAATGCATCTAAATATGCTAATGTGGATCTCTACACATATACTAGGAATCAATTTTAGGATTTAAAGATTTTCTTTGCAGTTCCTATATATACCTCTTAACTGATTACGTAGAGTCGGTTGCACCCAATCCGGAGGATGTGGTGCCCTCAACTATTCCAAATGATGTTTCATCTTCCATAGTCTTTCTTTTCCATGTCCTATTCATCTGCTCTCTCGTTTCTTCAAAATTTACTTTTGGTTTCTCCGATGTTTCTTCCTCGGTTGGATTTTTCTCTTAGTACCTACAGCCTTTGGCAAGGTGACATTTCTTGTGACAATGAAAACATGACATTCTCGAGTTTCTCCAAGATCTCCTATTGTTTATACCATGTAGTAACATACAATTTGCAGCAATGTGTCCATACCTTCCATAGACTAAACATGATATCCTTGTATTGTAGTCCCATGGTATAGATGTATTCTGTTGGTTACTCTGCATGTTATGTCGGTTCGGTACCCATTTGTCATTTCTCCTTGGTGATTTGCATTCTTTGAACTTGTGACCATACTTGTTGCAAGTACTGTAGTAGCCATCAAACTTTGGCTTCCTTATGTTGTTTAGAGTTCTTGATTTGCATTCAAATGCTCGTTGCCCATACTTATTGCAGTTATAGCAATACCAATCAAACTTAGGTGAGCTCGGTAACTTACCCCTTTTTCTTCTATAGACATTTGCAGTATGTCCAAATTTCCCACAGTGGTAACAACTAGGCTTGTTTGTCTTCGGTGGGGCAGAAGTGTCTTGATTTTCAGATTGCTTAGATGATTATCCTTTCTCAGTAGTGCTCTCACTATTGAATCCAAGTCCAATTTTGTCTCTAGGTTGTTTTTGACCTTTGGTTTGTGCATCCAATGATCTTAGTGCTTCATCACTTCTCATTAGTACCTCATTGGCTTCTTTTTCAGATTTCAGTTCACTAGCCAATCTTTCAACTTCACACTTTAGTGCTTGAATCTCAAATTCTTTCTTAGCTATTTTAGTTTTAGACTTTCTTTTATCTTCTTCAGCTAATTTTAGTGCATTTTCAACTTCTCCCATAGAGTCAACTATCTCATTGATTCTTAATTTTTGTGCCTCTTGATCTTTCTTTGCTGACTTCAGTTCCTCATTGAGTGTCTTGTTCTTTTTCAACAATTCTACAATGGCCGATTCAGCTTCATCACTCAAACTACCTTCAAATGTTGTCTCAAGATTATCAACATGTTCTTGTGTGGATTTAAATTCACTACACACCTTCTTTATCACCCTCAAGTAATTCTCTAACTTTATTTTCAGATCTTCAATCACCTCTTGTGCATTTTCTACTTCAAACTCAAGACTATCAATCTTCTTAGATTGCTTGTAACTTTCCATAGCCATGATCTGTCATCTTAGGTGGTTAAACCCTTTTTTCTCAAGAGACTAGCTCTGATACCAATTGTTAGTATTGTTGGAATAACTTAGGAAAGTTATGTACTGAGAGAGGAGGGTTGAATCAATACCCTTAAAAATTTTAACCATTCACACTGATCAATTACCGAGTTGAATACAATGTATAAAATAAACATAAAGTACATAACTCGCATCATGAAATCTTCAACACATAACACAAATATTTTGGTCATGCATAAATCCTTTTTTAGAGGAAAAAAATACGATGGGGATGACACCCACAATCCTTCACTACTGCAGTATAAAGGTTTCTCGGTTAGAGCTACAATTTAGCTACTTCTGATAGCTTACCTTGTTAGGATTAATATACTCAGTTAAGAGTACAAATGACTTATTCAGTGTACCTTGTTAAAGGATTTTACAATCTCTAATCTAAGAGATGTACCTAGTTAAAGGATTTACAAAATATAAGACCTGTTAGGGCCTACCCACAAGCGGGATTTATACTTCACTGATTACAACAAAATTCAATACAAAATGACTGATAGAGATACATCAATCAAATATTGTCCAGACTCAATGTGCTCTATATCTTTGTTACCTTGTTCTGCACTCGGTAGCTTAGTATCATAAGCTATGCTTCATTCTACATACCTCTCCTCTGCTTCACCTTTTAACATCTTCATCAAATCTTCAGCTTTAGCAACATCACCAACAAATTCAACAACAACGTCAACTCTTTTCGACAACTTACTAAATGTTCAAAACTAATCTCTTATACAATATTCAAGCAGTTAACTAGATCTAGGGCATCAAGAATCAATGGTGGGGATTAAGTGGTTAAGCTTAGGTTACATCTCCAATGTTGTATGTCTTCTAAAACTTCATTGGTGGATCTACCTCGTGATCATAACCAATTATGTGTTTGGAGTCCCAATGACTCACCTAACTTTTGTCTTGAAATCTGCAACGCTTCCTTCTCGGTGTCCAGATACAATGTATCTAAATTCAAATGAAATGTTGGCTCTAGAGTGCTTGGTAACATACTTTTTCTTACTCGGTCACTCTATACTCTCTTCTTGGTATTTGTGAGTGCTCGGTAACTATCTTTGCATAACTCGGTATATGCAGCTTGCTCGGTGCTTGATTATTGCTCGGTGCTTGATTACTGCTTGATTCTCAGTGCTTGGTGGCTATCTCAGTTTCCTTTACCAACTATGTCTCCTTCATTATATGAATTCCTTCCTTCAGTTTCATTCACTGATATATGACTTCGCAGAAAACTAATGACAACAAAATCTCTTTAGGAGTAACAACTATATTGCAGAAAATATTACATGAATATCAACCAAATTCTGATTGATTTTCTTCTTAACTATCTCTCTCCCCACAGGGTGCTTTAGCAACTTATTTATACTAGAGCTTGCAACTAACTAACTTGACTTACTGGTCACTTCCAACATAATAAGTGGATGCAGTTATTACATTTAAAGCAGAAATGAGAAACTTCTTAATAAGAAATAAATAGTCTTAATCTTTATCCATGGGAGAGAATATAGGACAACCACTTCCTGGATTTGTTGAACAGTAAAACATCTCTAACTGATTCATCAAGAAGTGGGGTGAATCAATTGGGTCTTTAATGTTGTCCTTTCTTTTCTCTCCATGCGAAATGAATCGGTCCAAGAGCTTGGCGAGATCCACTGAATTCATGTTTGATTGTTCCTTCTTGTTGACTTGTTCCTGCAACAAGAGTTTAGGACCACAAAATATGCAGATGTATTCATTCATTAAATCTCAGATCTCATACATATGGATACATCACATGGTTGCAGGAAAATAAACTACTTGGCTGCAGGAACCCACTGCAGGAACCCACTACACTTCAATCATTCTGAAAGGAATAATATAAAGATAGCTAAGGTTCAAAATATCAAGTATCCTTCTAACAACAGATATAATTCCATAGCTATATAACCATCAAATACTTATCAATACATGCTCAAAGTCTTAGACCTATTATAGGAAAAGAGTCTTAAAACATCCTAAAACTTATAAGAGTTTTTGAAACATAGCAACAGAAACATAGATAAACATGGCCATTATTTTGGCCCATCAGCAATTATATGTACAAATGTTCCACAGGACAATAACTTATCATAATTTTTGAATCTAAAATTGATTTTAAGGGGGAATTAAAGGTTGCTCTTAAAGAGATTAAAAGACTAAAAAGAGAAGCTCTTGATCTAAAAGAAAAAATTCAAGAAGATATAGATCTTGTTTCTTCTTTAAAGATGTAGGTACAACAAAAGCATATTCTTGAGGTTACTCAAGAAACACTTAAAAGAAAAGACAATAATTGTAGTACTCTAGAAGTAGAGATAGTTGGCTTGAGAAAATAGTTAACAGGTGTATTTGATTCTCATCTTGGTGAAACTTCCAAAGAAGGTGGTAAAGGTAAAATGATTTCTCGGTATTGTATCAATTGTAAAGCCTCACTAGACAAGGCTAATGATCTGTGAAACTTCCAAAGAAGGTGGTAAAGGTAAAATGATTTCTTAGTATTGTATCAATTGTAAAGCCTCACTAGACAAGGCTAATGATCTTAAAGGTTCAAACAGAAGAAATATAAGTTTAGTTAATGGAAGATTATCTCAGTTTTTAACTAAACTTAAATGCTTTAAATGTGGTAAACTAGGACATATTACAATATTCTGCAAAGAATCCATGTTAAAGTAGTCTAATTCTGTTTCTAAGACAAAATCAGTTTGGAAACCTAAAAAGGTTGCTATGACTGCACAATCATGTCACTTTTCTAAGATAGAGGATGTATGGATGTTGGACAATGGATGTTCTCAATATTTAATTGGTGATAAAAATAAGTTTTTAGAACTTAATCTATTTGATGTTGGATCGGTTAGATTTGGTGACAATAAATATTTTCAAATTAAAGGGTTGGGTACTATTCTACTTGATGATTACACTCCAATTAATAGTGTTTATTATGTTGATGGAATGGTACATAATTTGTTAAGTTTAAGTCATATTTGTCAGCAAATCCTTACAGTTATCTTTACAACATTAAATTATCAAATCATGGAGTCAAGTGGTAAAGTGATTGTTACAGGAATCAAGACTAAAGGAAATGTTTATAGTTTACAAGTTGTTCTAATAAAATAAAATGATGAAATTTGTTTGGTAAGTGAGATAGGTGAATGTTATGAAAAGATCATTACAATTGATTGTGAAGGACAACTAATTGATGCAAAAAGAGAAATAAAAAGTCTTAAGGAACAAATTAGGAAATTGGAACTTAATCTAGTAGAATGTCAGAATACAGAAAATGAGTTGGATAGCACAAACACATATTTTTGCACTAAAATAGAAGAAGCTACAAGGGAATAATTGAATCTAAGACAACATCTTACTAAAAAGTGTAAGAAGTTTGACAAAGATGTCTCTTGGTTAAAAGAAAAATTAGCAAACTATGTCAGAAATTCAAATTTCTTGAAAGAGCACACACATAATATGAGGAATCACTTAATGATGGATGGTTCATATCAAAAGGTTCATGTATTTGATTCATTACAAAATATCAAATGGTCTTCTATTATGTAACCAAAATATACTTATGTCAAGGGAACTAAATCCTTCATCCTTGAGCAAAAATATGCAGTTTTGGAAGGATATTTTTGGAATAAATCAAGTTTATATTTTTGAGATCATACTTTGTATTGTTATTATATTAAATTTTTTACTTCTTCAAATTTATTGATCATTAATGTCCTGGTAGTATTCTTAAAAACTATTACATGTCTATTATTTTTAAATTTACTATTAGTTTGTTATTGTAATCATTGAAATTTGTAAGTCAAGGTTTAATCAGAAATAACATTGTTTTAAGTATGTCACATCAATTGAGATTTTCTTTAAAGATAAATCATCTCTTGGATCTCCATGTTCTTCATTATTGGTTTATTTGATTAGTATTATATACAATGGTATATGTGCATGGTTGAGATCATTCAGTTGGTTTGAATCAACATTGGTATTTGAAGTTATTTTTTATCACTTCAATGTTTTGCCATCTCTGGAAAAGACACATGAAAAACTCAGTTTGATAAAGTGGACATACACAAGAGTATATATGATTAGCATATGATATGAACTAAATTTCATTCATTACTATTAATTTGAACAACTTATTCAGGAGAACATGAACAGTTTGGTCTTGCAGTTTCTCAATGATTTCAATGTATTCCTTGTGCTTCCTTTCGTAATACATTTTGATTATAAGGTTTATAATCTCCTAAGGATCAAAGGATTTTTAGCTCTTGTTCTAGGAGTGAGGGGGGGTTATGTACATCTTCTTTTGTACCCTCATAAATAGTAGCTCGCAGACTACTTGGCATACCTTTAAAGCCTTATATTTCCATGCATCATAGAGTTACATTCACTGGTCTTTAAGTCTTGAATGGTTCTTTCTTCAGATTCACAAAGTCCAGGGTTGATATGATACTATTAGTATGATGATAGGTTATTTTTTTAGTTTCATATTATAGTGAATGTTCTAAATTGAGTACACTAGTTTGACATGGTTATGTGTTAGTACGATTGATATCTACATGATTACTTTCTGATTATTTGGGTTCAAGAAGAGAAATTTGTTTTATTCACTGATTTGGATATTTGACAGAACATTATTCAGTTCACACTCTATGGTTATTTTTGTTTAGTTGGTTTTAGTTTATATTCAGAATATATTACCTGTTTCATCATACAGTTATTGATCAGATATTTTTTTTACAGCTTCTAATGGATGAGATAACTGGGCAGTATTATGTTGTTCACATTTGATTCTTTATTTTCCACCAGGAAACTATAAGTATGACAATGATATTACACGGTTTATGCACTTCATTGTATTCTTTTTGTCATAATTTACAAGGTCACAATTTATAGGGATGATTGCATATTGATGGTTCAGTACAGAATTGGTTCTTTACTCTCCTTCAGGTATACTTATTCAGTTTTTGGGTTTGGATTCACTTCTATCTTTGTTCCTAATCCAAATAGGGGGAGAAAGGTTAGTGTATTTTTCACCAAAGACAAAGGGGGATTTTGTTGCTCCTCACCTAAGTAGTCCTTGTTTCCAAACACACTAACTGTCAGTGTGTCAGTATTATAAGAACTGGTGATTGCAATGATACTTGTGTTTACATATATACAGTATCATTGCATCATTGTTTGTATTCATATAGTATCATTGCATCATTCAATGAAAGATCTGCATGCTCACATTACTTGTCTTGATTTAGTTATTGCATACTGTGATTATGAGAACAGTCTTACATAAGAATCATATTGTAGTTGATATGTTACATTGGCATCATCCTCAGATTGAGTTTGATCAGTTTTGGTAAGCAGATTATGGATATGGTTATCAATTAGTTTCATTTTGAATCTTGATCAGTACATAAAATTTCTACATTCATTATTTTCAGTAAAATTATAGTAAAGGGATGTCATAGATACAATAACAAGTTTGATTAGTAATACAGGTTGTAGTATGAGATGCATGTTTCAGTTGTATATTTGATTTTGGTACATTCAAGTTAACATTTATCACATTGAGTTTATGAAGTTCATGTTCAAAATGATTAAAGGTCAACTTTTTGACCATGGCACTTAAAGTTTTTGATTAAGTAAAATAGATTTTAAAGGGTTCCTGAAACCCGATACAAATCTTAAGATATAGCAATAGGTCCTTACATAAAAAAATAGCGGGAACAAAGACAGAAACAGGCCACAGTCAGGGCCACAGAAAAAGAGAACAAGAAACCCATCAACACAGAAAGAAAAAATAAGACATGGAAGTCCAGCAGCCCAGATGCATCTCGCAAGAGAAATGGCTAGCAAAGAACCAACAGCCAACACATGAAGCCACGAGAAGGGTCATTTCTTCCCCTTTTGGGATCGAAGGGCCATAACAAACGTGGGCAAATTTTTAGATTTTTTCCCTTTCACAGCAGTCCACCCAACATCCACCACATTGGCCAAACCCTGCAAATCGAGGACCCAAACTCCTAGATCTGGAGAGCCAAGAGAAGGTACCAAAGAAGGGCTAGGTGCAGGCAATAGGATAGGTTCAGCAAGTGAACCCGTAGACATCAGGCCAGAAGAAAACAATGGAGCGTTTCCAACAAGAGAAGCAGCAACCTCACCTCCATCAGAGACCTGAACACAAGTCTCGATACAAAGAGTCACCGCAGGGACAGAGGCAGCAGAAGAAGACGGAGGAGAGGCCTCACACGGGGAAGAGACCTCACTAGACACAAGAGGCTCATTTGCATCAGAAACCTCCAGAGCAGAAGAAACCACCTAAGAAAATATTCAGATAAACGAATCTTTCCCAACAGTGTAATGTTGAGAAGAGGCCCCCTTCCACCAAGAAGCAGATTTTTTTTTAATCTTCTCCAAGCCACACTGATCAGCCAGATGACCGGTTTTAAAACATCTCCCGCACCTAAAGGGGAGCCCTTCTTAATCCAGGGATTGGATCCAGGAACCTTTAGAGTGTTGTAGCATAATATTTTTCAGAAGACCCTTAGAAATGTTCAGGTCCACCAAAATCCGGGCATAAGTTGAATGAAGAATATCAGAAGAGTCCTCATCAACCATCAGAAAGTCCCCAAGAGCCTCACCTACAGCTTCTAGTAGAGAATACACCCAAAGATGAAGGGGGAGGTAGGGAAGCCAGACCCAAATGGGAACCTTGGAGAAAGTCTCAGAAGAGGGATCAAAGTCAGGATGCCAAGGCTTCACGATAAGCATAAATTGAGCATTCCAACTAAAAAAATGATCACATAAAATTATTTTCCTATCAGCAACATTTTCAAACTTTGCTATGAAAAAACCCTGATCCATAGGAAAAATGTAAACAGTACCAGAAATAATAGGTTCCCAATGTCTAGAAATCCAAGAGTGAAGGTCAGGAAGACTCGGCCAGAATCCCTTGAACCTACGGATAAGACCATGGACCGAGAAATCAAAGGATGCCTCATCAATATCCTTCACAACCTCATCCTCCAAAGGGATAACGATAGGCGTAGAAACCAAAAAAGGAATAGAATCCTTATTCCCCCTCAGACCCGAAGCGCCAAGTCCCCAAGCCGCCAACAAGGGGGTCGAGGAACTAGGGGCCGGAGGAGCCGAAGAGCCAGGATCCCTAGCCTTTGGCGAGGGAACCAAAGAGCCAGGAGTCTGAGCCACCGCTGAAGGAGCCAAAGCGCCAGGACCCCGAGCCATCGCAAAAGGAGTCAAAGAGCCAGGGACCGGAGGAGCTGAAGAGCTAGGAACCCTAGCCTCCAGCGAGGGAGATGAAGAGCCAAGAGTCTGAGCTGCCACTGAAGGAGCCGAAGGGACAGAAGCCCTATCCGTCGTCAAGGGAGCCGAAGAGCCAGGAGCCAAAAGAGCAGAAGGAGTCCCATGACACTTAAAGTTATGTTACTAGGAAAGGCCTTTTGGTTGGCCCCCTAGTACCCTTCATGCGTTTATATCATACTTAGTGCATTTGATAATGTCATTTGAATCAGCATTTTATGTGGTAAAGATGATCTTTGAATAAGTATCATTTCAGAATTAATATCATAAAGAATGTGGTGAAATTGCCCTAGCTCTCTTGAGCTAGGGCTCTACCCGTTAGGCCACATCATTTGGAAATCATAGTTACTCGATATGTGACCGCCAAGGTATTGAAAGGTGTTTAACAGAGATACAATTTAACTATTGTAATTGTGAATATGAAATGGTGTGAAGGCAGATTTAACGAGATTCTGAGAAATATTTGCAATCTGAGATCGACTCCAGGTGTTCTTACTTCATTACCTTACTTTTGTTTATTGTGTTTAATCTTTTTTTAAATATTTCTTTGTTAAGTGTTTCTCATGTCAATGTATTGATGGTTATGTTTTTGAAAACCCTATCCAGGTATGTTACATGTTAATCCAAATATGTTCATGGTATTTATGAGTCATCTACATAATGTCTTTGTTTAACCTCCTGGTATATTTTTGACAGTTTTTTTTATCAATTGGGTATTATTGTTTTAGTTTTAATCTTGTCAAGGATGTATCTTAGTTCTTTCTTTTGATATGAGTCATGATACTCCAACCCGACATACATTATATTCATTCTTTGATTTTTGGTATAAACCCTAGTCAAGGGTTTGAGGTTTTTTGAAGGAGGTAAAATGTTTTTTTCTACCACTATGTGATGCTATAGTCATACATTCATATCAATGGTCTTTTGTATATTAATTATAAATTAGTGACCCCATTCTTGATACTCGTGCAATCTTGTATGTCCATGACCATTCGTTCAAGTGTTGTCACAAACTCGAAATTGTTGCTTGAGCTCAAGTCTCTATTGTTGAACTCGAGTATAGAGTGTTTATGTTATCGTGGTTATATAGTTGAAATGTATGTAATGGGTCTTGAGCCCATGTATGGTCTTTGATGTTGAATTCGGGTATGGGATTGTGATACACTAAAATGTGAGTTTTGGTTATAAGTTTTCAGTTTGATAAAGGCATTGAGTAGTGGTTAAGGTATTCAGTTTTGGAAAGAATTAATGACAAAGATAAATGGAAAATGCAGTTTATATGTTGTTTATTTGATTAGAAAATTAGTATTATGACAAAGATGTATTATACAAGGATAACATTTCATATTTAGAACAAAGGTATTAAAGGATTTATTAAGTTTTGAATAAGAATAAATGATTAGTAATCATTATGATGATGAACCAAAAACACATATTCATCCACATAGAAAGACATAATATGAAAACATTCCTATATGTTATGAGACATTCTCAAATAGTTCCATACGGTTCCTATGATCAATTCTTGAACAAATTTATCAGTTTTGTGATATCCTATATAATGAGCAGTGAAAGAATGATGAAATATGTAGACAGGGAGGGTTTTTGGTTTTTGATGAAATACTTTTATGTTTGTTGTGCAGAATCGGATTCATTGATCAGAAATACCTGATTGAGGCTTTAGTAGCTAACAAGTTTGTATCATATATTGTTTAACACAAAGTCTTATTTGTGTTCAATGATGTATGGTATAAGGTTGTAGTGACTATACAAGATTACATTTTCTAACTTTGTATGTATGAAAAGTTGTAGTGAGTTATAAATCCAGTGAGGCATTAAAAGACTATCAGTGAGATATCATTGTCAGTGAGACAATTTTACAGCCAGTGATTCATTGTAAAAAGATATTTCAGATTAAGCCAATGAGGCACTTTGAGTGGTTTTATTTCCCAAGAGGCTTTCCACTCAGGACATATCTTGTGTTACATTTTCATGTGCATGTCTTATGTTTACATTATTATCCCCTTTCAGTTCTCTTTAGTTGTTGTTTAAATTTGGCTTTAAAAGACCNCCCCCCCCCCCCCCCCCCCTCTTTGTGATATTGTACTCCAACAATTGTAAGTGCAATTTATAGTTAAATTTAATCAATCAAATGCTCTTAAGAAAACTTTAAAAATTGAAAATAACTTGAGCTTGAAATTGCATATTAAAAAAGTACAAATGACCCCATAATTTTTAGTCCTTTCCCTTATATGCAAGGAACTAATATTTTCGGTAGAGCAGTGGTTTATTAAGTTTTCAAAGGCAGGGAAAAAGTTTTGGTCAAAGGGTATATTTTTAGTATGGGACATGTAATTTTCAAAAATACTTTTTCTTGTGATTTTGGAAAATTATCTTATTGGTTGGTTATTATTTTCCTGGTGGTTTCGTTTGTTTTAAATGTGCAAAATTGGGAGATAAAGAGGGGGGCCATATGTGTTGTGACCGTAATATAGTGGGTGGTGGAGTAAATATTTGTGACAGTGGTAAATGTCATATGTGGCAGTGGTAAATGTGATGTGATTTTTTTTTTGATTCTCATTATTTTTGTTTTGCAAGGATGGAGGGAGAGGGGAAATAGGGTTTGTGAACAAGAGGCCAAGGTTGGTTTTGAGGTATGGGGAATGGTTTTTTGTTGTTTTATTGCTAGGTTTATCTATTGCATAACTCGGTGTCTACTGTGTCAATTTTCTTCTTGGTTGTTAAAGTAGTTTGTGTTGTTTTTTTATTGAACTATACATACCTGGATATGTTTAGTAGTTCTAAAAAAAATTGTGGTGGTTTGGATTATGTTGAATCATATATAGGTTGTGATATACATTCTTTTCATTTTGGTGTCAGCGCGATGTGATGAAGGAGGGCGCAAGGACCGAGCGAGTGGTGAGGGAGGGTTTTGAGGTATGGTGGGTGGTTTTGTTTGTTTTGTTGCTTGGTTTATTTGTAGCGTAACTTGGAGTTTTTTGTTATTTCTTGGCTGCTAAAGCGATTCATATCTGGTTTTTGGTTGGGCTATGCATTATTTAATATGATTTGGCGAGTGTTGTACTGGGTCAGAAGTCAAGGAAGCTTCACTTCGTGTGTCGGTTGGTTGTTGTAGGGATTTTTTATACCAAGTAATAAAATTTGTTTTTCGCATGTATTTAGGATGTTTTGTTGTTTCGAGTGGTTATTGAAATTGTCAAATTATAAAAATGTCTTATGTAGCACAACTTAGCGAAAGGCGTGGGAAATTTATGAAAGCCTATACAATAGGTATGTTATAAATTATGTATTTTAAACCAAAAAACATGTAAAAGGCATAGACTAATTTTATATCTTCTTAAACATATTTGGGGCAGGCAATACCATTAATTACTTTGAACAATAATCTATGTCATAGATAAAGCAACTAAGGGAGGCCAAAAAACCAATTATCATAGCTCAAAACCTTCCATTGCGTCTAGGTTCATCATTCCTCTGTTACTTCTCCTTGCCTCTGGCTTGGTCATCGCTTTGTTCTGTGTCAAATTTACTTCAGACGAAAATGCAAATTATTAACATTGAAACAAATTCTATCAAGTTTAAGTTTACCAACAACATATTCCCACCAATGAAATGTCATAAATAAAATAATACACAATACACTAAATATGTTATGAGCCTAGCATACGTGGAGGCCTTTTTTCTCCTAATTTTGCACATTAACCATACTATATAAAAACTATATCCATTGACCAAAACTCTTTCTCCACCATAAAAAATTTGATATCAATTAATCAAACTGCTGAAAAAGGTGATTGGTTTTTTAATCCCCCATATATTATCTAGAAAAATCAAAAGGAACAAATACTTTACATAGATTTGAAAAAAAAATTTACAAAATATGACCCAGCAATTGTGTTGAGCAAATATCTCTTGCAAAGTTTTTTTTAAACCAAGAACTTATCAAAAGCACAGTGTGATTTTATGGATGCTTAAACATATTAGGCTCAGTATATGAAAAAAATCAAAACAAACAAATACTTTCAATACATTTGAAAAAGAGATTTTTTACAAAATACGACCCAGCGATACTGTTGAACAAATATGTCTTACAGAGTGCCCGAATCATTAAATGTATTATAGACTCAGCATATGTGGAGTCCTCTTTTTTTGTATATATGCATTGTTTTAGATATGGCAGTCAATAAATGTAGAAATACGTCGTCATTTTTTATTGACCTATGTGTAGTTTGATATATTTTCCCTGGTTTTAAAATTATTTGTGGTGGTTTCAATTATAGTGAAATTTGTTGCAGGTCTTTATAGTGAATAGTTAAATTTGTTTCTTATATCCATTTATCATATTTTGTTGTTTGGAGTGTTCATTGGCAGTGTCATATTGGTTTAATGTGGCAGAATTTGCATGGCCAGACATTGAGCTTGTTAACATTGTTAAGGTTGAATTATGTTTGTTAAATGCCATTTACTGTGTGCACAGACAAAAAAAAAAGCAATTTATGTTGACCTTTAAAAAAAATTAGTGATGGAAGAAAACATACGATGCTGATCGGATTTTTCTATTTTTGTTTGGTATTTCGTATGTGCATTTAGGGAGGTTGTTATTAGAGGCAAAGGTTGAAGTTTTCATATTTACAAATGATGGTCACCATTCCAGGCTGAGGCTAGGGTCTTTGTGCCCTAGTTGTTCGTGGTGTTTGTCTATGTGCAGGGGTGGCGAAGGTGTTTCGTAGCGAGATGCATTCGGGTTGTGTAGGATCTGTGTTTTCTGTGGTGTGTTTTGGGTATGTTGGGTGCTAGATTTGGGGTTCTCTTTGCCTTTGGTGGTTTTTGTGGACCAGGTTCTAAATGGCGTGGATTTCAATGACCTTGGAATTGGTGTTGTTAGGTAGTGATAAGACTCATCATGGGTCTTCATCCAGCATGCATGCACAAAAGGTTGAGACTTTCTATCTGAGTGAGGGTCCTAAGATGAAGAAAATTAATGGGTGTTTGCCTTGAAGCTAGGATCACCCTGTTTTAGTCATTTCTCCTGATTCGGTGTCGGAAGATGTCACCTACTGGATTTGGCATGCTCTCATTTGCAAGTTTTTTGGTATTCGCATTCCTCTATCTACACTAGAAGCTTGGATCCGGAGGTCGTGGCAGATTGAAGGCGATTTGGATATTATGCTAGCCACTAATAGTTATTTTATGGTTGTTTTCACCAATATGGAAGATCGTAATAGGGTGTTTGAAGATGGCCCTTATTTTTACAATCAAGTTGGGTTGTTTATTAAACCATGGCATATGGGTTTTAATTCGGCTGAGGAGATGCCTTCTCGAGTTCCTGCGTGGGTTCGCCTGCCTCGCCTCCCTCTTGAATTTTGGAGAGAGGATATCTTGCAGAGGGTTGCTTCACTTTTGGGGAATCCTATTGCGGTTTCTACCCAAACTCTGGATAAAAAGGTTATTTCCTTTGCTCATATTTGGGTCGAGATTGATCTCAATAATCCACTACCAGATTTGATGGAAATCTGTATTGGTTCTGCATCATGGATTCAACAGTTGGATTATGAATCCATCCCTTTTTGGTGTCGGTTATGCCATGAGTATGGCCATCTCCGGTAGCAGTGCCCCAAAATTTGTAAGGATGCTCCTTCTTCTCATTCTCCTTCCTCGGCTCCTCCCCTTGTTGGTAGTGAGGATAAAGAAAAAACTCCCATGTGAGAGGAGACTATAGTTAAAGATAAGGAGGGTTTTGTGTCAGTTAAATCTAAGGCTAAAGGAAATCAGGGTCAGAAGAGGAATTTTAAGGATAGGCAGTCAGCTAGGGGTTTCAACAGATTTGAATTTCTCGATTCCTTAGCTCTAGAGGAAGGGATTTCAAATGTTTTCACTTCTACTGTTGTTGGAGTGGGTATGGCGATTGCTCCAACTCTTGAGCCAGATCCTGTTTAACAAGGCCCTCAGGTACAACAGGTGACTTTGGATAATCCCATGGAAGATGATATTTTTTTGACAAATTTAGCTAGGGAGGTTGTATCTGCTTCTCATGCTAAGGGATATTCTCATCGGCTGGGAGTACAAAAATGACCCCTTAAGAAAGGTCATTCTGATAACTCTGCTAGGGGACGGAAGACAGACCGTGATAAGATTAAGATTACAGGTGACCTATTGGTGGAATCGGGGTTTGTTAAACCTATTGTTGCTCACTTTTCTCAAACCTCTCAATGATCATTCTCTCTTGGAATGTGAGGGGGTTGAATAGCACCTCCCATCAACAAGCTATTTTTGATTTGATTGCAATTCATTGTCTAGATGTCTTCTGTGTTCAAGAGATGAAGGTTTCTATTGAGGTCATGCATCAATGTTTTCCTCATATTTTGTATGATGGTCAGTGTTAGAGTATTGGTTTGTAGGGTAACTCTAGAGGTTTGGCTCTTTTTTGGAACCCTCACAAGATTTTTCCCCTTTGGTGGATCTCTAGTCATAGTTCCATCTCTATGGTCGCTGCCACTTTAGATTCTGGTGAGACTATTCTTGTTACCAATGTCTATGCTCCTATTGATATTCATGGAAAAATTAGACTTTGGGACCACATTAGGTATGTTCGCTCTTGTGCTCCTTATTTTCCTTGGATTTTGGGTGGGGATTTCAATTCTATTTTAAGTTTGGAGGAGAAAAGATGAGGTTTGCCTAGGCTTGGTCCTGCTTCTGTTCTTTTTCAATCCCAGGTGGATGCTCTTTCTGTTATTGATGTTAATCCTTCAAATGGGATTTTCACTTGGGACAATAGATGCAGTGGTCATGAGGCCATCTCTGAATGTCTAGACAGGTTTCTTGTTTCTTGTTTTTGGGTTGGAGGTGGTCTAGTTACCAGTTCTAAAATTCTTGACTGGAGGGGTTCAGATCATTGGCCAATTAAGTTTTTTTCTTCTCTTGTGGCTTTGCTTAAGAGGCCTTCTTTCATATTTCATCTTATGTGGCTTCGTGACTCTTCACTTTATGATTTGGTGGCTAAGTGGTGGAGAGAGGGTGGACCAGCTCATGGAACTGCTATGTTTGTTTTTGAGAGGAAACTTAAATATGTAAAGTATCATCTTAAGAGATGGAATACTTCATGTTTTGGGAACCTCCAGTCTAAAAAGAAGAATTCTCTTGATCATCTTGCAGTGATTACTCGCCAGATTAGGGACTTTGGCCCTACTGTTGTTCTTGGCAAGGAAGAACCTCAGGCTTTGCGGGATGTGGAAGAATGGGAGCTTCGTGAGGAGATTTATTGGAAACAGAAGGCTCGCATTGATTGGTTGCAAAAAGGGGATAGAAATACTTATTTTTTTCATCATTTGGTTCAGGCTTGTCGTAATAAGGGGTGTATTTCTTCTCTTTTTACTTCGGAAGGACTTAAGATTTTCTCTCAAGCTGCTCTGACTAGGGAAGCCCGCCATTTTTATTCTTCTCTTTTTGCTTAAGATTCTTTGTCTGTTGATGAAGAGGAGAATTTGATTTTGTCTTGTATTCCTTCTCTTATCACCAGGGCAATGAATGGGTCTCTTATTCATCCGATTTTGATCACAGAGCTTGAGAAATTTGTTTTTGGGATGAATACTGGCAAGGCTCCTGGGCCTGATGGTTTTCCTGTGGAATTTTTTCAGGGATTTTAGGATATTATTAATTAGGATATCTTGGAGGTGACAAGGGAATCTCTTCAGAATAAGCAGATGCTTCATGCATTAAACTCCACCTTTTTGACCCTCATCCCCAAGAAAGAAGGGGCTGACAATCTTGAGTCCTTTTGCCCCATTGCCCTTTGCAATGTGGTGTATAAAATTATCACTAAGTTGATTGCTGAAAGACTTAAGATATGTCTTCTGGTTGTGATCTCTGAGGAGCAAGGGGGTTTTGTGGTTGGAAGGTAGATTCTTGATGGGGTTTTTGTTGCTTCTAAAGTTATTCATAAAAAGGTATGGGGAAATAGGATCCCCTTGGCTTATGACAGAGTCAATTGGAGCTTTCTTCAAAAGATCCTTCTAGCCTTTGTCTTTTGCCCTGAATGGGTGAGCTAGATTTTGAGTTGTGTTACTTCATCTTCTTTCTATGTTATTATGAATGGTGAGCCTTCAAAGCCTTTTGGTGCCTCCAGAGGTCTCCGCCAAGGGGATCCTATTTCCCCATACCTTTTTATCATTTTGGCTGAAGGTTTGGGTCACTTTCTTAAGCTTCATGTTACTCAAGGTTTGATTCATGGGTGGCATTGGGGTGGTGGCCTGTCTCATCTCTCTCATCTTTAGTTTGTGGATGACACTTCTCTTATGGGACAGGCTGGTGTTCAGGAAGTTACTTCTTTTAGGCAAGCTTTAGATGTGTACCTTGCTACTTCTGGTCAGAAATTTAATGAGCATAATTCCTCCATTTTCTTCTTCAATACACCTCAATCTATTTATTCAAAGGTGTATTGCTGATATTATGCAGTTTTCAATTGGCTCGCTTCTCTTTGTTTATCTGGGTATCCCTCTCATGGTGGGTAGGCTTCCTAGATCCACTTGAAAAACTTTGCTTGATAAATTGCACCAAAAGGTTAACCACTGGACTCATCATTGGCTATCTACTACGGCTTGTTTGACTCTCTTAAAGTCAGTTATCCAGGCCCTTCCTATTTATAGGTGTTTTGTTCAGGCTTCTCCTATGTATTTCCTTCAAGCATTTGATGCTCTCTCCAGTCAATTTCTCTGGAGTGGGAATCTCTCAACTTCTAAATGGAGCCTTGTTAGGTGGGAAATTGTGTGCAGACCAATTAAAGAGGGTGTCCTTGGTTTACGGTCTACTATTTTTAATGGAATATTTATTGTTGCTAAGCTTTATTGGCATTGGTGTACTAATCACCATCATCTTTGGGCTCACATCCTCTCCCATAAGTATCTTCCTGGAGTTGATGTCTTTAATATTCCCCGCTTTCCTCTGTTGAGGAGAGGCTCTATGACTTGGAATACTTTGAAGCTGGGAGCTCAGCTGGTTAAAGATGGTCTCTTTTGGATCTATCACTCTGGATCTCAAGCTTTGTTTTGGCTTGACTCTTGGGATGGTTACCCCTCTATCCTTTCCTCTCATCCTCATCTTCAGGCCCTTTCTGATTTCTTTCTTGCTACTAGTTGGGACACTGTTGATCATTATAAGCTTGGACGTGGAGGGGGGTTGACATGTTGGAAACATTTCTCTGAATGGCCTCCAGGGGGTTCTGAGGAAGATAAGCGAGAGCTGGCTTAGATCTTACAGGCTCAGGATTGTACTTTTTTGGTCGGGCGTGATGTTTTATCCTGGAATAGTAGTGATTTATCTGGGAAATTATTTGTGTCTGCTGGCTATGTGGAACTTCTCCAACAGACTTTTGGTGCAATTCAGGTGCCTTGGTGGAAAGAAGTCTGGTATAAGTATTCTTGGCCCAAGTGCAATTTTTTTATATGGCTGGTGGTTCACAATTGGTGCCTCACCTGGGATAATTGATGCAAGCACGATTTTCAGGGACCTTCGATGTGTGTTTTGTGTCATTCTAGTGAGGAAAACATCTCTCATCTCTTCTTCCAAATCTCCTTCACTAGACATATGTGGCATTATTGGTGGAATGTGTGGAACCAATCTTGTTGGCATGTCTCTTATTTAGCTGAGTTCTTTTCTCGATGGGGTAAGGCTCCTGTCAAAACTACCTTTCTTAAGGTTGCCTGGCATCTTGGACCTTCCTTTCTTATTTGGCATATTTGGTTGGAGCGAAATCGAAGAATATTTCAGGATGTGTCCTTGGAGCCTCATTACTTGTGGTGGAAGATTCTCCACTCTTTGAGAGAAACTATTTGTGCAAAATGTGACACTATGGAGGCTATAGATCCTGGAGATGCTATTGTCCATAACCGCCTAAATTTTCCTCCTCCACAAGGCAGGCATTTGAGGAAGACATGTCGGCACCCTTTGCAAAAGATAAATAGAGTTGGGAAGTGGAGTGCTCCTCCGCAAGGTACTCTTAAAATCAATACAGATGGGTCTTCCAAAGGAAATCTAGGTCTTGCTGGTGTTGGTGGACTGGGCAGAGATAGTAGGGGAGATGTTCAGTTTATATTTTCAGTTTATAAAGGTCATCACACTAACAGCCTGATGGAGGCCATAGCTATCTTGTATGTTGTGGAGCGTGCTTGTGACCTTGGATGGTGAAGGCTTATCTGTGAATCTGACTCGCAAGTGGTGATTCGCCTATTGACTCAACCGCATTCTGAGGATGTTAGCTGGAAGTTAGGCTTGATTGTTAACCAGATTCTTCATTTGTGTGCTTCTTTGGATTTTGTTACTTTCACCCATATCCCCAGAGAGTGGAATGGTGTTGCTAGTTGTTTGGCCAAATGGGCCTCTGATTATATGTTTGCTTGGAACATTGTAAATATGGCTCAATTACCTTCGGGCCTATCTCATTAGTTAGATCAGTTAGTGGATCTTGATAGGGCTATTTGACGCCTTTTGTCTGTAGTTCTTCCTGTTTGAATAAATTTTCACCCCTCTTTTATTTCAAATAAAATTAGAGATGGAAAGTCAATAATGTGCACATAGGAGATTTTTGGAACGCTAATTTTCTTTAATTGTTTTTAGCCATCCTGGAGATTTTTGGAACACTGCTATTCACATTTTTTAGAGCTTTTTAATACTTATTTTGGTCGTGTCATGATCACATGGATATTGGAAGAGCTTATCTATGCTTCCTACATGCTAAGCATAGGTTTTTTTAGAAGCGGCAGCTTTAAACCCTGCCTAAAACCCTTTCTCCATCAAGATATTTACCTAAGGTTGCTATATCATGTCTTGTCATGTGAATTCATAAATTTCTAGTATAACATTAAAATGATATTTTTTTGTTGTTCTTGTCTATATATCTATAAGTTTTATTTCAAAAGAAATTATAATTTAATAGTCTCTGCACCTATAGGTGGGGAACTAATATTTTCAGAAGAGAAGCGGTATATTAAGTTTTCAAAAGTGGGGGAAATTTTTGGTCGAAGTGTATAGTTTTTGTATAGTATGGGACATGTAAATTTCAAAAATGTTTTTCTTGAGATTTTGTAAAATTAGCTAATTGGTCATTTATTATTTTCCTGGTGGTTTTTATGATTTTAAATGTGCAAATTTGGGAGAAAAAAAGAGGGGGCCCATGTGTGTTGCGGTCATAATATAGTGGGCGGTGGAGTAAATATATATGGCAGTGGTAAATGCCATATGTAGCAGTGGTAAATGTCATCTGTGGCAGTGGTAAATTTCATATGTGACGGTGACAAATGCAAAGTGATTTTTCTAGCTCGCCTTGTTTTTGTTCTGCAAGGATGTAGCAAGAGGCAAAGTAGGGTTTGTGAACGAGATGTCAGGGATTATTTTGAGGTATGGGGAATGTTTTTTATTGTTTCATTTCTAGGTTTATCCGTCGCATAGCTTGGTGTCTAGTGTGTTGGTTTTTTCCTTGGTTGTTAAAGTAGTTTATGCATTGTTTTTTATTGAACTATGCATACCTGGATATGTTTACTAGTTCTAAATTTTTTGTGGTGGTTTGGATAATACTGAATCATATACAGGTCGCAATAAACATTATGTGCATGGGAATGGTTTTTGTTGTTTCATTGATAGGTTTATCTATCGTATAGCTTGATGTTTAGTGTGTTGATTTATAGTTATTTTTAATAGCTGACAAAATATCTATCATAGAGTTAAATTTGATAGAATTTCTTCAAGTTTGCATTTTTTTTGTTGTCTTAACACAATGTGATTATGACCAAAAAAAAACATGTAAAAAATCAAGGCATTATAAACATGTGTGAAGAACATATTTCATGTCAAATGCAAAGTAAAGCAATCTCAATGAGAAGAATAATATTCAAATTAACAGCCCCTGCCACTATAGATAAAGGACTAATGTTTTTGGTACAACAGCGGCCTAAGGGAATAGTTTTTATATAGTTTGGGACATGTAAATTTCAAATGTACCCACATGTATTGTGCCTATAATATGTTTAGTGGGCAGCAGACGTAATATTTGTGGCAGACATAAATTTGATGTGCTTTTCTCCACCTTGCATTGCTTGTGGGCTGCAAGCATTGAGTGACAGACAAAGGAAGGTTTTGAAGTATGGTTGGTGGTTTTTGTTATTTTATTGGTTGGTTTATCTATGGCATAACTTGTTCTCCACTGTCTACATTGTTTTTTGCTTGGCTATTAAAATAGTTGAAGCCTTTTTTTTCTTAAATCAAAGTGTTGCATGTTATATTAAAACTATATCCAATGTACAAAATTATATCTATGTTCAGAAAAAATTAATAAACAGTTGGTCAAGGAAAAACTTTAGCGTGGTGGGAAAATCAATAAAAATTTGAAATGTACTTGTTGCATGCCATAGAAAAAAGATAAGAAAAAATTGGTTGTTCTTGCATTGAGTGAAACTGCATGGGCTCTACATAAATAAATGTTGTTTGCAAAGTGTAATGTGATGCTTTGCCAAAAAAATCCATGGTGTAGATAAGTGGGAAAACTTATTTAAAAACAAGATTTCTCGTACATACAGTGAAAGTATGAAATAGATGATTGGAGCAATACATACAAACCAAGCAATTTAAACAAAAAAAAACATTTTCCATACCTATAAATAGTATACAAAATGTGTTAGCAAATACAAGGTGTATGGTTTGCTTCTTGAATGTTGTCAAGTTTCTCTCCTCACATTGATTGATCAAAATTTTAAAAGCGACCAACTTTTACTTTTTTTAGAATTTTATTAGTTAAAGTGGAGGGAAAACTTGTTGCTAAAAATTGACAAAAATGTTTTATTTTTCATTCATGCTTTGTCTTTGCTAACACATTTTGCATAATGTGCGCAACTAAGAAGGATCTAAATGAGAGCACAGAAGACTATTCCATAAGAGAAAGTTTGAAACATTTCCTATTGCGTACAAGTATGGAAAAATATTTGTCTTTTATAGTTGATGTGTGTACTACATATTGGTTTTGTGCTTTGCAACGTATGGCTATGAGAGGAGTCATAGAGGCCTTTGCAATATTATAGCTCATTGTTGTTTGTTTATCGTGATTATTTGTTATTGTTATTTGCTTGTTATGTCTATTTCACTGTACACATGCCAAATGCCTAATACATTTACATGGCAATTTGTTTACATTTTAGATTTTAATTACACAAAATATGATTAATATTGTTTACTTATATTTGACCATGTATATTGAAATATAACAATGTGTGTACAATGTGATATGCATATTGAAATTTGAATTGGACATTAGCATACAAACAATTATCAAAACATGTTGTTACTTTAATCAAAAACATACAGACAATTATCAAAAAAATTTGATTTTTAAAGCATTTTGCATTTGCGTTTGTCATGGAAAACCAAAAGAAAGACAAACATTATGTACCATATAAGTTGTGCACTCATGCTTTTTTAGATAAACATTCCAATTCCAATACCAATGTTTGTTGTGGCCATAGCATCTCTTTCTTCAAAATCATACTTGAAGATTTTGCACAAAACTAGTAACACATGCCTTTGCATATTTCATTCATATTTTAAAATGCAATTTGGTCTACTAGATGAAGGCAACTGAATCAATGATCTTCTGATCATAAAACAAAGAAATATGCAAAAGCCCAAATTGTCTTAGAGAAATAATAGCAAGGGCATCCATTATATAGAAAATTGAAAGAGAGGTTACATTATGGTGTTCAACCATATTCACCAATATTACAACCATAATATTAAAGACCTACAACTATCAACTACAAACATAAATATACACA
>MU225965.1:405311-463954 GCA_018584345.1 Thuja plicata | reverse complement strand
AATGTCCATTTTAGAGTAATATGCATGCTAAATAGTTGAATAGTTGTTTTTAAACTAAATCTTTCATGCTAGGTTGTTTATGTCACTGGTATTTAGCATAATCTGAGGGCTTTTATGTTATTTGCTATACTCATCCTAGTTAGAAAGCAATAAGTCGATGTTAGGGTTTTATGTGCTCATTAACCCTTGTTTCTCACTAACAGAATAACTTATTGAAGTATTGTGTTGCAGATAACAGGTGCACAAATATACACACACATTTTTGGCGCCCACCGTGGGGCAAATTTCCAACTTGTCCTCATTTTGTATCACTTTTTCACTAATTTGCATGCCCATAATTCTGTTATAGGGTCATTTTTGGTCGTTCAGGATCGCATCTGGGATACGCCCTCGCACCGCAGAAAACGAGGCTCGCATCTACGATTTCCTGGATCATTTTTGGCTTAGGATCGCATCTAGGGAGCATGCAATCACATCTGGTAAAGAAGATCGCATCTGGTTTTGTGTCATTTTTTGTCTTTTTGGATCGCATCTAGTGAAAAATTTAGTGAACTACTTTGCCTAACTACTAACATTTGTGTGTTTGACTTCTTTGATCTTTTGAATAGCTTAACGATTGTTTGCAGGTCGACATTGGCGGTTCTTCATGGGAGTTGCTACATAACAAAATAACTCGGTTTTTCAGGTTGCCCAACCCCCATCTTGACCTCTATTTACTTGCTTTAAACACTAAGATACATTTTCCAATCTATCACTAAACTGACTAGAGGACTATGCTCTTTTCCTTTTAAGGAAAATCAGAAACTCACACATCAGTTTATGGGTTAAACAGAATTTGGAGTTAACTAAATAAGAAAATAAATCGTATAATTCTTTTGGGATCAGTAAATGAACAAACACAAATCACTAAATCTTGTGGATCAAAGAACAAGCTCAACTATTTAATTCATTTTTTGGGACACAGAAATTGAACAAGGCAAATCTACTTTCAAGCAATCTTGTTTTCATTAAAATAGGAACATCTAAATTAGGCACAACATTGCTTGAAGGAAAGAACCACTTTGCTTGACTCTATTTTGGGAGAAAATGGCTTAGATTAGGAGAGTATGCTCTTCTTCTTCGGAAGAATCAGAAATCCAGATATCCAAAGCTCGCCAATCCTTTGTATGCATATTTAATAGTAGAGGGCTTGCCGGTTGAGGAAAAAATCTCCTGGGAGTGACCCAAGTGAGGACAGGTTTTACGCCAACCCTTCCAACTCACTATAAATAGTTTCTTCCTCGTAGGCTAAAGCCTCGGAAGACAAAGCTGGTTTTGTTCATGGAATTCTGACATCATTCCTTGAACATGCTTGGGTATATCTAGAGCGGAGCCGCTTAAATATTGCTTGCAAGACTACATATATCCAGGTACTCATAGGGCTATACGCCTGAATTTTGCCTTGTGCAATTCTATGGGGGACAATTTCAAATTAATTTCCCAATAATCTACAACAACTTCAACTGAAAGAATTCTTGATTCACCCCCGAAAGGGTGATAATCTTTGTGCAAGGCAAAAAGCAATTTCCCCAAGACACTCGTCATATTGTGCCCTCACTTGCATTTGGAGTCGGCTAATACAGCATCATGACTGGAGCCATTGCATGCTTGGTGATGGTTGTATTCTGATTAGCATTTGAGTGTGTACCTTAATCAATGAGCAAAGATTTTCATCCTCCACCTAGAGAATAGGAAAAAGATGAGTGTTTGTTTCACCCTCCTAACAATGCAAATTTGTTTGACATGCTTGAAAGATCACTAAAAGGATAAATTCCTTCAAACAAGCAACAATATTCAAACCTTCAGATACATGTGTTCTTCACTGGCAAGTCTCCAAAACACGATCACAAATCAGATAAATTGCACGAACTCCCAAAATGCAAATTTCAAAACTGGCAAAAAACTAACAAAGACATCATAAGATCGCATCCTAGATTTCCCAAATCACATCTGGTATTTGGGATCGCATCCTATATGCTAGCTCGCATTTGGTCAGCATACAGTCGCACCTAGGATTTAGGCTCGCATATGGTGTCATCAGAGGCTCACATCTGGGAGCTCGCATCTAGGACAGTGGGTACTTGCAGAAGTCTTTCCTAGAAAGTCTCAGTTGATTAGGATACGCTTTTGGATCTTTAGCTGGTTCTTGTTGTCTTTCCTGGTCTCCCTGTTGAAATTTCAAAACACTTTTGACGTCTATCTTGCATGCTTAGTCATTCTTTCATGATTGGTTCAATACGTGTGGTCTACCCACTTTCTACCAACAACTTGGTTCCCAGCTTACTATCAGGGCATTCTAACCCTCTAACACTAGAATCATTTACATCCACCAACAAACAGTTACTTTTACCTAGAAATGCCCACTTGAACAGTTTGAAACTCTCACTTGCACTATTGGAAAATGTTGACAAAGTTGAAAAACAACTTCATGGTTAACACAAGATGCAACAAGTACACGTCTAAAGGATCGAAAGTTTCATCTAAAACACCACACTTTCAAGGAGAAACTTCTCGTAGTTCCCTACTCGATCTAGACTCCCCGCAAATGGATAGAGACACCCACAGATGGAGTGAGGATTTTGAGGAGTATAATGATGGCAAACACCAAAAGCTTGAAGATACGGATGAGGGGGAAGGACCCAAGTTTGAATATGGCCCATTTGGATCAGACAGTGAAGGGGAGATTCTCAAATATGAATATGAAAAACTCAAATAGAGTAAACGATTCCACAAGATATTGGAACGAATAATTGATGACGATAAAGAAAAGTACTTCCTCCATCTAGCATCCATAGGTGTTAAATTACCCAAGGATTATGATGTAGAAAAGCTCAAAGAAAAGGAGGTACCAAATCCTATATCTATTCTCACCAAAAAACTCAATTTGATGCAAATTGAGCTCACAAACCTCAAACAAGAGAAGGAGAAACCCAAAACAAAATACTCTTTGGACGTCATTTGTCCATTTTCTTTTGACAAGAGTATCACTATGGTCCCATGTCCTCCCAACGTGGCAAGACCAAAGTATGACAAGTGCACGGGAGAAACTGACCCGCACGACCATGTGAGGGAGTTATGTGCTCTTAGCATAGAATACATGCACGAACCTACATACCTCATGCAACTATTTCCAGGAAGTCTAGGGGGAAATGCCATGGAATGGTTCTCAAAACTAAACCCTAAGGTCAAAACATTCGAGGAGTTGATACAACGATTCATCCAACATTACTCCTACAACATCCAACATGATGTAACTATGATGGATCTATGTAATACTAAACAAAGAATTGGTGAATCATTTACACACTTCCTACAAAGATGGAGGAAGATCTTTGCACGATATTCAAGGGCCATTCTTGAAACAGAGAAGATGGAGATCTTCATTAATAATATAGTGCCTAAATTGAACTATGCTTTACAAATGCAAGACTTTCCAAGCCTTGACAGAATGATTAAAAATGCCCTCCGTATTGAGGAAGTCATGGTCAAAAGGGGAGAGATCACCCTTCAAAATGAGAACAAAACTAACAACTCCAACTCCAAGCCTAAATGGTGGAAGAAAAACAAAAATGTTGTTAATGACGGAGTGGTTGATGCCTCTAACATTGATTCTAAACCCGAGGTATTCAACCTAACCAATAGCATGTAAGCAAGCAAAGATGTTAAGGTAACAACTCTCGTACCCAAAGTAAATAATGATAATAGCAAGGGTCGGACATGGACTTCAAAACCTCAAAGAACTTTCACTCCTTTGGGAGAGCCTCTCGAGATTGTTCTAAAAACACTATTGGATAACAAAGTCCTCACAATCCCAGATTCCAAACCGTGGGAACCAATGGTCAAACCCAGGTGGTGGGATGATAATTCCTATTGTGTCTTCCATAAAAACAAAGGGCACAAGACTAATAATTACCTCAAGCTTAAACATGTCATCCAAGACCTCATTGAAGGAGGTAAGATCAAAGTAGACGGACACACTACCAATGAGGATAATACAGCATTCAACAAACCCTTTCCTAATTACGATCAAGGAGAAACATCTAAAGGGAAGAGTAATGAGGTAAACTACACCTATTCCAAAAATGATAATGTGATCAATATGCTAGACATAAAAATTGAATCTATCAATGTGGTCACAATCAAAGGTGTCTCATTCCACTCAAATGTCGTAACACAGAGCCAAGCACAGGTCACAATCAAAGGACCTCCAAAACCAACATCAACATCCAAGGTTCCTATTGTCACTATTCCTAAACCAGCAGCAAAACACGTGGTTACTATTCCTGGAGAAAAATATGACTTGGTAGACCAATTGCAACGAACCCCTACCAAAATTTCCATTTTTGAGTTGCTCAAAATATCCACCGTACATGGGGAAATCCTAGAACAGGCTCTACATGTTTCTAATGTCCCAAAGGATATTGATATAGACAAATTCCAAGTGATGATCAATCACATCGCAGCGCCACACTACCTCTCCTTTCTGAAGAGGATGATAAGTCATTAACACATCCACATAATCAACCCCTCCATATTGAAGTCCTTATTCATAAATCCCGTGTTAGACGCGTATTGATAGATGGAGGCACAGGATTGAATATATATACACTGGATCTAATCAAGAGACTGGGTCTCTCAAAACAAACAATTGACTCTAGAAGCAAGATAACCATCAAATCTTACGATGAGGAAGAGAGATCCTCCAGAGGTCTTATTGTTCTACCTATCAGAGTCAGACCGATTGAGAGGAATGTCACATGTCAGGTTCTAGATCTACCATTGGCCTACAATATCCCGTTAGGGAGACCATGGATTCACGAAATGCAAGTTGTACCGTCCACTTACCACTAATGCATAAAATTCCCACACAATGGGGTGGAAGTGATAATTCCTGCAGATGCTAGCTACACTTGTAATAATATCAAAGCAGGTAGCGTGATCCCACATAACAAGGAGGCTATGGACGCAATTGCTCCTGAAACTACCAAGGACATGGTCATGAAAATTTTTGGCAAAACCTTAAAACTTGAAGAAACAGGTATGGGAGAGTACAAGCTGGACCTGACTCCCTCATTAACAGAACTTTCAATGTCACCAAGATCCTATGGAAAACCTTCCTCAATATTCACACCTACAGCATCCAAGGAGCCATAAATACACAAAGAAACTAGCATGGTGAAGGCATCCACATCCTCTTCAGATAACACAGAAGAACAGACAGTCTTGGACTGGCTTTACAAAGGAGAACCGGTGGGGGCTGAAGTCAAACATGTGAAGATATCCCCAGAACAATATGGAAAGGGATATGATTTTCTCAAACAGATGGGATACAAAGGAAAAGGACCTCTAAATGACACAGGATGAGGGATTATTGAACCTATACCCATGGAGTTCCAGAATACTAGAGATAAAACAAGAATGGGTTTTAATACTAAAACTGATAAACCTGCTTCAAAGGAGGGTCCACACTCAGAAAAAGGGAGTGATGAAATAGACAAACTAGAGCAGTGGTCCTATGAGAGATTGTTACATGTTGGCACACAGGATCCCAACTACCAAGAACAACGCTACGTACCCAACTTTGAGGTACCACAAGATCTTCACACCCCTTTGCTAGCACAACCTCCCATTCAAGAGGTAGGAGACACCATAGCAACAATTACTCAAGAGACACCCCAAAAATAGGATTTGCATCCTAACTGGGGGCAATTGGTCACAATTTCACGTGTCCTAGATCTACCACACTTTGATCCATAGGTAGGTAACCGGCTACATCAAATAACTATTGTTGAATACTTGAACAGATCCAATGATGAGGTCACTGACTCTCACTATGAATGGGAAGAACTATCTGTTGCCACTGAAGATATTGGAATAGATAAAATTCACATGTTTGCGGCACCTTCAACTCCTCGTAAATATCCTAACACTACTCCCAATGACACTAACAATCCTGAAGCAGAAGAGGAGTTCCTTCCCCCGATCATTGATGAGGAAACTGGTGATTACATAAGTCTATATGAATTTCATAGGCTACAAGCAAGAAGCCTCTTTTTACAGAGAGATGATGATGAAATTTCTACTGACGAGTCGCTAGAGTTTTGTCTACATATAACTAACAATGACCCTTTTAACGACAATCTCACTCTTATTGATCTAAACATTGAAGAAATTAACTTAACAGAGCATGTCATGTCGGTTAATGGTCTTGATGCTAGCACGATGATGTCCTTCCCAGAATCTAACTCTCTAACATTAGTACTTCCAGACTTAATTGATTGGACTAAAACAAATCCTACTCCTATCCTCGACTTTCCCAATGACCACACTCTAGATTGTTATCTCAATGCTTTTGAACCATACACTTCTTCCACCAATGCAAGGAGCGAGAACATGTCACAAGAGGATATCAAGTTTCTCAGTCAAAAACTAAAAATTAAAAAGAAAAAGCGGACTGATGGTGAAAACCACTCTGTGGCAGTATCAGATCCCAAAATAGTAAAGAAAAAAGATGTATCCAATGGTGAAAACCTCTCAAAGGCGCCAAAGGATGAGACTCTTGATATCCTCCCTGAACACTTTCAAGAAAGGTCATCAGTATTGATTGAACCAACACAGCCAGTAAATTTGGGCACTGTTGAAATTCCTCAAATAATTTACCTTGCACAATCCTTGACATATGAAGAGAAGGCATGGTTCACAGAGTTCCTGAGAGAGAAGAAGATCAAATTTGCATGGTCTTATACAGATATGCCAGGGCTAGATCCTAATCTAATCATGCACCACCTATCTATAGCTCCAAGGATCAAACCCGTAAAACAAAAACTTAGAAAAATGCATCCTCGTGTTGCATTACTAGTAAAAGTAGAGCTAGAAAAATGCATCCTCATGTTGCATCTCCAATGTGGTCCCCGTGTCTAAATCCAATAAATCTATCAGGATCTGTACGGAATTCAAAGACTTGAACAAAACATGTCCGAAGGATGACTTCCCTCTACCTAACATTGACATGATTATAGACCTCACAGCAGGTTACCAGATGTATTCTTTAATGGATGGATTCTCGGGCTATAATCAAATCAAAATTGCCCCTGAGGATCAAGAGAAAACTGTATTTACATGCGCATGGGGCACCTTTTGCTGGAACGTCATGTCGTTCAGGTTAAAGAATGTCGGCGCAACATATCAAAGAGCCATGATGACTATATTCCATGACATGATGCACAAGAATATGGAGGACTATGTGGATGACACATTGGCTAAATCCAAAGAAAGAAGTACTCACATTGCTGACTTAAGAAAGATCTTAGATCGTATGGAATAGTTCCAACTCAGTCTCAACCCAAAGAAATGTGCCTTTGGGGTCCAATCAGGAAAGCTCCTAGGATTCATTGTTTTAGCGAATGGAATTGAGGTAGACCCCGCTAAAGTTAAGGCTATACTAGAGATGACTCCTCCACGCAACATCAGTCAAATGAGGACACTCCAAGGGAGACTTCAGTCCATCAATAGATTCATGTCCCAACCTGTAGATAGCGCGCAACCCTTTATTAAATTACTCCATAAAGGGGTTACCTTCAAATTGGATGAACACTTTGAAGCAAACTTCAGAGAATTGAAGGGATACATGGCTACTCCTATTCTTATGGCGCCTATTCATGGAAAGCACCTACTCCTATACATTTCAGCTATAGCTACATCCCTAGGAGTATTACTGGCACAAGAGGATGAAACCAAGAAAGAAAGAGCTATCTACTACATTAGTAGGACACTGGTCGCCTATGAGCTCAATTATAGCATTATTGAAAAAGCATGCTTACCAGTCATCTTCGCGTCACAAAAATTGAGGCACTACATGCTCTCTCATACAGTGAAGCTCATAGCTAGAATTGATCCTCTAAAGTATCTTTTGAGCAGAACAGCATTAACAGGATGTTTGGTAAAATGGGTCCTGATTCTAAGTGAGTTTGACATTGAATATGTAGAACGACGAGCTATCAAAGGCCAGGTCCTTGCATATCAATTGGCTGATTCACCACTCCAGGATGATGAACCTTTACTAATTGAATTCCCTGATGAAACAATCATGCATCTGACTGAATATCCATGGAAGATTTACTTTGACGGTTCATTCACTCAACAAGGCTTTGGAGCAGGGGTCCTATTCCTAACTCCTCAAGGTTACAAGATTCCCAAATCTTACAAATTGATGTTTCCATGCACCAACAATATTTCAGAATATGAAGTATTGGTAAACGGCCTTAAGCTAGCTATGGAGTGGAAGATTGTAGAGTTACACGTATATAGTGACTCCCAACTAATTATCAATCAAGTCAATGGGGAGTATCAAACAAAAGATGAGAAGTTGATGCCCTACAAACAACTAGTTGATGACCTAGAGAAATACTTTGTATTCATCACATTCCAGCAGATACCAAGATCAGAGAACAAAGCTACAGACGTTATGGCTACCTTGGCATCCATGTTACAACTGGAAGAACATCAATTCTGCTATGACTTCTTGGTGGAAGAACTCTCCTATCCTGCCTTTGATACCCCTGAATACCAAGTAATATGTGCATTGAATGCCCCAAACCACTCTCGGTATGCCAATATTATTGCTTACCTTTCTGACCAAACCACCCCTAACAATCTATCCAGAAATGAGAAAAGATCCCTGATTAGGACAGCATCGTGTTATGTCCTCATAACTAACAACCTATTTCGACGAGGTCTCGATGGTACACTTCTTAGGTGTTTAGAACTCGAAGAGTTCGATCTCGCATTAAAAGAAGTCCACGAAGGTGTATGTGGGTCACATTCGAACGACTTTTCATTATCGAAGAAACTGCTCAGAGTAGGCTATTACTGGCCTACCATGGAGAAAGATGCTATTCAATTTTCAAAAGCATGTCTTAAATGCCAGACACATGGAAATGTTATCCATGCTCCTGCCAGAGAACTTATACCTTTCATAACACATTGGCCATTTTAGCAATGGGCCTTTGACTTGGTTGGACAAATATATCCCAATTCTTCAAATGGACACAAATTCATCATTATGACCACTGAGTATTTCACAAAGTGGGTCGAAGTCGTGCCGCTAATCAAAGCCACTAGCAAACAAGTGGCTATGTTCATTCTGAACTACATTATTTGTAGATATGGGGTACCCTCTTCAATTGTAATAGACAATGGGGGCCAATTTAAAAATCAAGACATTGATGACCTTTGTGAACAGTTCCATATTACTCAACACTGCTCCTCAATCTATTACCCTCAAGGTAATGGACAGGTTGAGGCATCAAACAAAAATATTCTCAAGATCCTACACAGAACTGTGAGCAAATCTGGCAGAGACTAGCATCTACAACTAAATCCAGCACTATGGGCCTACAAAACAAGCATAAGAACACCAACTGGAGCCACGCCATTTGCTTTAGTCTATGACGCTGAAACAATACTACCTATTGAGGTTGAAATCCCATCTTTGCAGATATCTTTACAAGGTCTGGTTACTGATGAGCAGTACCGTGTAGATAGGGTAAATTCTCTGGACCTACTAGATGAGCGCAGACAACAAGCGTTCGATCACCTCAAAGTGTATCAAGCACGTATGTCCAAAGGCTACAATAAGAAGGTCAAACCACACAAATTTGAAGTAGGAGATCTCATCCTCAAAGAGAATCCTAAGAACCAGCCTAACAGAGAGCAAAAAGGAAAATTTGAACCTAACTGGCTGGGACCTTATGTCATCACTGCTACTTTTGGGACTGGAGCTTATCAACTGGCTACACCTGAGGGAGACGTTCTTCCAGATCCTATCAACACTCTACATTTGAAGCGGTTCCACGCTTGATGTTCCGCTAGCAGAGCCTATACAGCAAAAAGGTCTTACAAAATACCAAAAACATTCAAAAAATTGATCCTAAAGAAATCCAAAAACAATGGAAAAGGTCCTATAGAAAGGGTATTTTTGGTGAAAACCTGGTAAACAAGTGCCTTAATACTGCAAAAACATTCAAAATAGCAAAAATAGCAAAAAAATGAAAAAAGAGAAAAGTGCCTTAATGAGCACCTGGTAACATAGGCATCTTGGTAGAAAAAAAAAGAAAGAAAGAATCTTGCCAAGTATTGAAAACATGGCAATCATGCGTCACTTGTGTTTTGCACTCCATCTATCAATGCACTACTGATACTAGGCCTTCATAACTTTACCTATGCTCAAACGCTGACTTCATTTCCTATACGGCTATCTTATCCTCGCTTGGGATTTGTCTACATTTACGTCTTAGGAATAAGTCATTCTGCACTGGGGGTATCTTTGTTGGCAATGATAGGTTGCGGTTGCTAGGTTGTGGTTGCTAGGTTGCTCTAGGATGATTTGCCTCACGAACACAATGTTTCTTGATACATGCAAAACAATGTCACTTTCCAAAAACAAGGGTGTCTTTTCAAACATCACATATCCAGACATGACATTTACATTTTACAAAGTTCCTACAAAGTTATGTTGGATCGCAAACATGAACGGATTATCCTATCAACGCACAGGCATGGAAACACCATATTGCTTATATCCCAATTTTCTGATTGATGAATCTTTACTGTGTTTGACAAATGAATGAAGCACAAGAAATTGTTTATAAGCTATTTGTAATCTCTCTCTAACATACCTTCAGGCAGAAGCACAAGAAATTGTTTTCAGAGGGAGTTTGACTCTTCAAAGGTAATTTTGGACGAGGAGCTAAGAAGATTGATATCAGACTAAGAGGGAGTTTTACATTTCATCATAAGAAATCTTGGATGATCAACAAATTGATATATATGCTCAATGAGTTCTTCTCTGTGAGAGAAGTTCGAGGTGAAATCCCTTGTTTTCACCCTCTGCGCTGAGGCGTGATGGATGTCATGTGTGTGACTCTGTATTTTTAATGGGCCTACCCCCTGTGTACATCATGAGAAAGTGGCGACTTTCAAATGGTTATCACTTGTATTTGTAAGTTATTGAAAGGTGACGATCTTACAATAACTTGGCCTTCTATTGTGAAGACATCTTATGATGGCTGAAACAGATCATGATAGATGGAAACTTCTATTGTGATAAGACATCTTGTGGTGGTTGAAACAGAGCATGATAGATGGCATCTTCTATTGTGATAAACATCTTGTGATGGCTGAAAGAGATCATAATAGAATATGTGAGTGTTCTTATGGTAAGTGCACATTACCTATAGACATCTTTTGAGTACTTGGTGGACATCATGTGACTTGATGTTGGTAGGCCATTACTCTGAGCACTTGGTGAATATCATGCGACTTGATATTTTGCAGGCCAATGCTTCCGATATCATGAGATGATATCTTTGTAAACTTTTGAGTACTTGGTGAACATCATGTGACTTGATGTTGGTAAGTCATTACTCTGAGCACTTGGTGAATATCATGCAACATGCGACTTAATATTTTGCATGCCAATGCTCCCGATATCATGAGATGATATCTTTGTAAACTTTTGAGTACTTGGTGGACATCATGTGACTTGATGTTGGTAGGCCATTACTCTGAATATTTGGAGAATATCGTGGGACTTGATATTCTGTGACAAATACTCCCAATATCATGAGATTATATTTATAAATCTATGAGTTATGGTGAATATCGTGAGATTATATTTATAAATCTATGAGTTATGGTGAATATCATGAGACTTGATATTCCTAGTCAGTCTATATCTCTGACATCACAGTAATGTGATATCAAAATAAAATTTCACAATTAACGTTGTGTTGCTCTTGTATTTTGACGAATTTTATCTTCCCTAACTAAGAGGGAATGTTGATGTTTTGTGTAGCTATGGTAAGGGTCATAAATGTTGACACAGGAGACCACTACACATTTTGTTTGATCATCTTCCCTAGCTAAGAGGGAGTGTTAATGTTTGTAGCTTCAGTCGTATGATCATTAGAATACATATAATATATGTTGATTAATAATAATATAATGTATATGTTATATTATTATTAATCATATGAAATTTAATATTTTATATTAAATTATTATATTATTCTTAATTAATAATTGATTAATGAAACATTATAAGATTGATTAAATTATAATTAATGGAAGAGGCATGTCCTTTCTTATAAATAATAATGAATAAACATGTCTCATAAAGGGACATGTCTCTCCTGTCCTCATTCCCGATATAAATGAAAGAGAGATTGTTGCATTTGGAAAATATATACAACATAGAGTGCTATTACATTTGCAAGTATCCTAAAACTCAACAGTTCTAAACTCTACTTCAAAATTTACTTCAAAATTTAGAAGTTGAATTAATACATTCAAATGGTAAGTCTTGTAGGAACTATACAAATTATATTTTAATAGCCATACTAAATTCAAATTGAATGTTAAGGAGAAACCATACCGATATCATTTAAAAATACAATTTAAGATGACTGCAAAGAGGTCTATCCCAAGCTCTCATTCAAAATTTGGAAGTAGAATTAATAAATGAAGAAATTTTAAGAACCCGCAGTCCAGAAGCCACATCATTAACATATTTTCATATTTCTCTAATATGAACTTTTCTATCATTAATTTTGACCAAGTTGAATTTGAATAATTTTTAAGGCCTTATCTCCTAATTAAATAAAAATCATACTAAATTCAAATTTAAATGTCCAAAATCATACCCCAATTTAAATATTTAGGTAATTCATATTAATAAATTCTAATCTAAAAATACACAGTTAGATTCTAATAGCAATATCACAATGAAATCTAACTTTAAAACTTTAAGACAATTGTGACAGAACAACATTCAGATTATCTAATAGATTTTGTAAAAATCTACTCTTTTATACTGTAAATTTCACACATTTATAACAAATTTCTTCTCTTTCATTCTGATAATGGATCATCATAACAGAGCCTGATCCAAAACATCAATGATAAAAATTGCTCACAAGCAAATCCAGAAAACAGGTACATGATACAAAATACCATATCCACAAATAAAACTGTAGTTTCAAATTTAATAATAACCATACCCACCAGAGCTGTTGAATTAATAAAAACAATACCCCACACCGCTATTGAAGGATTTCATAAACATTATCCATTTAGACAATGCTTGAAGAGGTTGATGTGTTGGGTAAAGTATTAAGCCCTTGCAGCAACCACCGTCTTCACAGGATTGATAAATCATAATTAAGTTCAATTAGAAATATTTAACAATCAAGTTAAATTAAAAAATTTAACTGATTAGCTAATCAACTTAAATCAAATCTTCTGATCATACCAAGCAAATAAAGAGCTTATCATACTAGTCTATAGTCTATTGTTTCTTTAATGTTCTCATATTATTATATATGTAGATGTCACTCTTATACATGTTAATAGAATTAATACTTCGCACCATTAGCCCCACATGTCTGTGCAAGCTCATCCCCATCTTTTTCAAATATACGTGCTTGTAATGTTTTCTCAAGCAAAAAGGAAAACGTTGACCAGAATCTTAATAAAAAGTTGGGACCCAACTAAAACTCAGATAAACAACAAAGAAAAAATGACCTCTAAATAGATACTTAACAATGCAGTGACTCATAATATGTAGAATATGTAGAATATGTAAAAAAGAAACGTGTGTTTTCAACATAACCCAAAAAAAATCTGTGTTAATAAGCAATTGAATTAAAAGGGGTAAAATTTTATTTAATCTCAAAAGAGATACAAACAAAGAGTCTAACAGAGAGCACAAAAGAACTACGTCACTATATATCAGCCCTGTATTTGATCTGAAATTCACTTGGCCAAACAATCCACAACACCAATCCACTCCCTAGAAATGTGGGCGAAAGTAATGGAATCCAGGAGCCACTCAAATATTACTCATGAAGTTCTCAAATGATTACCATATAATCAGCCATTAATTTTGTAATTATCATTAATTTCCCTAATAGATATTACTCGTGAAGTTCCCATGTAATCACTATGTAATGTAATCACCATTTTAAGTTCAATTAAAAAGTCATGTAATCGCCATTACTTTTGTTATCATCATTAATTTCCCTAATAGATATTACTCATGAAGTTCCCATGTAATCACAATGTAATCACTAATTTAAGTTCGCTTAAAAGTTGTGGCTGATGATAACCATGCTAACAGCTTGTTTATAGAGTTTAACATGATTATCTTGATAATACCATCAAGATTCAACTGTGTAATTTTAGAGCCACACATTGACCCATGTTTCATTCAGTGGTTTACTAGAACCCACATTTGTCTAATTTTAGAGTCAAACTCATTGACCCATGTTTCATTCAGTGGTTTACTAGAACTCACATTTGTATAATTTTAGAGTCAGACTCGTTGGCCCCTGTTTCATTCAGTGGATCACTAGAACCCACTTTGCAATCATTACATCTAGATGATACTCACAGAAACGAAACATTAGTTATTACATCTAGATGATACTCACAAAACCCTCTATATTCCAGCCCTGAATTTTGATCTGAAACTCACTTGGCCAAACAATCCACAACACCAGTCCACTCCCAAGAAATAGAAATGTGGGCGAAAGTAATGGAATCCAGTAGCCACTCAAATATTACTCATGAAGTTCTCACATGATTATCATGTAATCGCCATTAATTTCAGTAATAGATTAACAGCTTATTTTTAGAGTTTAACATGATTATCTTGATAATACCATCAAGATTCAACTGTCTAATTTTAGAGCCAAATTATTGGCCCATGTTTCATTCAGTGGTTTACTAGAACCCACATTTGTATAATAATTTTAGAGTCATACTCATTGACCCGTGTTTCATTTAGTGGTTCACTAAAACCCACATTGTAGTCATTACACCTAGATGATACTCACAGAAATGAAACATTAGTTATTACATCTAGATGATATTCACAGAAATGAAACACTAAGCCTACCAAGAAGGTCGTCACCCATTCCCCCCTTCTAATATGAACTTCAAACTAAACACTGTTAAGACTCTAACCCACATTGCAGTCATTACATCTAGATGATACTCACAGAAATGAAACATTAGTTATTAATCTAGATGATATTGACAGAAATGAAACATTAGGCCTTCCAAAAGATATTAATCTAGATGATATTCACAGAAATGAAACATTAGGCCTTCCTAAAAGGTCACCTATTCTAATATGAACTTCCTAAAAGGTCACCTATTCTAATATGAACTTCAAACTAAACACACTTATGACTCTAATATAGAGCTCCAAACTAAACACTTTTATGACTAGTATAGAGCTCCAGACTAAACACTGTTAGACCCCACAACCCACCTGTTTGTACCACCAGCTTTCTCAAATATGGCTGCTTGAAATGTTTTCAAAAGAATAAAAAATTAATAAATTTTAATTAGTTGGGGACAGTGAAAACTGTGGTTAGATCCCACCTGTCTGTACAAGATCGTCACCATCTTTTTCAAATATGGGTGTGCTTGAAATGTTTCAAAAAATAGACCACCAGAATCTTAAAAAATAGTTGGAAACCAGTGAAAACAGAAAAAGCTTTAAAAAAAATCTAAATCTTTGACCAGAATCTTAATAAATAGTTGACACCCAGTGAAAACTCAGATAGCAACATCACGATAAACTTCAAGTTAAAGATAACAAGGTTAGCACTGTTAACATGGTTTTCGTTAGACTCAACTTTTAAGTGAGCTTTAGTAGTGATTATGTGATAACTTCGAGTAATATCACCAGCGAAATCTGTCTCGAACACATACAAACAAAAAAAAAAGTCACCCAGAATCCTAAATAAATAGTTGGGGCCATTAAAAACTCCGGTAAGATCCCACCTGTCTGTACAAGCTCGTCCCCATCTTTTCCAAATATGCGTGCTTGAAATGTTCAAAAAAAAAATGTTAAAAGAAAAGACCACCAGAATCTTAATAAATAGTTGGGACCCAGTGAAAACTCAAAGAGCTTTAAAAATAAATCTTTGACCAGAATCTTAATAAAGTAATTGAGACCCAGTGACGATAATCTTCACGTTAAAGATAACATGGTTACCACTGTTAACATGGTTTTCAAACAGATCAAAGCACTGTCAACATGGTTTTCGTTAGACTCGACTTTTAAAGTAATATAGCTTTTAATGTTGATTATGTGAGAACTTCGAGTAATATCACCAGTGAGATCCATTAGGGCAAGAATAGTGATTCCCTCGGATATCAGGGATAATTAAGATCTTTGATAATGTCTATTATAAGAGGTTACAGAATTACTTTCAAATAAAACCCACAATAAAACCCAAGGTCTTATAAGTAATTACACTAATTAAACCCATTTAACTTCTACCTCCATTTTTACTTTCCAATTAAACCCACTTAAATTGAGAGGTCTTTTATAAGTACACTAATTAAACCCATTTAACTTCCTACCTTTACAAGGATTACTTTCCAATTAAACCCACTTAACTTGCTACCTTTACAAGAATTACTTTCCAATTAAACTCACTTACAGTCTTTAATAAGTAATTGCACTAATTAAACCCGCTACCTCCATTTACGAGAATTACTTTCCACTTAAACCCACTGTACTTGAGGTATTGCATAAATTACTTACAAATAAACCTACTAAACATGCTACATTGTTTGCGTAACCTTCATTAGAACAAAAAATAGCATTCATGCAAAACAATCATTATTAGAACACAGCACTCATTACAGTAATGTGAAACAATGGACATCACTCATTAAACCACGCAATCGGACATCACCCATTAAAACCACCTAATTTACTACCTCTGCAAAACCAACCTAATTTACTAACTCCTTTGCAAAACCAACCTAATTTACTAACTCCTTCGCAAAACCAACCTTTATTGGACATCACCCATTAAACCCACCTAATTGGCTACCTCCTTTGCAAAACCACCTTTATAGAACCAAAAGCATTCATATAATACATTAACAAACCTTTATAGAACCAATAGCATTCATAAAATACATAACAACACAGCACTTTCATGCCAACACAGCACTGAACACTTATTTACAGTGATGCCCACTCCAACACCAACACAACACGGCATTTACAGTGATCCTCGCAAATGTGAAGCATTGGACATCACCAACACACAGCACTTATTTACAGTGATGCGAAGCATTGGACATCACCAACACACAGCACTTATTTACAGTGATGCAAAGCATTGGACATCACCAACACAGCACTTATTTGCTCAATCCAACACAACACAGCACTCATGCACAGCACTTGTGCACAGTGATGCTTCACATCTACACAATTATTACAGTGATGCTTCACTTCTACACAGCACTTATTCACATTGACAACACTTGCAACTACACAGCACTTATTTACAGTGATGATGTGAAGCGTTGGACATCAGACATCGCTTATGACTCTAAGTCAAACACTCCCAATAGGACTCCAACTCAAACACACTCCAAATATGACCACAGAATTTCCTTCAAAATTAAATTTCCCTAAAAATTAACCAAATTAACACAATTAACTTGGTCCTCCGTGTTTAAACTAACTACAGTAACTCGTGGAAACCCCCTAGAATTTTCTCCTCAGTTCCTCCACAATAATTCATTACTTGCACAGGGTTGCAAGAATTATTTTCAAATTAAACCCACTAAACTTCCTGGAATTTTCTCCTCAGTTTCTCCACAATAATTCATTACTTTAACTGGGTTGCAAGGAATATTTTCAAATTAAACCTTACTAAACTTCCTAAATAGCATTTCATGGAAAGCATAACAACCATTCATGGAATGCATAACAACCATTACAGTGATGCTCACAAATGTGCACACTTCCACAGAATTTCCAATTTAATTTACCTAATTAACCACTAAATTTCCAATTTAATTTTACCAAATTAACCCATTTAACTTGTTCCTCGGTGATTAAACCCACTTGTTTGAAAACCCTAAAAAATGTACAAGTCAAATTGGAATATGCATAACAACCATTACAGTGATGCTCACAAATGTGCACACTTACCACAGAAATTCCAATTTAATTTACCAAACTAACCACAAATTTCCAATTTAATTTTTACCAAATTAACTCATTTATCTTGTTCCTCGTTAATTAAACCCACTTGTTTGAAAACCCTAAAAATACCCCATAGAATTTCATCCTCAGTTCCTTCACAGTTATGCTCTAGCCCCCAACCCAACCCCCCTCTCCCAACCACAACTCTCTCCCCCACTTTTCTACGGTACTTGCAAAGCTTGAAATAATCAATGTGTTTACTGTAATCAGGAAACATGCTTCAACTCAAAAACTACACAAAATTATACAGAAATCCTAACAATATTGCAAAAAAACAATTTACACCTTAATTGCAAAACATGAAATAAATTTGTTACTGTAAACAGGAAACCCTGCTTCAACTCAGAATACACAGAAATTTAGACAAATAGATCAGACAATATTGCAAAAACTACATAGTTAAATTCTAACAATATTACAATTTGATAAATCCTGATAACAAAAACGAATAGCAGGATTTGATAATGTCAAAAATTGACAATGCGAAACTTGAAAAAATATGCTTCAGACTATAAAAATGCACAGCTAAATTTGACAATGCCAAACTTGAAAACATGGCATTGAATGTCAAAATTTGACAGATTGAACCTTTTGAAGAAAAGCAACTCTGATAGACACTTTTCTAGATGTCCTGATATGAATACTTTCTTAGATACCCTTACCAACCCTGACCAACCAAAATCTAGTTGTTTTTCACTTCAGAATTTATTTGTTCGCAGCTTGACATTAATTTAGATACAGCTTTTAATAACCATGATCCAACCATAAAATCAAACAAACTCCACCACGTTGATCAGAATCTTGGAAAATAGATGACACCCTAAAAATACACAGGCAACCAACCAAATAAAAAACGACTGACAAAAGCTAGTTGCTAGAAGTGTGCTTAAATGTAGCATTACTCACAAGACATTATATAGGCAAAAAAAAAACCGCAATTAACAACCGTTTCAGGGGACTCTGGAAATATTTTACTCAGAACAGGTAGGACAAAGTTTTCACTGAATCGAGCGAGTTCGGTACAACTAAACCAGATTATGGATTGATTGCATCCCCTCTATATATGGATTCAGACCAAGTTACAAAAATTGTAGATATACCTTACAATTACTTCAATGGAAAAACTTGAATATTGATATGCACTGCTACACTAATATTTTTGATGGTTCATAAATCAGAAATTCTAGAGACTAAATTTTATACTTACAACAAATTATGTATTCTTCACAGACCCACATCCTTTAACTCTAATAGTTAAGTAATACAGCAATATCGCAAAACATTCACAACCAACGCCCTCAAGTTTTCAAAACTATATATCTGGGTATAATCATATACCAAAAATTAACGAAAATTAAGAAGAAAACAAATCATTATCAACTCATTACAGAAATTCAGCATCATTTTTAATAATATAATTCATCACGGATGTAAACCTCTTAAGCAATTTCTTATGCAGAAAAGACAACCATAATCTTCACGTCCAGCACACTCCCAAGTTTTCATGAATAGATTGCATGCTAGAGAACAACATTTTGAAGCAGCATACAAAAATTAAACGACTCATGAAGAGCAAAACAAGGAACTGCCAGCTCAGGCAACAATGATTAAAATCTCACAATATTCAACTTATAATCTTTAAAAAAACTCACATAAATTTTGAGTAATATAAGCAAGCCGAATTAATATTTAAAACTTAACGGATCTCCGTAGGCATTAAACTAAATCCACAATATTCAACTTATAATCTAAAAAATATCTTCACTTAAATTTAAGTCATAAAAGCAAGACGAATTAATATTTAAAACTTCACGAATCTTCGTAGGCATTAAACTAAATCCACAAACCATTTACGGATAAAACATAACAAAATTAGCAATCAACTTGTTTCGTAAATAAACGCTGAACAATTTCCTGCCATAAACGATTTAAGTGCCATAATTTATAAGCGGTAATCAAGGAACACCATTCAAAACATACATCCGTAAACGTCTATTACACAATAATATTGGGAAAATCCTAAAAGTAGATATTAGGAAGTAGTGAACAAAAAATTACCAAACCATTATGAACAAATCATGCCATTGCCTACTCAGAAAAAGATACTGAGCCTCTGTAACTCATAAAGATAAATCATCACAGATACAACATACCAATTTCATAATTAAACACTAACAATTTTCTTCCAAAAACCATTTCAGTACCATAATTTATTATCGATAATCCAGAAACATCATTAAAACATACTTCCCCAAAAGACCACAGGACACCTTACTACCACATACCCCACCCACGACCTCGACTTGGAGCCAACGTGTCCCCTTTCTCAAAGGACACATCCCTCGGGTGCTCAAAATTCTGGCCACGCGTACAGTCCAGTCACCCCATACATTACCAAAATAAACTAGGAAACAACAAACATCGGAAAGCTTCCTTCCACGTCATATTTAATCAGTTCACAGCAACAAAGGAAGCGTACAAAAACCTTTCAAAAAGCAGTGCTTGCGAGGAAATTGGCGGAGGAGAACAACTAGAGCCCGCAAACACTAAAAACATATCCTCCATTCGATCATTCGCGTATCATTCAGCCGCTGGTGCAGTCACGAGCCATGTGACCGTGCTCACCACACTTGTAACAAGCGCCGCCGCCTCCGCCGCCGCCGCCGCCGCCACCGCTACGCTGCTGAGGGCATTCCCTCGCCATATGGCCAGAATCGCCACAGTTGTAACAAGCGCCGCCACCGCCGCCACCTCCACGGCCGCCACGACTTCCACCGCCATAACCCCCACCTCCGCTGCCTCCTCCATAGCCACCACCGCCATAACCTCCACTGCCTCCTCCGTAGCCGCCGCCGCCGCCATAGCCACCACCATTTCCACCGCCATAACCTCCTCCACTGCGTCCTCCGCCACCGCCATAACTACCGCCGCCGCCATAGCTTCCGCCTCCGCCATAGCTGCCGCCGCCGCCGCCGCCGCCTCCATCACTGCTACCCTGAACATATGCTCCATTAGGGCCAGTGACATCTACAGCCTTGGTACGGCCGTCGTTGCCTTGCTCCACGGCAAATTCTACCGCTTCGCCCTCGGCCAAGCTCCTAAAGCCGTCGGCATGAAGGGACGACTGGTGAACAAACAGATCTTCACCGCCGCCATCAGGTGTTATGAAGCCATAACCCTTCTGTGTATTAAACCACTTCACCGTTCCAGCCTGCTTCTCCGCCATTACTACAAACAACTTTCACAGATCTAAAAACCCTAAAAATCCCTCGAAACCCCTCAAACTGACAACAAACGAGACAACCAGAACAGAGAGCCTCTGCTTAAAACCCTCCCTACGAATGTTTGAGCGATCTATCAAACCCTTATAGAGACCCTAGCGTCTCCATCCGACGGCCATGATCTTTTCTTCAGTTCTAATCCGACGGTCACGATCTGCCTCTCCGTTCTGATCGGACGGCCACGATCGAGAACCCCTCGACGGTCACGATTCATGCAATCTCATTCCGACGGCTGTGATTTCTCCGGACTTCTGTTTCCTTTTTAACAGCTGGAGTTTAACGCTCACACGTGTGAGCGTAACTGTGCCTGAAACTTAACAAAACTTAGGAATTAATTGGTATCTTTTTAAACTGCTGGAGATTCATACGTGTGGACAGTACATGCTCTTTAATGTTTATCGATATTCTCAGTTTATTTTTAGGGTTTAGTACGGGAGAAATAATCGCTCTTTTTACCATGGTTAGTAAATCAGGCCTCTCTGTGGTCTGACTTAAACCTGGTACACGGTTTTGTGGATCATAGATTAGGTAACCCTAGAATTATAACTACATAGGTTAAGTTGGATATTTCTATATATATAGGATAAGTCACTCATGTGGGCCTACAACTTTAAAATCATGGATTGGGAAACAACGATTTTTTAAAGTGATTTTCCACATACACATTAATATTATTATTAGATTGAGGCCATAGAAATTTTCCCATTTAAAGGTTTAATGGTTTAAAAGTCTATTTCACACATTTTTATTTATTATTATAATATTTTATATATTTCTTATTTCAAATCATTCAAATAGTGAGTATTGATAGATAGAAAAGACTAGTGTTTCTAATTTAATGTATCAAGGAGGATCAATAGTCTAAGAAGCATATAAGATCTACCTTTTGTTAGGACAAATTCATCTTGTCTATCTTCGTAAGTGATTATTTTACTTTCGTCATTCAACTTTAAAATATCAACACATGACAAAACCTAAGCGCTTGCGCTATGCCATTCCAATATCAATGGCAACATGCATTCAATTGCATCATCTCAATTGTCAATCTAGCATCAATATATACAAATCAACATTATTTGCACCTATTACTTATTGTATTCCTACTCCTTCTAGATTCATTAACAAAAATCAAGTGGCTTATCTAAATGAAGATCCTTTCTCAAAATATTATTCATCAACATCGTGAGGTTGCTAGTTGTCAATCTTAGTATCAAAGTTGAATCTATGGTAAAAGGTCATGTTTGTTCATCAACACTATGAGGTTACTAGTTGTCAATTTTAGTTTTGTAGTTACAAAAGTACTACAAGTATCAAAGTTGAATATATGGTAAAAGGTCATGTTTACAAATATTAAGGTTGAATATTGTAAGAACCCTCGGTGGTTCTATCTCTGACAAGCATTTAATTGTTTCAATTTTGGTTGTTTGTTTTGATGAATGAATGTGGTATATTCGAAATGTTTGATATGACAATATAATGCACCAAATAAAAGATATTGCAATAATAATTTTTCAACTCAAATCTGAAATTGCATTGAAAATACACAGCTGAAAAATTCTAGATTTTTATATCAGCTTGAATACTCAGAATGTTGACAACCCAGTTATTGACAACCCAGTTCATTAAATAATCTCTATTATCTAAAACAACAATACCAAGAAACTCTAAGAGTTACAATTAATGAACTCACAAGTAATATATGCCTGAAACCCCTTTGAACTAATGAAAAACAACAGATGAATTCTTCAATAAACAAATGCTTGTAATCTGATTTATAATTGTACTCATAATATCTTTATAATATATAGTTGATAAACCTTCAAACGCTTGCTCAAACCCTCATCCAAAATCTTCAAAACTTCACCAATTAAGCTCAAACGTGACTTATGTATAAAGTCATCGCCGGATTGCACAATTAGTTGTATATTTCACCAATTCAAAGTGTTGAAGCCTGTGTAGAATTTACAATTCCACAGTGCTGAAATTTTTCAAACCCTTGTTTCTTTACTTCACCCAAATCAACCAAAAACAAATGCACAATAGAATGATTTGTTTTTAGGTACAAGCATTGCTTTTATAATAATAAAAGATATCTACTTCAAGACACCAAAAGCAAATAGTTTCTCTCACACACTTTTCACTAAAGAGCCTTCATCAATACATTTTTCAATTAGAAGTCTTCATTTAAAAACTTTGAATTAATAATAAATAACTCCAAAGTTAAAAGCTCTGTGAAGACACTATTCACTTAAAAGGCTTCTTCAACACACATTCACTTAAAAGCATTGCTTTTAAGAATTAGGATTATATTTCATGTGAATTAATGATTAAATAATAATTTGGCCACTAAAATAATAATAACTCCCAAAATACTTATCATTTAAATATGTTGTTTGAAACATGAGTCACACCTAATATTTCCCCACATGACCAAATGCACTTTCCAAAAATAGAAAGGGTCATTCTCGATCAACCTCAAACTTACCATAGATAGTAGTATATATGAAACTGAGCCCAAACATAGTCTAATCTGAGTCAAATGAAGACCATACTGGAACCTGCTAAATTGGGGACATTATAGTCCTCCCTCCCCGAGATTGCTTGTCCTCAAGCAATCACCGAAATAAGGCACATATCGATCCACCCGAATCCCAAGGATAAGTATGTATAATATCCCAGGCATCACCTGCAAACCCTTGTGATGCCAACTCCATCCACGGAGCTGTCCTGATCACACTGTCACCATGTCAACCATAGTGACCCACACAATCTGTAGTGCTAATCCTGCCTCCCCATGGATCCCAGTAGAGATGAAACTCACAACCATCCAAAACAAGAATGAATGGATATCCAAAACCATCTAACAAACTAGAACTCCCTGCACACCCTACTAATCTGCTTTGTGTACTCTCGTAATCCAGATATCCATCTGTTGTAAAAGCATCCTAGATGTACTAACCCTACAAGTCACCTCCTGCTAACTTGTAGTAACCAACCCCATCAACTGCAGATGGAGAAAACTCATCCCAAAAAGGATGATATGACCTTGGAGCCAACCCACACCGATGCGCAAACAAGTCCTCAATTGGTGGGTGAAAAGTGAAGTAATAAGCGTTCCTCACTGTGTAATCATAGTGAAATGCTCTAATCCCTATCAGATGCTCATCAAAAACCAACTAAGAATCAAGAGAGGGATCCAGTCTCCGACTCCCAACAACTGGTTGGGTAGGGTCCCGAGTAACCCGCTCAAAAAAACCCAACCATAAAATCTCGATGAGGAAGCATGGTAGTCAAGGTATCTACAATCTTCCCCACTGACAACTAAGTATCGCGAGAACCCTGGATAAGTGTACCCTCAGAAGTCTTGAAGGGTCCCTCCCGCAAAATTGGACTCTCAATAAAGTACTCCATAAAAGACATCGTGCAGTAGAAATTATAAGAAGTAGCATCAACCTGCTCCCTTGCAATCCACAACTGATCCCTAAGAAACTATGGCACTGCCAACTACTTATCATGATCACTTGTATGAGATGAATGAATAGATTTTCTTTCGACATAAGGAAACAAATCATCATGAGAACTAGTCCCCAAACCAAATATACTACCTTAGGACTCTCAACAACCTTCTCTATATCATTTGTCATTGTGCTAACAATTGGAGAACTTGATAACCGAAATCTCTCTCTATGGTCCTCCTCTAAAGCGCACACCTCAACTGTATCTACTGCATCTGTCTCAAAGATGGATGTAACTATGTCCCCAACACATCCATCACTGCTAACTATGGAATCTGACTCACCACCAACTACTACTATGTGCAACTAAATTGGATCTATGGCTGGCAAAGACTGAATCCACTCCAACTCCGTAGTTACCTCTGCTAAACATCCATGTGACTCTCAGAGACCCAATTAAGTGCCCTTTAAAGCCTCAAAAGTTATTGTGAGCTCCTGAGTAAGCTCACTCACCTCCTCATTTATGTCCATTAGTGCTTTGTATGTTGTACTCCCCCGCTCAACTAGGTGATCTTGATCGGCCATCAACTGTAAATAATCTTGTCTCAAAATCCTGATAGCCTCTCGCAAGGAATGAATCTTTGTCAGAGAAAGATAACCACCACCGTGCTCATCTGTCATAGGAGCACCCCAACCATAACAACCAATAGTTGATGAGAGACATCGGAATGCTTGAGAATAGAAGTAATATCTCCCTCACCAACTCTCAACTGGCCAGTCACATGATGACTCTGCACAACGGGTCTCCTATGCACAATCTCAACTGCACTGTCCACACTATGGAAGGAAGTTGTATCCAACAAACTCCCCTCAAGATCATCGTATCTCGATATACTATCATCTGAGCACACATATACAAACTGAGTACTGACATCAAACTCATCCTCATCTACTCCCGAGGAAGTTGTTGAATCTGACTCATCACAATCCTCAGCTACCTCATCCCCTGCATTCACATGACAACCCAGATCCTGAGACCCATCCTCGCTCACTAACAACTCAGAGTCCTCCCCCAGGGTCTGATAAATCAAGCACGACTCGTTGCAGGAAGAGTCATCCTCATGAGTCACTGAAGAAGAAACCTTATCTAAAGGAATCAAAGCTCTGACTGAAACAAACTCTTGCCACTCATTGTAACCACCCTAATTTGGTATGCTCTGACTATAGACCCTATTTTTCCTAAGTGTGATCATACCCCCAATTATGTCAAGACAACTCTTCAATCGGTTGGCATAATTCTTTTGAAATCAAATTTAATTTTCTAAGTGATTTAATCACTGATTTACATTAATTACCTTAGCCAATCCAATTAAATCAAATCAATTCAAATAAAAAACATGGCTAAGTTAATTAATTAAAAAGGAATTAAATAAAATCCTAAGTATACCTCATCACTTGCAAAACCAATCCCCTAGCCTAATTAATTCAATTTGGCTATAGTCCTAATTAATTATTATAAAGCAATCAATAGCTTAAATAATTAATTAAAATCCCTATTATTAAGTGAATATATTATTTACATATTTCATTTCATTAATATTCCCTCTAACCTAACCAATCTTAACTACCCAACCATGAGTTCAAACTCATCCCAACCCTTTATCACATGCTAATTCTTCTTAATTAGCTAATTTACCCTGATTAGCTAATCCCCCCTCCACTCATTCTCTCTCCTCCCATCTCTATCTCCTTAATCACCTATCTTAAACCTTAATCCTAATCCTAAGCTACCCCTAAGCTTGTCACATTCCTAATTTTGTGATTAGGAATTCAACCCTCCCTCTAAAGTCAACATTCTCAAGCTTGACCTTAAAACCCTCACCCATGCTTCTTAAACCCTCACCCATACCTCGTAAATGCTTTCATAAATGAAGCATTAATGTCTCTTACACATTCTCTTCCACACTCCTCATTAATGGCTTCCCTTCTAGAGCCTTCTCCCCTTCCTCCATTTCTTCTATAAATTGAATGGTTTTTGAGCTCAAATGGCCCTGAATTTTAAGAGTTGAAAGCATCCTTATGCTACCCATATTTTGATATTGGAAGGAGTAGACTCGTGTTGCTCACATAGTTTAGGGACTTATATTGCATTATAGCTTATTTCTCATTTGCATTGTTATAATCTTTCAACTTGGAGTTAAAATGGACTTGCCTTGAGCATATTAGATTAATTTCATTAGAACTTCCATTCTAGGTTATTTTTGTCACTGATAAATGCATAATTTGAGGGCATATTATGTCATTTTTTTATACTCCTCCTAGATAGGAAGCAATATGTCAGTTTTAGTGATTTATGTCAAACCCTTGCTTTTTATGATTTTTCACTAATATAATGACCTATTGAAGTGTTGTGTCTTTCTTAACATGTATATAAAATCACACACACACACTCATAAGCTTCCCCATCTTCATCTGTGAGTCCCTACAGAAAAGGATCCTGGAACCCACCACCACTGGATGACAACATTTTTGATAGATGGAAATACAAGTTTTGAATGGACCCCGAAACTACTTACAAAATATTCTCAAAAAGGATAAGCATTAACACCCTAGACATACAACGAAAGTCTGCATTGAGACAAAAGGCAGGACCCCGACCAACAAGCTAAGAAACCAAAAGACAAAAAAATAAGTTGGAAACAAAAAATAGAACAATGACCAAAAAACCACCAGCAACCGACCAAGAGCTACATTTTGTTCGTCTTGGCCTTCTCGGCCTCTTTATGCATATCCTCCATCTTTTGGATAGCATCTTTGATACTTTTCATCTCCTTAGGGGTTTCAGGCAATGTACGTTTAAGGCTGCTTCTAGTTCCAGTTCCTGGTCCAGAGCTCCCAGCATCATCAACCAAAGTGATAGTAGTATTTTCTAGCATTTTTCTCTCCAAGTAATTATAAATGGCCTTCAAGTTCATAACTGAGACTTTAAGTCCCTCATTAATGTGCTTCATAACTTCACTAACAATGTGCCCATTATAACTAATCTTGTTGTTCATGTCTTTCAGCTTCTCCTCTAGAATGGCTTTGATCTTAGTTGTCAGGCTTTCATCCGAGTTATTGCTATTTACCTCCATCAAAAACTTCATCTCTAGTTTTTCCAACCTGATTTTTAAGGGCTTCACGTATCCTCCATAGCCTTCAGGTGTTGTTTCATTTCTTGGATATCATCCGCTATCAACTTCTCCATATTTATGCCATGACCCCTTTTACTGTTAACCATCTACTGAATACGATCATCATAATCAAAACCCATAGTAGTACCCTTATTTATCGGCTACCCACTTGAATTTGAATTTTCTCTGCTCTGGTCTTCGGTGGTCTTCATATCTTTTCCAGCCCTAAAATTCCTCTGGTCTCTAGCATTTTCCTTTTCACTGCTCTGGTCTTCTTTTTCCTCAGCATTATCCTCCTCCTCCCTTCCTCCTCCAGTATTTTTTTCCTCTTCTTCTTCCCCTTCAACATTCCCCTCATTTTCCTCTTTTTCAGGGTTTTGGCTTTTAAAATCTAAGGTTTCCATTTCATTATCTTGATCATCATCATTCTCTTCGATGTTTACATCCTTCTCATCCCCTTTAGGGGTTGAAATTTGGGCTTCCATGTCCTCCCTGCTTTCCCTATTTTTCTTCTTCTTTTTCCTATCCCTCTTCTGGGTTTTTTCCTCTTTACCATCTTCATTATTTATTTTCCTTTTCCCTTTTACCCTTTTGGGTATCGGGTCAGGGATCCTTTCCCGAGCATACTTCGCAATAAGCATAATCAACCCTTCATGCAGAACAAGGTTGCTAGCCTTCTTCATATTATCCACAATGTTGTTATTCAACGAGTTAAGAAGAAAATAAGGGAAGAAACTTTCTTCTTGTGCCTAAAATGGTTAACCAGCACAAAATGCAAATTGTAAATCTTTGAGTAATGCCCATCAAGAGTGAAGTATTCAATCATAACAGTCAAGATTTTTGGCCCAAATGCTCTTAATTTTTTTAATATTTACATAGTATCTCGTCCCTTCGTTCATAAGAGCTTCTTCTTCAACACTTTTTGGGAACAATTTAAAGGCTTGTATCCCCATTTTTTATTGTCCCTGTAAAATTTCATGCCCTCCAAAGGCAAACCCGTAATTTTTGCCAAAAGACTCAGAGTAAGTGGGAAAGACTTACCACCCAAATTAACTTTGCCATTCACCCAGCCGTCTACAAAGCTCTTGGTAATATCTTTGTTGAAGTCGTGCAATCTTTCCATGTAAGGGGTAACACCACCATGTTTCAGCTTTTTCCAAACCTTCTTATTCCACCTCCACTTCTCATAGTCTAGCGGCTCCTCTCTTTTCAAACCACCACCCATCCTGCCAGAAGATCTTTGTTTTCTCTTCTGGATGATAACAGCTTTGTTTTGGTTGCTTCGAATATCTTTGCCAAAAATGACCCACAATAATTGTGGTTTATGCTTAATCATGACACTATCACAACTCATCTGACGATTATCCCGCCTCAAAATGTTAAGTATCCTTATCATAATTAATACTGATTACACCTTCCCTATGGTTTATTCTATCATAATTGATAAGAATCCTCATATCATTTTTAAGATTTTCCTCTCCGATCCAATTTTGTGTGATGTCACTGTGTGTCCCCACATTAGCCAAACAGTCTGCCAACTTATTTCCTTCACGGTAAACGTGGGAAATATAACTTATTGAAAGGTTTGGAGGATAGCAATAATTTTTTCAATAATATGGGCTATAGTCCATGAAGGGGCACTCTTGCCTTTAATACAATTTATTATATTTAAATAATCCCCTTCCAGCCAAATCTTCGAGCTTCCCAGCTTTTTTGCCAGCTTAACCACTTCGAGAGCAGCCTGAGCTTCTGCCACATGATTCGTTTGAATCCCAAGAGGAATAGCCATAGCTCCTAGACATTTTCCATTATAGTCCCTTATGAGCCCACCCGCCCCAGCCTTCCTAGGATTACCTTTAACAACTCCATCAAAGTTGCCCTTCATCCAACCCTTCGGGGGAGCAGTCCAAACAATATTTTCTCTTATTTTGGTCTTATTGGTTCTGTTATTATTTTCCTCCCTTTTAAGAAATTCACTTATGTCATAGGAGTTGTTCCTGGTCTGAGAGTCTTTAGGAATAGGACCTATAAAGTTTTCCATTAAGTTTCTGCAAACCATGTTTGCCACATTCTCATGAGGAGAGTGTTTATCTTGGAAAACCCTATTATTTCTCTCCTTCCAGATTCTCCAAGTAAAGTGAGGGAGAATCAACTTCCAAAGTCTCTTTATTTCTTTGCCTGGGAAGGGACAATACCATTATTTAACAAAATCTTTGATGCTTTGAGGTTTCACCCATTCCATGTTCATCTTTTTGAAGATTGAATCCCACACATTTCTAGTATAGGAACAATGAATCATTAAGTGGTTACAATTTTCCTCTTCAGCACAACAGAGAAAGCATCTATTGGGCATATTAAAACCCCTTTTGCTGAGATTATCCAGCGTAACGATTCTGTTCTGAACAAGCAGCCAGAAAAACATGTTAATTTTAGGTATAAGATTTTGATTCCATACCTAGGAGCAAAACGGGGTTTCTTCCAGCTCAAAGAGGAGGGCAGAGGCCAAGGAGATGAAGAACCTCCCATTAGCTTCTCGACCCCAAATGAGAGTATCTTGAAGATTCTCTCTTAGGAACCAATTGTTAATTTGCTTGTTCACAAACTTAAGATTCTCATTTATGTGTCTTAAATCAACCCAACTCTCATTTCTCAAGTAATCAGACACCTTCTCTCCTATAGTTTCTTTACAAGCCTGAATAGCATTTGACCACTCCTGATTATCATCAAGGGGTTTTTCCTTCAGCCAAATATCATCCCAGAAACTTATCTTCTTGTCATCTCCCAGTTTCCATCTAGCACCTTTTCTAGCTAGATTCTTCCCTTTACAAATATTATTCCAGATGAAGGAACCATAGGTATCCTTTTGGCAGTTTAAAGTGTCCTCTAGGGAGGTAAGGTGGTATTTACTTTTTAGAATTAGATTCCATTCCTTTTTTCTTCAAAGACTCTCTAACACTCTTTTGCTAGAAAGGCCCTTTTAGTGTTTCTGATACTTCTTATGCCCAGACCACCATATTTCTTAGGTTTACAAACCTTTTCCCAGGATACAAGACTAAATCTCTTCTTCTCCTCAACCCCAGACCAAAGGAATCTCTTTTGGGTTTTCTCTATCAAATTAGCAAACTTCTAAGGGATTTTGAAGAGGCTAAGGGCATAAACTGGAAGATTTTGAAGCATTGCCTTCAACAACTGGACTTTTCCAGCTTGACTCAAAACAACCCCTTTCCAACCAGCCAATTTGTTGTGGAATATGTCTAGAATTTCATTCCAAAAAGAGATCTCAGGTTTTAAACATAAAGGAAGACCAAGACAAGGGGTTGGAATACTTCCAATCTTACAACCAAGGATAGAAGATATCTTTTTTGTCTATCAAAAGGAGTGTTGTTGAAAAGCAGGGAACTTTTCTCCCAGTTTATGAATTGACCTGAAGACTTAGTATAGATGTTCAGAGCCATCTTTATATTCCTTTCTTCTTTGATAGAAGATCCCCCCATCAAGATTGTATCATCAACAAATTGTTCATGAGAGAATTTGTGAGTTGAAGAAGAAGGTTGAAGACCAACAATTTGCCCTTTTAAAACCAAAATATTTAAGTATCTCCCAAGGCTTTCAGCCATTATTGCAAAAAAGACAGGAGAAATAGGGTCTCCTTGCCTCAAACCTCTGGAGGGGTGGAAGAACTTTGAGGATCCCCCATTGACAATAATAGAAGAAGACACCGTAGTAACTAGCTGCATTATCAATCTGATCACCATATCATCAAATCCAAAAGTTTGAAGTACTTTTGGAAGGAAATCCCAGTCAACTCTGTCATATACTTTAGATAGATCAAGTTTCATCAAGAAACCTTGCTTCTTAAAAACTTCTAAAGAGTGAATATTATCATGAACCACAATAATTGAGTCCAAAATTTGCCTCCCCGGGACAAAGCCATTTTGTTGGGGGGAAATAATAGAAGGCAAGAAAGAAAGAATCCTAGAAGTCAGCACCTTCGACATAATTTTATACACAGAGTTACAAAGGCTGATAGGCCTAAAACCATCGGCAGTGTTGGCTCCAGGTTTCTTAGGGATCAGCACTAAGAAAGTAGAGTTGAGCTCTTTAAGTAGGGATTTTTTACCAAAAAATTCCTTAATAGTAGAGCACACATCTATCCCAACGATGTTCCAAAATCTTTGGAAGAAGAACATCTGAAAGCCATCCGGTCCTGGGGATTTTTCTCCTTCAAAAGAGAAAACAACCCTTTTAATTTCTTCATCTTTGGGAATGGCTTTAAGACATTCATTATCCTTATTGTCCAGCTTCTTAAGAATTGAATCTAGTAGCTTTATCTGATCCTCCAAGTTCAGATTAGGTTCCTTGGTTAATAAGGTAGAAAAGTTACCCTTTATTTCTTCCCTTATTTCTTCTTCTTTGGTGAGAATCCCTATGGAGGAGGAGAGAGAGTGAAAAAAATTTATGGCCTTATGTTTCAAATTAGTGAGATGGAAGAATCTGGTATTTTTATCTCCATAATTCAGCCAAAGGGCTCTAAATCTTTGCCTCCAAAAAGTTTCGTCCTTGGCAATTATGTTTTGGTAATCAGCAAGAAGAGTATTCTCCTTATTTTTGGTATCTTTAGATAGACCCAATCTTTGAATTTTATATTGACTTTCTTTAAGTTCCATTTGAATTTTATTTTTGAGCTGGAAAAAGTCCCCATACACATTCTTGTTCCACTGCCTAATTTTAGATTTAACATTTGACAATTTCTTAGCCACTTTAAACATCGCTATACCATCCACTTTGATGTTCCACCAGTCCCTGATTTTATTTTCTAGATCAGGGTGGGCCAGCCACATCTTCTCAAATCGTAAGGGGGCATTCCTTTTTCCAGTAAGAGGATTGGTAGAAAAAGAGATAGGAAAGCGGTCCGAGCCAATTATGGACATAGAAGATAATGAGCAAGAGAACTTTGTGAACTAGTCTAGGGTGATAAGCGCCCTATCTAATTTTACTTGAATTAAGTCAACCCCAACTCTTCTATTCAACCAGGTGTATTTTATACCTTCCAGATCAACATCCAACAAACCTTCGTTACTTATAAAGTCCATCAGATCCATTCTACTTTCCACTTGAGTATTATTACCTCCCAATTTATCTTCTTCCTTTAGGGGGGTGTTAAAGTCTCCCATTTGTCATCCAGTGATCCTCTATTCTAGTCTCCCTGAATTCATGAAGTTTAGTCTAGAGTTTTTGTCTACCAATTTTAGTGTTAAGAGCATACACATTAATAAGAACCCAAGAGAAATTGTCCTTCAAGCTACTAACTTTCATAGCTAAGAAATGCTTATCTTCTAACAACAAATGACAATTAAAACTAACAGTATTCCAAAAGATAGCCATCCCTCCAGAGGCTCCTTCAGAACTACAACCTATACTTCCACCTTTTTTAATCAGGTTTAATTTTTCAACCTTCTCTTTTGACATCTTAGATTCTTGAATCATTAAAATATCAGGCTTAGAATCTCTCACTAAGTTCCTAACTACATCTTTCTTGCGAGAACCATTAAGTCCTCAAATATTCCAAGATATGGCTTTCATTTAAGGGTTGGGGAGCAGACCTGATTGATGGTAAGTTGTTTACCATCAGAAATATTTTGTTTCACTTCTAGTTCCCTCTGAACTTTTTCAAATATCCTTCCCCTTTCTTTTTTTGGAGTTCCTGTATCAGCTTTCTGTTGTCCTCTAGTCTGGACTCCACTTTTCTTTTGTGATCCAGTCTTCTTAATCATTTTGATAATGGTGTTACCCATCCCAACTTCTTCATTCCTCTTCCCTGAGTTAGCTTTCTGGTTAGACCTTTGCTGAGACCTAGGATCTTTTTTTTTCTCTATTTTCCCCCCACTTCCTTGTAGGGATTTTCTTGCTCCTCTAAGTCTATAACTTCCCCTTTTTCTTGATCAGGAGTAGAAGGAGTTTCTTTTTTGTTCCCATTGTTTGAATCATAACTCTTCTGTTCACTTTCTATGATATTCCCAAGATTACACTGGATGACAACGTTGAGCCAACACCCAATGTCTGATATAAAAAAACCAAACACATTGCAGCCCACATCATTCTCACACTCAACATCAGAGGTATCTATCATGCTAATATCAACATCATATATTTGAGACCCCTCTGCTCTCTTTGGCTGCATACATGACTCTATGTCATCATGAGAATCATCTACAATTTGGCATGAATCTATGTCACCTGACTCATCTGTAACACTCCAATCTTGAGTGTCATCATTGGGTAGCTCCATGATCACATCCTCAATACAGGAAAAGACTGTAGTCTCCTATAGTGACTCCACACTGTGACAGCTGTCATAAATAATAGATTTGTCAAAGCTCAAAAACTCCTCACATTACTCAAACATAACACCGTCATCCATGGTGTCAGAATCCCTAGTGGTATCTACAACATCCTAACCTCTTACACTATCCACGACATCATCAAAAGACTCACATAAAGGACTGGTGTCCAGAAAATTAGACCTTGTATCGCTAATACTGCTACCAACTGATGCAAGACTGTCATCAATGGTAGTACACATTTCACCATCCTGATCTGTGTCACTAACTATGGTAGGCTCTGAATGTTGAAACTCAGTACCACTATCTGCCAAAAAGACAAACGCATCCACGTGTCCTTGCAAAAACCCTCCACCCTCAGGTGTGCAAATAGGACTAGTGGCCGGTCCACTAAGTACAGGAACATCTCCACCAAAATCACTAGTTGTTGAAAACTCATCATGGAGATAACTGGATATCTCACTTGTGAAAAGGTCACGTCTCTCCTCATATCTTCTATGTGAAGGGGACCTATTGAACAAAAAAATCAATTAGTTTATTACTTTATTGACAGTTGTGGGATCTAAAAATTACGCATTTAATCTTTCTAGTATTTGCATCTGTTTCTCCATATCCTTAACTAAGGCATTTGTTTGCTTTCTTAACTCAGATAAAATGTCTAACTTGTTTCCATATTTTCCAGATTTCTTGTATCTGTCCATGACTGCAATTAAAGCAAGAGTGTTGATCACTCAAGTCAAACAAGTAAGCCCAATCAATTCCACCCCACAGGATTGCAGGAAACCACTTGGATACCATTGTAATAACCCTCTCTAGTTCTAACTCTGACAAGCACTAAATTGTTTTAATATTGTTTGTTTGTTATAATGAATGAACGTGGTATATTTCTAATGTTTGGTATGACAATATAATGCATCTAATAAAAGATATTGCAATAATAATTTTCCAACTCAAATATAAAATTGCATTGAAAATACAGAGCTAAAAAATCCATATTTTTATACCAGCTTGAATACTCATAATTTTGACAATATATTGACAACCCAATTCATTAAATAACTCTTATTATCTAAAAGAACAATACCCAGAAAATCTAGGAGTTACAATTAATGAACTCACAGGTAATACATGCTTGAAAACCCTCTGAAATGATGAAAAACAACAATAGATGAATTCTTCAATAAATAAATGCTTGTAATCTAATTTATAATTGTACTCATAATATCTTTATAATTTGCAGTTGATAAACCTTTAAATGCATGCTCAAACCCTCGTCCAAAATATTCAAAAATTCACCAATTAAGTTCAAACGTGACTTCTGTATAAAGTCATCGTCGAATTGCACAATTAGTTGGATATTTCACCAATTCAAAGTGTTGAAGCCTGTGTAGAATTTACAATTCTACTATGCTGAAATTCTTCAAACCCTTATTTCTTCACTTCACCCAAATCAACAAAAAACAAATGCACAATAGAATGATTTGTTTTTTGGCACAATCATTGTTTTTATAATAATAAAAGATATCTTCTTCAAGACACCAGAAGCAAATAGCTTCTCTCACACACTTTTCACTAAAGAGCCTTCATCAATACACTTTTAAAGTAGAAGTCTTCATTTAATAACTTTGAATTAATAATAACTTCAAAGTTAAAAGCTTCATGAAGACACTTTCACTTAAAAGGCTTCTTCAACACACCTTTCACTTAAAAGGATTGTTTTTAAGACCTACGATTATATTCCACGTGAATTAATGATTAAATAATAATTTGGCCACTAAAATAACAATAACTCTCAAAATACGTATCCTTTAAATATGTCGTCTGAAATAGGAGTCACACATAATATTTCCCCACGTAACCAAATGCACTTTCCAAAAATAGAAAGGGTCATTCTCGATCAACCTTAGACTTACTATAGATAGTATGTATATGAAATTGAGCCCAAACAAGGTTCAATCTGAGCCAAACGTAGACAAAATTGGAACCTGCTAAATTGGGGACATTACAAATATATTGTAGAGGCCATGTTTGCAACTCATATGTCAAATCTACGACATAGAAATGATCTCACACAAATTATAGCAATACTCTGATTTAGATTTCGTTACTATAATGCTAACACTTTTAAGCTTAAGATATTTTGACCTAAAATCTAAAACTGATCAAATCAATTAAGGGTTATTTGTAAACCATAAAATTTACCTTAATGCTCCCAGTCTTAATAATTAATAGATTTCTAAATTCTATCATATAATCTATCACAACTTTAAGTTAGGTTAATTAGATTATATTAATTGTTATATTCATAAACCCAATTTTAATAAATAGATTTATTTTATCTTCTTGCTTTTATGAGCTTGACATTCAAACTTAGATTTTGTCATAAGGTTTTGACCTTATTTATATCTTTGGATTTTGTATCAAATATTTTTTGTTCTAGTACCTTTTATTTCATATTTGATTATGTTTGTATTTCCTCATTCCTACTTCATTAATTTATATTGATTTAGGGTTTAGACCATTATTATTTGTAATCTTTTTGATCCTTGCTTACCCACGTTGTTGATCAACTGATGAATATCTTATGGAGATGACAAAGACCGAGTGATATCAAGTATCATGATTGTAGAAATGGTTAGATCAGTTGTTGTTTTGTCATTGATGTCAAGCAATTGATTATTTGATTTTTATTATGTTACCATATCTTAAGAGGAGAAGTTAAATGGGTGACAAATACAAACCAGACAATGATGAAGTAATGATGATATAGTTGTTTTCTACTATCTATGTGATGTTATCAAATTGGTACAATTGATTGATCAAGTCAGAAACTGCAAAGAGTTGAAGTTATGACTGAAAGAGTTACTTTACTGAGCTAGACAGAATCAGTTGGTAGAATGTTATGTGAGTCGGTCACAGTTACCAAAAACCAAGCAAAAGTCAAGCACCGAACAGTGAATGAAGTTAGTTAACGAGTTGCAAAGCAAGTTTTACTGAGTGGAGGATATTGATTGTAAATAATAATAAGATCGAATTCAATGCAAAGTGGTGATGAGCTGGATGAGTAAATGAATTAAATGAAGATTGTTAGAAGATCTACAAACGGGAAAATTCAATAAGAAATTCAAAGGTGAAGATCAAGTGGTTTAACTGAATTGTGAGAGTTCCAAGAAAAGTACAAGTTCTAAGGTAAAAGTGAAATGGTTTACTAAGTTGTGAAATATGAAGAAGATGATCGAACAACAGAGCGCAAATGAAGGAAAATCAAATTAAGGAGATTAAGAGGCAAAAGTGTGTCTATATAAAGAATGAGAAATAAACAGAGACAAAGAGGCTGGCGAATTAAATAGAGAAGAAGAAGAAGTTGAAGAACAACATTTACGGAGATGAACAGAGAAACAGAGATTGAAGAATCTACAACCTAAGAAAGAGATCAATGGAGTATGTGATGTCAACATTTGATCGAGCATAAAGGATCCAACACAAGCAAAGGCAATTGTTATATTTACAGATCAAAGTTTAGTGTTGCTTATTATTATTTTTAACAGAGATATCTCTTAACCGAGTGGATTTAACAGTCCTATTTGTAAAACCTAGACTTGGGTGACATTCCAAAAGAGTGTTTAAAGACCTCTAACAAGGTCACTCCTAACAGGGTGAAGATCTTAATAAATCTGAGGCAAATCCCCTAACATGGTCACATTTATCAAATTTGTTTTGTAATCTTTAACACGATAAGTTCTTAACTGAGTGTACTTCAGAAGGGTACATTTTTATTGTGGGTTACAATTCCCACAAAGGTTTTTCCCAAATTGGGTTTCCTCGTTAAATATGATGTCAACATAGTTAAATCTGGTTTCAACCGAGTTAAATATGGAGATATATGAGTTAATCTAATGTTGCTAAGTTTGAATGATTGATTTGCATATATATGAGATGCATTGTTGTTTGAGTTATTAAGTTGATTGGTGATTTGGTTGATTATTGTATTCAGTATTACTGAGTGAATCAGAGAGTTCAATTTTAAGAGTTAAAGTTTTAATTTGTCTGATTCACCCCCCTCTTAGTAGGCCAACAATTGGTATCAGAGCTAAGTTACTCTAAAGTGATAAGTTTAAAAGGACTTCAGTTAACATCTAAAGATGTATAAGAGGGGAGCACCAAAGCTAAATAAGGATAATTTCTTCACATGGAAAAGCAAGATGAGGTTGCATGTGTCTAGAGTAGGAGAATATGCACTTCACTTTATTGATGATGAATATATAACACCGACTATTGCACCTTTGACTATCAGTGAGCAAACACCGACTACTACACCTTTGACTATCAGAGAGCAAAGACAGAAACAAGGACACACACAAGTTATGATTGAGATTGCTTCTACACTTACCGACCAGGAATATGATGAACTTGATGGCTGCACTACTTTGAAATAGATGTGGGATAAGCTTATTTTGACCTATTGTGGAGATCAACATGTTCAGAAGGCTAAAGCATAAATTTTGAGAGTAAATTTGACTCTGTAAGGATGAAGGAATGAGAGAACATAATACAATATAATACAAGACTTAAGGATATTATTAATTCTATCAAAGGAGCTAGTGAGATCATTACAAAGGATGATGTTACAAGCAAGATGTTAAGAACCCTGCTACCGAGTTATGTTATTCGTGTATCTACTATACAAGAGCTAAGATCTATACCCCAGATGAATGTTTCACTAGATGCTACTATTGGTAAGTTGATTGCATTTGAGTTAAATGATTTTGACAATAGTTTGTCTGCTACTTTTAAGAATGAATCTGCATTTAAGTCTACTTTAAATATTGGAAAAACTAGGGAAGTTGCAGCCAAACATGGATATTTGAGTAGTGCTAGTGATAAATTGTATAGTTGCACTGAAGGTCTTAAAGAGTTGTTTACTGAATGTGATGAGAATGAAAGAGAATTTGAAGCTTTGTTGGATAGAAGACTACAAAGAGGCAAAGATAAATACTGAGGTAAGTTACCCTTGAAATGTTTTAATTGTGATAAAATTGGTCACTTTGCATCTAACTGTCTAGAGAAAGATGAGGAAAAGAAAGATAACAGAGAAAACAAATTCAGGAGATACATAGACTACAAAAACAAAGGTAATAAACCATGTCATATTGCTAATGAAGGACTAAGTGATGGTGAAAAATAAGTTGTTTATGTTGCTATTAAAGATTATTCTGGTGAAGAAGAACCTAGAGCCTTAATATCACAAGTAAGTAAGAATGAAACATGGATTATAGAGAGTGGTTGTTCGCATCACATGACCGGTGACGCACTTAAGTTTATTTCCTTGGAAAAACATGATGGAGGTTATGTTACTTTTGGTAATGATGCTCCATATCCTGTGAAAGGAAAAGGTTCTATAATTCTACTGAATAACAAAATATGTGATGATGTTTATTGGGTTGAAGGATTAAAGTATAATCTATTGAGTGTTGCACAACTAAACAATACAAGTCACCGACTGGAATTTCAATATGGAAAGGTGAAAGTATTTGATGAGAAGGATAGTCTGATTGCTACTGGAGAACAATCTAAAGGTAAGTTATTTTATCTTGATACTTTTATGAAGAGTTGCCTGTTTGCTAAAGTTGAAGATGTTTGGTTATGGCACAAAAGGATTTTGTCGTGTTAATTTTGGCAACTTAATCAAAGTGAGTAAGAAGAGTAGAGTAAGAGGACTACCGAGATTAGAAAAAACTAAGAATGCAATGTGCAGAGAATGTCAGATGGGTAAGATGACTAAATCTAGTTTTTCAAGCAAAACTTATGTTATATAAGGAATTTTGGATTTAGTGCATACTAATTAATGTGGACCCACAAGGAATCAAAGCTATTATGGAGACATATATTTTATTTTATTTGTAGATGATTATTCTAGAATGATGTCTGTAATGTTTTTAAAATAAAAATACGATGCATTTCAAATGTTTAAGTGGTATAAGGCCCGAGTTGAAAAAGAAATTGGAAGACAATTGAAATGTCTAAGATCAAACAGAGGAGGTGAGTTTACTTGTGATGAGTTTACATTGTTTTATAATGAGAATGTAATTAAGAGACAGTTATCAGCACCGAGGACACCACAACATAATGGGATTATTGAGAGAAGAAACAAATTTATTGTTGATTGTGCTAGGACACCGATGATTGAAAAAGGAGTTTCACAAAACTTTTGGAGATAAGTTGTGAGTATTTTTGTTTATACATTGAACCGAGTACAAATGAAGAAAGGTACCAACAAGACACCTTATGAAATCTGGTATGAACACAAACCTAGTGTCAGTTACTTTAAAATATTTGGGAGCAAATATTATATTCTGAAAGATTCAAGAGAAAGAAAGTTTGATTCAAAAGGAGAAGAAGGAATGTTCTTAGGATATTCTACAAGGAGTTAAGCTTACAAATGTTTGAACAAAGTTACTAACAAAATGGTAGAAAGTGCAAATGTATGAATTGATGAATTTTTAGAAAGGAATGATGAATATAGTAAGAAGTAACCTGAATATTATGAGAAGTTTGTGTATGTTCAACCTAATGTTTCTGATACCTTACCAAGAGCACCTGCCGAAGAGGAATATGAACAAGGAGTTCCACAACCGAATGTTTATATTGAAGAACCGAGAGCTACCGATCCTATTCTGGCAAAATATATGAGAAGGCGCCACTCCCCGGGCAAGATTATTGGAAATAAGGATGTTGGAGTGATGACTGGAAGCAAGGTAAGAAACAATACATGTTTGATATCTACATTTGAGCCAAAGAAAGCTAAGGAAGCACTAGATAATGAAGATTGGATGAAAGCAATGAAAGAAGAGTATGATCAAATTGAGAAAAAGGCATGGACATTAGTACCCATGCCTAAAGAAAAAATGTTATTAGTACTAAATGGATTTTTAGAAACAAACTAAATGAGCATGGAGAAGTTATCAGAAATAAAGCTAGATTGGTTTGCAAATGTTATGAACAAGAAGAAGGTATTGACTATGGAGAGACTTTTTCACATGTTGCTAGATTAGAAGGAGTTAGAATACTTATAGCTTATGATGCTTACAAAGGATTCAATGTATATCAAATGGATGTTAAGTTTGCATTTCTTAATGGGGTACTTGAAGAAGAAGTATACATTGAGCAACCTGAAGTATTTATTGAGAACACAAACAAGAATACGGTATGTAAGTTACATAAAGCTTTACATGGTTTGAAACAAGCACCCGAGCATGGTATGAGAGATTGAACTCTTATCTAATAAAAATAGGATTTCAAAGAACAAGTGATAACAATAATGTTTAGTGATAATAAAGTTTTGATTGCTAAAATTTTTGTTGATGATATTATTTTTGGAGACAATGACACTTTATGTAAAGGATTTGTTGATGACATGAGAAAATAGTTTGAAATGTCAATGATTGGAAAGATTAAGTTCTTTCTAGGTCTATAGATAAAATAAGTTACTGGAGGGATCTATATTACACAAGCTAAGTATATCAAAGAGAATTTTAAAACTTTTGGTATGGAAGATTCCAAACATATTGGAACACCTATGGTTACTGGATGTATATTATCTAAAGAGGATGAAACACAAGAGGTGGGTAATACTCTTTACCGATCCATGCTTGGTAAATTACATTATGTTGTCCACATCAGACCTGACATAGCACGTGTTGGAATTGTTGCAAGATTTTTCTTATAATCCGAAGGAAACACATATGTCTGCAGTAAAATGAATTTTGAGATATCTGAAAGGCACAAAAGAATTTGGTTTATTGTACAAAAAGGAGGTACTTTTTGATCTGTAAGTCTACGCTAATGCAGATTGGGCTGGAAATGTTGATGACAGAAAAGTACTAGTGGAGGCACATTCTTTCTAGGTGAAAGATTGGTTATATGACTGAGAAAGAAACAAAGTTGCATCTCACAGTCTGCTGCCGAGGTTGAATATGTTGTTGTTGCTATGAATTGTGCAAATATAATATGGATTAAGGAATTACTTGAAGGTATGCAAGAAGAGAACACAAATCTGATTACTATTTTTTGTGATAATACAAGTGTTATTAATAAATCAAAGACCTTGGTTATGCATTCAAAGACCAAGCACGTTTCTATCAAGTATCACTAAGTTTGAGAGAACAAGTTCAAGAGAAGAATGTGAGATTGGAATATGCAAATTTAAAGGAACAATTGGCTGATATCTTTCAAAGCCATTACCTAAATATTCTTTTGAGTTTCTCATAGATAAATTAGGGGTTCTTCCCCTATCTAATGTTCACTAAAGAGCATGAGGCATGCTCCATCAATTCTATATTTTATTAGAATATCTATTTCTGAATTGATGTTAGTATGACACACTTTAGATGATTCCTGCAGTTGTGAAAAGATTTCTGTATGCAATGATTTATGAGTACATGCCAGGTATAATCAGCTACCAGAACAAATTTTTAGGAGCGTGACCTTTTGGCATTGTTGTCAAAGAGAGAGAGAATGAATTGATGACATTTATCCTTAAGGGAGATATTGGTGAATTGAGAGAATGAATTGCTAATATTTACTCACGGAGGAGAATCAGAGTGTATGTTACAGAAACAAAAGATTTTTCCAAGAGGGAGATTCAGATCAGAGATCAAAGTGGAAACATAAATATCAACTCTTGAAAGGGAGTACAATTATGTATTTGGGAGTTGCCATCATCAATTGCTATAACACTTTTATAGTGGTTGTCATCAATGCCAAAGAGGGAGATTGTTGATCAACTAATGAATATCTGATGGAGATGATGAAGACCGAGTGATAATGAGTATCATGATTATATAAATGGTTAGATTAGTTATTGTTTTGTCATTGATGTCAAGCAATTGATTAATTGGTTTTTATTATATTATCGTATCTTAAGAGGAGAAGTTAAATGGGTGACAAATACAAATTGTAGAATGACGAAGTAATGATGATATAGTTGTTTTATACTATATATTTGATGTTATCAAATCGATACAATTGATTGATCAAGTCAAAAACTGCAAAGAGTTGAAGTTATGACTGAAAGAGTTACATTACTGAGCTATACATAGTCAGTCTGTAGAATATTATGTGAGTTAGTCATAGTTACCAAACACCAAGTAAAAGTCAAGCACCAAGCACCTAAGATAAGTTAGACATCGAGCAGTGAATGAAGTCAGTTACTGAGTTGTAAAGCAAGTTTTACCGAGTACAAGATATTGATTGTAAATGATGATAAGATCAAATTTAATGTGAAGCGATAATGAGTTGGATGAGGAAATGAATTAAATGAATCTTTTTAGAAGATCTACGAATGAGGAAATTTAATGATAAGATCAAGCAGTTTAACTGAATCGTGAGAGTTCCAAGAAAAGTACAAGTTCCGAGGTAAAAGTGAAATGGTTTACCAAGTTGTAAAATATGAAGAAGATGATTTAACGACTGAGCGCAAATGAAGGAAAATCAAATTAAGGAGATTAAGAGGCAAAATTATGTCTATATAAAGAATGATAAATAAACAAAGACAAAGAGGCTGGCGAATTGAACAAAGAAGAAGAAGAAGTTGAAGAACAACATTTACCGAGCATAACATAGAAACAAAGATTGAAGAATCTACAACTTGAGAAAGAGATCAACGAAGTATGTCATTCTAGTATTCAATTGAGCACAAAGGATCTGACACAAGCAAAGGTAGTTGATATATTTACAGATCAAAGTTTATTGTTGCTTATTAATATTTGTAATAGAGAAATCTCTTAACCAAGTGGATTTAATAGTCATATTTGTAAAACCTAGACTTAGGTGACATTCCAAAAGAGTGTTTAAAGACCTATAACAAGGCCACTCCTAACAGAGTGAAGATCTTAATAGGTCTGAGGTAAATCCCCTAACAGGGTCACATTTAGCAAATCTATTTTGTAATATTTAACAGGATAAGTTCTTAATCGAGCGTACTTAGAAGGGTACATTTTTATTGTGGGTTATAATTCCCACAGAGGTTTTTCCCAAATTGGGTTTCCTCTTTAAATATGGCGTTAGCATAGTTAAATGTGGTGTCAATCAAGTTAAATCTGGAGTTATATGAGTTAATATGATATAGTTAATTTTGAATGATTGATTTACATATATGAGATATATTGTTGTTTGAGTTATTAAGTTGATTGGTGATTTGGTTGATTACTATATTCAGTATTACCGAGTGAATTAGAGAGTTCAGTTTTAAGTGTTAAAGTTTTAATTTGTCTGATTCACCCCCTCTTAGTGGACCAACACATGCTTCATGCACTTTCATTGGTTGATCTTGATCATAGATGTGTCTGTCCCTTTCATAACCAAGCTCACTTCCTATCTTTCTATGATTTACAATGATGTTTAAGTTAATATAGTAATGCAAGTGCAAATTCACTTCCAAATTATAACTCTTGATGTTCAAATAAAAGTAAAAATGGTATGAGGGACACCTTGGACTCAAACTACTTTACTTCCTAAACTTTTTTGTTTATGACTGAAGGGAACAAGGTGAACTTACGAGCAATAGGTTGTGGCTATCAGACATGTGCCCCAATCTTACAGTAGATGGGTAAACATGTGTCAACATTTCACTCCCATAAAATAAAGACACATTTAACTAACTTTTTCTAAATGAAAAGGTATAATTTAACTCAAAATTAGGATGTGATTCTCCCTCAAATAATGCAAGTGTAAATTTAGGAATAAAGTAATGCAAACCAATCTTTTAAAGTGGAATAATTATTCAATTGAGTTGTTGGGGTTATTGATTATATGCAAGGAAATATGCCCTCGAATAGCATACCAATTAAACTCAAATCAAGCCATGTAGGTATATATGAATCAATCCTATAAGGAGAACATAATAGTAACCTAATTTATAGACATTTTAACAATATATTTCAACAGATAAAAAATGCATAGAAAACAACCAATAATGGGAGAAGAATAAAACAATCACAGAACAAGAGCAACATCGACACATGTCTTGAGAAAAAAACTTTTAGAAGAAATGTAACCAATATATTAATCAATAATAAATAATAGTTACAACACATTCTCAAAGTTTAGTGTCTTATCAAAAGATATGGGAGATCAATATTCTTTAATCTTGGAGGAAATTTCGTAGGGAAACTATGCAAAAATTGATGCACAATGACTCATCCTAGGATTTACATTATATAGACATAAGGAGCCTGATAAAATCATGCAAAAAATATCACATGCTTAAACAAGATCCCAAGATAACATGGTTAACTCCCAAAATTGCACCCAGTGCTAAATCCTTGATTTTCAGCACTTTGGAAGAACATGGGACCAACCATGTGTTGGTGGGTGAACTAATTAATGGTTGAACCTCCGGATAGGCCGGTTCCTTGGATGATGGATTACCTAAACTAATGAAATCCTTGAAAAATATGAGGGAAAGGGATGAGTAATTACCAAAAATGACAAGGATGAAGCCCTTTACACAATTGAAACTACTTACAACAGTCTATAAGACACAACCTTGGTGGGATTGGATATGCATATAAATATTTTATAAGAAGGCTTTGATAAACAAGATCAGAATGACTTAATCACATCTAATATTCCCCAATCACCCACACAACATATAACCTATACATATCATTAATTAACTTGAAATAGATGCAGGAGTGAGACATATACTTAAGGTTTCAGAGTGAAACACAAAACTAACATCAATCTCAAGAGCCATTAACTGACCTCCCAATTAAAAATTCAAAAACCACTCCAATACTAACCCACATCCATCTCACCTAATGATGAGTTAAAAAGCGCCCAGGCCACAAACCTTTTAAAAAAAAATTCCCTCCACTGGAATAATGTCATGTTCATTAATAGTTGATACTCTAAGATCCTCCACCTTCACTTCTCCTTCCTTTTCAAAACTGAGAGCCCATTTTGATAACTTGTATGCATCTTTGTTTCCCTCTCTTTTGTTATGGCTGACTCTATACTCATGGAAATGATTGAGTTCCCTAAGGATTGAAAAAATTAAACCTTGTAAATTCCACACATGAATACTGCTGTTCTAAATCGCTTGGATAATAACCATCAAATCACCTTCGAGATGCAACTTTCTCACCCCAAGCATCTTGGCCAAATTTATTGTCAATAAAAAAATCAAGGCCTCTGTAAAATTATTTGTTCCCTTACTGAGTCTTTTAGCTCCCAACATTAAAGTCTCTCATTTCTAGTCTTAGACGATTGCCCTTGCTCTTGAAGGGCCCGAGTTGATTTATGGCGCTCCATCAAAAATCACTTTAATCCAACTCTCTACAGGAGGGGTCCATACCACTACCTCCTTTTTTACCATATCCAAGTCCTTCCCATGCCAAGCCCCACTCCAGATTCTAGTCTCAGGCCATACCTTTTGAATCCTTATATCTTTCTTTGTGAATGGGATTTGTTAATGATTTGTCTGGGAAGTTGTTGCCCCTAAAACTTCCTCGATGACATTATTGATCCTAGCTAGGATTTTCCCCTCTAATTCATATTTATCCTGGAAGATTCTATGATTTAATTCCTTTTATACTATCCATATAACTAAAGATGGGTTGATAGTCCATATGCATGATAAGGTAGACTTACTTTTAGGATTAGGCCAACTCTCAAAAACCCCCTTTAATGTATTTGGGAGAGGACGATGCCAATTTAGCTTTGCTTGCAATGTTGACCAACATCTTGTGGCCATATCACACTGGAGAAAGAGATTATCCACATTCTCTTCCTCTTTACCACACACAACACACTTTGATGGCCCCAAAAAAACCAAGCCTTTGTCTCCTTTCCCCTATCAAGATCCTACCTTTTACTGATAGACAAGCAAAAACACCCACCTTTGGAAGGCAATGTCTTGACCAAAATAAGTTATTAGTCCACACTGGATCCCACTCCCCCCTTTCCATTAACTGATATCCCAATGTTACTAAATATTTTCCATTAGAAGCCTCACACCAAATAATCTTATCCTCCTTCGTAGTAATTAAAGTCTTTCTTTGATTCATATTGCTTATCACTAAATTATGCTGATCAGTTGGTAAGCCAACATTACTAACATCTTTCCAACACCATTCTTCCCCAAGGGCTCCATTTTTCACACAAGCATAATCTCTCACCTTACTCCCCCATCATTGGGTCAAAATATCTCTTACCTAATTAGCTCCTCCATCTCTTTTAAGGTTGGGCATCAATCCCAAGAATCTTCCTAGAATTTTGCAGTTTCCCCATATCCTATATACTATGAGACATAATTTGTGACAATTTTTCTCCAGCTAACCATAAAATTCCATATTGTTGACCCTTTTAGAGGATTTACAATAGTAAGAATCTTATGATTGACCCGAGCGTCCAGATAATTTTCTTTCATTACTCTCACCTAGAGTTGATCAGGATTTGTGTACATTTCCCAAAATAATTTTGCCCCAAGGGCATCATTCATCTTCTGCCAATCTCTGAGTTCTACTCCCCCAAGTTTTTTAGACTTACAATTTTTTCCCATGCCAATAAAGGGATCTTTTCTTGCTCGCTTACTCCATTCCAAAAGAACTTTCTCATCCTCTATGTGATAGCTTTAACAACTTTGCTAGGAATCTTGAGACACGTCGTGACAAAAATAGGGATTGAAGATATGATTGATTTTAACATCAATATCCTTCCAGTCGAAGTTAACCACCTACTTTTCCAACCATCCATTTTGTTTATACAATTTTATACAAGACCTTTCCACGTATCTGATTTATTTTCCGCACCAAAAAGGAGGATCCCCGAATATTTACTAGGAAGGCCCCCAACCTTCACCCCCATAATCCTACAAATTTATATTTGTTTAGCAGGAGCAATATGAAAAAAGTAGATTTCAGATTTATGCCAATTAATATTTTGTCCTGAGGCTCTTTCATATTCATCTAAAACTTTCTTCATCACTTAAGCTTCTCTAGATGAAGCTTCCCCTGCCAAAAAGATATCATCAGCAAATTGAAGGTCGGAAAGGGGATCAATGCCCTCCGCAGTTTGGATACCTTTCCATGCCCCAGATTTACATTTATTAGAAATCAACCTCCCCAAGGCTTCCACCATTATAATGAATAAGAATGTGGATAGGGGATCCCCTTGTATAATCCCCTTATTCGACTCAAAAAAGCCTTGGGGACTCCAACTAACTAGCACTAAAAACATTGGAGTACAAATGCAGCTTCTAATCCATTCCACCCATTCTGTGTTGAAGCCAAACCTCTATAAGATCTGTAAGAGAAAACCCCTGTTCACCTCACCATAAGATTTCTTAATATCTAATTTCACCATCATCCTTTTAGTTTTAGCCACTCTGATTGAGTGAATAACATCATGAGCTATAATAATCCCCTCATATATTGATCTGACTAGCGCAAACCCACTCTTCTCACTCGAGATAATTGAATCCATAATGTTTTTAAACCCCAGGGAAATAACTTTAGAAATCACTTTATAGATCGAGGTACATAAAGAGATTGGGCGAAAGTCATCAAAATTTTCAACATTCCCCTTCTTCAGAATTAAGGCTATAAAAGTCTTATTTAAATCTCTCAAGATAAAGCCTCGACTTCTAGATTCCTCAACCACCTCCCAGATATCTTTGGCAAATATGTCCAACAATTTTTGAAAGAAAATAGTAGGGAAACCATCCAAGCCAGGGACTTTCTCCCCACCTAAGCTGAAACTAACCCATTTTACTTCCTTCATCGTTACCAGCTCCATTAGTAACTTATTTTGAGCTTTTGTTACACAAGAGGGAATGACCACTAAAAGATGTTGTGAGTCCAAACACTCATTTCCATCACTGTTTAAAATATTGTGAAAATACCTCACTACTTCCTTATTAACTTTCTCTGCCTCATTTAACATATTACCATTTCTTTCTTTAATAGCAAAAATCTTGTTATGTGCTCTCTTTACTTTAACTGAATTATGAAAAAACTTTGTGTTTTTATCCCTATTTTTCAACCATGTTTCTCTAGACTTCTATCTCCAAAAAAATTCCTCCCTAGCGAGTAGCTCTGAATATAAACCATTTAATTCATTTTCTTTTGCATAAGTCTCCTCCACCATACCATCTTTAATAATGTATTCATGTAACACAACTAGCTTAGTTTCCATTCTAGAATTCTCTGAGAAAATATTCTTAAAAGATTCTCTATTCCACCTTTTGATATGTCCTTTTAAAAACTATAATTTTTTTAAGAAGATAAAATCTTTATTACCTTTTTTCTCTGGAATATAGCTCCACCAATCCATCACTAGATTTTTAAAGTTTGGTTCTCTGAGCCACATTGTCTCAAACTTAAAGGCGCACCTTTTCGGGGTCAATTCCTCTTGAATTCTAACACATATAGGGTAGTGGTCAGAGTAATGGGTAGGATCTCAGCTAAGCATGTCCATTGTGTCCCGACCCAATCCACAGCTAGGAAAAATGATCCAACCTTTCTGCAATATTTAGAAACCCACTCCACCTATTCGTCCATGTGAACTCCCCTTTTTTGAAGGGTAGTTCAATCAAACCATTCTGCATAAAAAAAAAACCGGAATCTTTGTGACTATGCCCATTCTAACCCACCCCTCCCATTTTATCAGAGGGTCTCAACAAAGTATTAAAGTCACCCCCAAAAGGAATAAATTTCCTTCTTCCTGCAATAAAATTGCAGTAACTCCTACCACATGATTTTCTTTTTATTTGGATTATTAGGCCCATAGATATTGATGACAAAAAAAACTAACCTATAATTATTTTGAAGTAACCCTTAACCACTTCCAAAACCTATCTTTTCTAATGACCTCCACCACCATAACATATACATTCCAAAGGACCGCTAGCCCCCTAGATGCACCCATAAATTCTATTAAAAAACATTCCATTCAACAAAGCATCTATTGAAATAATCAAATTCCTCAATTTTAATTTTGGTTTCTTGTAAGAGAATGAGATATGGTCTCACATGATCAAAGCACCTTTTGATTAGGCAAATCTTGTCAGGGGCATTGTAGCCTCTGACATTCCATGATAGGGTCCTCGTTGCCTCTAGGAAAATACATTTCCTCCTATGCCTTTTCCTGATGTTAATTTGCTTTGTCCAACAAAATTCCCAACTGATTCCAACATGTCCATGTTTAATTTTTGTCACTGATTCTTCCTATCCCCAAGCTTGGGTTTGGTTTAAGAGGTGGAAAGCCAAGGTCCTCTTCTTGGTAATCCTCAACTTCACATTTACGCTTAGTAAATCCTCCTCTGCCAAATTTTCATTGGACTCGTATTTAGAGTCCGATTCTGAGAAAGAGTCATCATTATCTTTATCCCCTTCAAAGGAACTCTCTAAATTTTGAATCAAGGAGATTTGGATGTCTTTAAAAAATATTTCATCCTCCACTCTGGTTTGATTGATTTCTTGCACTACTTGCTCCATCTCTACCATGTTACCTTCAGGCATATGCGAAGAAATGCTTTTAACTGAACACTCTGAAAAAAAAAGTTCCTCTTTAGAGCATGTCATCATGTGAAGACCCTCCCAGAGGCCCATGCTTTGGAAAGGTTTGCTAACCATTGAGCTAGGGAAAGATGGATTTCCACAAACTTTGTTTAGATCTTCATTTGAGTAGTTGTTAGGAAAAACCTCATTAACACCACTCCCTCCCAATTTTGAATCACCAATCCCCCATAAATCATCTTGTCCTCTTAGTCAAGACTGAATGGCTAAGAGATGCCTATCTGTTACATTTTCATCCATACTCCACACCTGCCCCTCAATCTCCTACCTAAAACCATTATCCCTATTTTCAAAAGTCTCATCGATAACCCCTTTTTGCTTACCTTCATCAACATCTTGTTGCTCCATGTTAATAAGAGATCCATCCCTCACCTATGAGCTCAAGACTGTCTAATCCACCTCATTCTAGTTGGCTTCATATTGATTATCCTCAGATGGACTAAAAATCTCATCTATCAAAAAAGTTTGCTCCAAAATTTTACCTTTCAATTCACGTTGACAAGCACCCATCGGGTGCACCCCTTCTTTGAATCTTGGACAGGATTCCATGACCTCTTCAATAATGATCTTTTATTTCCACACTACTACCCCTGATCTCAGTTCAATAATGTATGGGATTTCATGGATGGTTTGCCAGTTCAGGAATAAATGATTAATACTTCCTGAAATCTGACTAATACATCACTTCTTCTGATCTTATAAAAGTACCCAATTTGTTGCCAATATGTTTGAGTGTTTCCTAATCCTTATATTCAAAAGGGAGATTGGGGAGTTTAACCCAGATAGCAACGATGCTCACAAATTCCTCCTTAGGGTTAAAGTTGGGCTACCACTCCTTGATATATAACCCTTTACCATCCATAAAAATGGTCATTATTGAAAACGCAAGCTTTATCCTAGGTAATTGGACTAATGACCATGTAGAAACCATTTGAAAGGGTTTTCAAGTCAAAACTCTTTCCCCAATACACATCACACCAAACCCTTATCTTTGAAAAGGTCGACCACACACCCCCCACTTTATAAAGAAAGATTTCTCTTTTTTAAAAATGAACCCATTATCAATCAATACAGACACAACCCTATAGTGCTCCAGATTAGGGCTTACCTCCACTGGTCTTTCTGGTGGAAAAACAACCTTTGGTCACCAAAAAATTGCCTAGATCTAACTAAAATCTGCCTGAGGCCCCGCTTCTGAAATTTGGAAACCTTCAAAATTCCTACCAAACTAGTTTCAATGTTTTGGCCACCAATATTCACTTTGAAATAGTGACTACTCAAATTCCCCCAAAGGCTTCCATGTCCTAAAGGGTTGAAATTTCCTATTTTGATTCTGGTGTTGCATACCTCTCCTATTGAAAGGTCAACTCAAACTGTCTGTCTCCCTGTAGCTCCATCTTGCATGGGGTTTGAAGGTCGACCATGGCCTCTGGGAATTTTGCTCCACCATATATATTCCACTTGAAGAAAATATTATTAAATTAACTTTGATTAAACAAAAAACATGTTATTTTTTTTACAATATATAAAAGATAAGTTGTATCCTGCGCATAGATATGTTTCCGTGGATCCCTTAAATAAAATATTTTTTCCATTTATAATGCATAAATTTAGACATACTAAGTATTCAGGAACATTAATACCAGACCCCTCTTGATAAAATGATTGACATGGTTACCACACACCTATGCACAATATATTAAAACAGTGATGAGAGGTATGGGGAATGGATGGTGCATGACACTTGGCATGGGAAAATAATCAGTTGAATAGTTGGTGCCCAATGTTTTAGGCTTGTGCAATGATTTTTTGAATGTTACAATATAACTAAAAGCCATGCAATTCTTCATTATACATGTGCCTCATTCTTTACCAATGGTTGTTGATTGCCAGATATGTTTGTGCCATGATTTGGGACAGTTGTATAGAAGTTTGTTAATTCTTACATTAACTAGTCAAACAAAGAGCCAATTTCCATTGTGGCTACTTTGTATCTTCTAAAGTGCAGCCATGATTTTCTTACAAACATACTGCATTGTTATGGTTCTTTAGAGTTTTTATTTGACACTTTAAGTATAAAAAACTATAACTTAGTTTTTTAACAAAAAAAATGAAGACAACCCATATATTGAAGATAAGTTCCAGTGAGGCCCACTTGACAAATAACCATTTTAATACTAGTAGCATAACAAAGATACTTGAAAATCCCTCCCACTTATTAAAGTTGTGTCATTTGTTAGATTAAATTTTGTCCAAAGGCATGGATGAATATACTTTGTTGCATCAAGTAATATTTGTTGAAGATGTCGCATCATATAGACATTCATTTGACTTTGCTAATGATTTTGATAAATAAATAATCTAAATAGATACACCATATAGAGATTAGGCTCCTCACACTATTATCTAACCCATGGTGCCATGACACATTTAGCTTTCTAGTCCTCTTAAAGGATGTAACATTTCTTGATTTACAATTGATTAAATAGTTTTGAGATTGTTTAAACAACTTTCTTTTTTAAAACAACTCGATACTAGGGATTTTTAAGTAGGTTAAAAAGAAAGTGATCCAAATGGACAATGTTCATGTAGAGTGGATCTATGATAAATGAAAGGGTGATATTGAGAGGGACAATAATAGTAGCTATTTATTTTGGAGAAATAAGGGTGGGTTTGTATGAGGGATGATATATTCTCCATGTTAGGTAATGACACAAAGGCGATGACCTTTTAACCTTGACCTAATTGTATATTTTGAAAGTTTTGGTGCAATAATTGGTCCATAATAACTAATTAAAAGTCTATTGAATTGGATCACAAAATGATGAGGTTTCATCTCATGTTGCCTCAAAAAATCCTGCAAAGAATTTACCCCTTTTGACATTAGATTCATTGGATCATCTTTTTGTAGAAACTACTATAATCTGACTCATTGATGGTAACTTTGCGACCTCAATGTTCACAATATCAACTAATATTGAGAACATCCAAGAGTCTATGGCCTATTTGCATGATGTAAGCATTGGGGCTTCCCAAACAGATCAAGGATGGACAAAATTTTAAAGGAAAAGAACAACACCTTCCAAACCCGAGCATCAAATGACTTTAAGATCAACAATAAAAGTAAAATATTATGAAGTATTATGCAAATTTGTGGCATCCTTTTATTGAGTTGATTTAATGTAATTGGGGCATAATTATTAGAAGTAGTTGCGTCTACAATTCACTATTGATTGATATGGGTGACTATTGTTAGTTTGTAATGGCCACTATTTTTAGTTGGTTGGAGATGATAGATATTACAACAAATAGTCATAGTCTATAAAAGCATAAAATCAAATGTGTAGTAATTTTTTGATAATTAATTATTTGGGGGCAACCCCCTTAATTTACATTTATCAAGCAAAATAAATTGAGTTGACTTAGGAAGGGTAAAATCGAGATTCTGAAATTGATGTTTAAATCCATAAAAAAAATTTGCACTCGTAGATTTGAGCTTTGGGAAAGGAACTAATAATTTATGAATTGAAATTGTGTGAGAGGACAATCGGGTTATGTTTTTATTGTTAAATTGAGTATTCAATCAATAAAGGTCATCAAAACATGACAAACATAAAGGTGGATGAAATGAAGGACAAAACTACACACTTTTAACATTATAATCATTAGTTTGTGTTGAAGACATTGAACACATTAATTGGATACAATTTCCTTTAATTATTTAGCCAATTATCATATAGAACTATTACTTGCACCTATAGGGTTCAAGGTGTAGGTGATAGGAAAAATAAAGGTAAGATTTAGATACATAACATTATAGAATTAATTTGATTAGAAAATGTTTTTAAAATCATTTTGGTGCAAAAATTATATGTATTAAAATATTTTAATATTTAAAAATCAAAGAGAGTGCCCTCGATTTGAGTTTGATGAGATGAGCACTTTTGGTTAGTGAGGTGAAGACCAACTAGCTGAAGACAACTCTTGAAATATTGAGAGCCATGAGATTGATTAAATCACTGCCTAGGGTTCCTTCTATGACAATGTCATCCATGCATGGGTAAATGTAGCGACATGCACTTTTTATTGCAGGTTTTTAGTATTGGGAAGTTTGTTGTTTGGTTTGTACACATAAAAAAGTTGTAGTGAATGGAAATGTAGGAGATAAAAAGAATTGGTTTGAAGGAGGAAGGTTGGTGTCGGAATTGTAGTTGAGGCAAGACAACTTTTGTTTATGTCCACCACCATCTTTTGCCTCTTTTGTAGACTTCCTACCATCACTTTCATCATCAGAGTAATATCATTGTAGCTAAATAATCTTATCTGCCAACAATTTCATCACCTAATGTTATTTAGTAGGAGCACCTGAAGTTGTACTAAAAATGGTTTAATGATAAATTAAGGTTGTTTCTATTAGAGTATATAGTTATCTTCACTTATTAATTATATCATGTTGATATTAATTATTAAGTTAGTCATACTCTATTTTTCTCTTAAGCTTTCTCTTAGGTTAGCCTTTTCCCTTTTTAGGGTTTCATTCACCTTTAAGATTGAATGCTTGTAATTGTTTTGATTCACTTTTTGGGAAATATAATTTTTCTCTCACTCCGCTGAGATTTTCCAAGGCTTTTGTCTCTATGGTTTCCATTCAGTATTAGGTATGTACATGTAGGTGTTCTTGGCGAGCTGTGAAGTTGGATTTCTCAACTTCTACATGGTATCAGAGCCAACCTATCACTGTCTAGTTTGAAGGTTTTTTTAAGCCGCGATTTGAAGACAATAGCCATAGCCTCTCTAGGTTTTTTTGTCATTTCTAAGGATGCACTATTTTTTGGAGCTGTTTGAGCCAAAACGGACTCCACCATCGCGCTCAGAAGGCCCGGGAGAGTCAAAATACATATAATGTTTGACATATTTGGTCACAGTGACCTCTGGAGAAATTTTTTGGGGCTGCTGGAGCGCGTCGCCACCGTGCCACCCCACCGCCACCGCAGCGCAGCCCGCTCCCAGCCCCCCACCGGCCACCTTCGGTGTTGCATCCGAGAGCCGCCGGCTTCCCCTTCACCATCGTTGCGCCACCAGCCCACAAGAAAGTATGGTGCTGACGTCATTGGTGACGTCAGCGACCGAAAATACTTTTTCCGGTAGTTTTTTTAAATTTTCCGGCGGTCATTTCAATTTTACGGTGACCAAAAAATTTTTCCAGCGAAAGGCTCGACGGTCGTCAATTTTTTAGCAGCGGACAGTGACGGGCATTTGCACGTCAAATTTTTTCCAGTGACTGTGTTTTTCCAGCGAGTTGTTTTTCGGAGGGGCACTTGGTTTTTTTTGTCGTAACTTGAGCATACAGTGTCTGTTTTCAAAAAATGAAATATCACTGGAAAGGTGTTTCCGAGTTGGACATGTTGATGCTAGTCTTGATCACTGGTTTCGCCATTTGAGCTCCTATTTTTGGTGTCAAAGTTGAGGCTTTGTTTTCCTCCTTCTCTGCATTTGGACCTAAGGTTTTTCACTTGTTCTTTGTGTTTTTTGCTTCATTTTATGGTGTACAGGAGTTAGTTTGATAGTTTGTGGGGGGTGTATATTTCTTTCTACATTTTTAATTCAGAGAGACCCTTCTACTTCTGTCTTATTCTCTCAATGTCAGATACATCCATTGTTGTTCTGACTCCACATAACTACCACACATGGAAGCCACAAATGACCAGACTCCTCATGTCACGAGGTTCATGGTCCTGCCTGAATGCAGTTCAGCCAGTTCTACAAAGGCCTTATGAGGGTCTTATGCACAGAAATAGGATGGATGAGGCAATGGGCCTCATTGCCATGAATATTTTAGATGGGTTGTTGTTCCACCTGGATGGTCTGACCACACCCAAGGATATGTGGGACAAGTTTTCCACCTTGTTTGGTACAATGAATCAGTTCAGGGTTCTCTAGATAGATGCATAGTTCACCTCCTTGGTACCTAAATCATTCACCAGCATTGAGGACTTCCTGATGAAGTTCAAGTCTCTTCGATCTATTTTACAGGTTGCTAGAAAGACGAAGTCAGACGATGAGTGTATCTTTCTGATACTCTCAAAGCTTCGTGGCCCTTATCAAATTTTCACTTCTACCTTCTACTCCACTATGGATGCGCTGGGTGCACGTCATGTTATGCCCTCTTTTGAGACCTTCTATGACAGGTTAACTCGTGAGCAGTCCAAGCTTAGTCAGATGGATTCTCTTACAGGTTCACAGTCACAAGCATTGCTTGCCAAGTCATCTCAGGATACATAGAAGCCGAAGTTGAAGCCGATATCTGATTCCTCTTCTCAGCACTCTACTGGCCCACCATCTTCTTCTAAGAAGGAGAAATAGAAAACTCAGAACCCTACATGTTCCTATTGTCAGAAGGGGCCCCATGATGAGTCACAGTGTTTTCAAAAGAGATTTGATGGCTATGAGAAATAGATTGCTGATTTGCAAGCTCTCCTTCAGAAGAGAACTATTTCCTCTCCATCCTCTTCCACCTCATAGGGGTCTACTTTTCAGTCTTCTGCCTCGTCTTCGACATCTAGATAAGATTTTGGACAGGGTCATGCATTACGGGCTTCTGTTGCATTCCCTTCCTAGGTCCCTTGGATACTGGATTCCGGTGCTTCTCACCATATGGCATCTTCTCCAGAGATCTTCTCTTCTATTGAGGCTTCTCCCATTCCCCACATTCTCATGGGGAATAACACTGTTATGCCAGTCTATGGGAAAGGCTCTGTACACATTCAGGATGGCACATTCAATGATGTATTGTATGTTCCATAGCTATCTGCAAACCTTCTCTCGATTTACCATATTACACACAGTGGATCAGGGAAGACAGTTGAGTTCACACTAGATTTAGTCTTCATTCGGGATAGTGTGATAGGTGGCATTATTGCTACAGGGACAGTTGATCATTCCACCCGTCTCTACACCTTCACACATTTTGGTCCACCATCTCCATTATCGGAGCTTAGCTCTCCTCTTCTGCGAGAGCATCATGTGGTGCAGTCAGGTCACTTGAACCTCTGTGTTGTTCCTGAGATCACTGTTGTGACTGCCACGCCACATCTTGTTGAGGTTTCTTCTCTTCAGCAAGACTCTTCCTTAGCACTGCCAGACCCTCTAGCTCCATTCATCGAGCCACCAGGTGCAGTTGTCGAGGATTCTACAAAGGACACTCATCTCCTCTCTCATGATAGTGTCAGCGCACCTATCATACCACTTGCATTGGGGATTCCATTTCAGGATCCTCGTGTCTACTCCTTTGAGCATCAGCTCGGACTTCTAGTGCCACCTCTTCTTTCGAGATTACCTCTTTAGTACTCACTGTATTTCACTCCTTTGCATTGGAGTCACAGTGGTTTTTTCATTGATCCAGGGGTTCTTTCATTCTGGGGGGGCTTTGGAGTCTTGACCCTCTCTCACGGGGGGGTTGGCAGCATGCATTGCACTTATGGCTTTGAGAGAGTCTCTTGAAGTCATTCTTTGTCTTGTGCTTGCTTTTATATATCTTTTTGGAGAGGAGTTTTTCCCATTGGGTTGTTAGAGTAATTAATTAAGTTACTCTTTAGTGCTTAAGTTTCACTTAGGCAGTTTCTATTTCCTAGAAGTTTCCCTTTTAGGGTTTCGGTATCCTTTATAAGGAATCACCGCTTTCATTTCTTC
>MU225965.1:387962-403804 GCA_018584345.1 Thuja plicata | reverse complement strand
TTCCTGGTTCGATTGATCAGCTCTTCAGACATTTTTCTTCTCTACCTGGTCATGCACTTCAGTGGGGGTTCCAGCAGTATCTTCTGACAGAGTTTTCAGACATGCTTCGGAGATGCTTCTTGCTCTTATCTTGTTCCTTTCTCTGGGACATCCTTTCCCTTTATGTTTTGGGTACCTGATCAGGCCTAGTTGTCGGGACCCTTCTTTTCTGCTTTCTGCAGTAGTTAGTTGTTTTGCTTCTCCCTAAGTTACACTTAAGGGGGGGTGTTAGAGTAATTAATTAAGTTACTCTTTAGTGCTTAAGTTTCACTTAGGCAGTTTCTATTTCCTAGAAGTTTCCCTTTTAGGGTTTCGGTATCCTTTATAAGGAATCACCGCTTTCATTTCTTCATCGAGATTGTAATTCATTATTGTTGTTAATAGAAGTCTTATTCTTGCAACATGGATTTCAACTCTCTGGCTTTTTGGCCGCCATAGCTCTCTTTCTCTTCTGTCTTGCTTCTTCTCGTGACAGTGTTTGCATGCAGGTTTCTTGGGTTGATTTGCAGTTCAGCAAATCTAATATGGGTTTTCTCCTTTGTCTCCAGTTTATAGAGATTTCCTTGTATTGGGTACCTGATCAGGCCTTGTTGTTGGGACCCATTTTCCTGCTTTCTTAGTTGTGCTAGGGTAGCTTACCTCCTGAGCTTTGCTTAAGGGGGGTGTTAGAGTATATAGTTATCTTCACTTATTAATTATATCATGTTGATATTAATTATTAAGTTAGTCATACTCTATTTTTCTCTTAAGCTTTCTCTTAGGTTAGCCTTTTCCCTTTTTAAGGTTTCATTCACCTTTAAGGTTGAATGCTTGTAATTGTTTTGATTCATTTTTTGGGAAATATAATTTTGCTCTCACTCCGCTAAGATTTTCCAAGGCTTCTGTCTCTGTGGTTTACATTCAGTATTAGGTATTTGCATGCAGGTGTTCTTGGCGAGCTGTAAAGTTGGATTTCACAACTTCTACAGTTTCGAGGCATGAGATAGGTTTGGTGATGAGTTGTAAACTGATAAGTCCAATTATTAAACCTATGAACATTACAAAAAAATAGTGACAATATTATCCTTTATCACCATTTTATTAATAATAAAAAATACAAGAGTTCTTTGTTCACTGTAGGCACTGGTAGGAAAGAACGGAGAAGAAAACCTCTAGTTTTGCCCAAAACATAAAGTCTAGATCATACATATTCTTGTTGAGGGCATACCCTTCTATTACAAATATGTTTTAATTTACACAAATTCTTATCAGAACAATTTTACAATCATATTCATTCGAGTGCTCTTTTTTGGGCTGATTATTGAATGTGTCTATGCATTCCTTGTAATCGTTGGATTCCTATAAAACATAATTTTGTAGCAACTATACTTCTATCAAATGGTTAGAAAAATATATCTTAAAGCTAAAATTATTAAAAGGATCTTCTTAAATTTAGAGTAGCAAATTAGTACCCTGGTAGATTCTCCCTTATGTTATAACCATGAAATACTTGACCAGAACTTTATGATTTGTTGCATATCTTGTTTATTCTTGATTGTGTTTCTGTTAATGGTTATAAATTCATAGATAATTAATTCTATTATTTTCAAATCGGGTCTAATTCGCCTGAATAGAAGTAAGTCCATGATGCCTAAGGATGAAAACGTTGAAACCTTGTTTTAATAGGAGTAATCCCATGCTGAATAAAATAAAGTATGTATGTGTTCCTAGAAAACCTAATTACTTCTTTGCAGATCTGGTTATACAGAGAGAAAAACAAAAAATTAGTTAGCCAAAGTGACCTGGCTCCTAATTAACTGTCAGTTATAACCTAATTTGTTATTAGTTGTTAACCATTTCTAACAGAAGCAGAGAAATTTAGTTTTATAGTCCCCTAGTAAAACTTACAACTTTAGGAAAGCACCTCATTATAACATCTTCTGACCTTCCTACATACTTAGGATTCTAAGAAATTTTCTTTTGAGAGATAACATCCTTATCCCTATCTCAGAGCCTACCATAAATTTTATCATGAAATAAAGCTGAAGTAAAAATTATTAAAGGGGAGTATATCCAACCTAATTCAAGGCTTTAGCATTATTGATACTTGCATTTTTTGGTTCCTTCATATTCCTCCAAATCCACATTATCCTCTTCTTCCTCTGTTTCAAAGTCACTAAAACCTTCTCTATCTGTATTCTTCACATCTTCCTCTTTCAAGTAACAGTCAAACCACTCAATCTCCTATGGATATCTCACATAAAGAAAGATAATGAGGAAATATAAATGTCTTCTAATCAAAGGCATTGTTTTAATAAAGGAGTCCATATCTTCAGTAGTGAAGACATGATAAGAGGGGTCTGGTAAGCCGCCTATTATAGATATATCATAGAATCTAGGCTTCAGAATTGTTAAATCTGGCTTGATATTTTGAATGACTTTGTCTAGATTATGCAAATATTGTCTCTTGAAAATCCTTCTATAGAGGCATCCAATGTCATCTTTGCCTGGATCAACTTGAAGGGAAAAGGCTATGAACATGCCTGGGATGTCTGAATTGACGCTAAAATGATCTGTATTCATAATGAACTCTTTGCCCAAAATCTTGAAAACTGCTCGAAGGACTAAATTGTGGGTGGTTAACATAATGACTTTCAATCTTTTGATAGAGATTTCTTCATCAAAGGTAATTTGAATCCTAGAGCTTTTTATTTTGATGGCAGTAGAAATTTTTTGTAAAGGATAGGATACATAGGGAGGCAATTTTATTCTAAAAAGACCAGTGAGAGGGGGATAAAATATATCCACCGATGTCGATTCAGTTGCATTTGAGAAGAGAAATTGTTCCACATCGACTAACTACCTTAAACAATTGTTTAGGATGGATTAATTTATACATGTTTTTGTAGGCTAAAATATTGGACCCGTAGCCTTAATGATCTTACCAACTTTCTAAATGTATAATTCATAAAATATTAAACTCGGCCTATCATTTATTTGCACATGTCTTTCAGGAGTCATTATAATAATCATCGATCACAAAAAGAAAACAATACATAATGCAATTTTTGTAACAACTTATAAAAGCATTCCAAAAAATCCCTCTCTTCTACAAATAAGGGAGAGATAGCATGTCTTTATGATACAACAATGCCCCTTATCCTTTCATACCCTAAAAGACTCAGATTAGTAAAAAGCCTAATCCTCATACCTTTTTAAAATCTAAGTCGTGGAAAATAAAAGTTTTGAATCAATTCTTAAGTCTACCTTTGTAAGTACAATAATTATATTGTTGAACATGTATCTATTCTTAAGTCTATCAAAGATAATAACATAACCATAAGTAAAAGGATTTTATATTATTTTGAATATGATCTATAAAGTGTTAGTGCATATGAATCAATTGTGTGCAGTCAATTAGTACAAATGGAAGAGATCTTTACCAAAAAAATTCAAACTTAGTTTATCTGGCCTTGTCTATCAAACATTACTTACCCATAGGAAGTCTATTCATCCCTAATTAATCAAAATGGAAGTGAAAATTAAATAGTATTGTAACATATAAAATAGATGTTACTGTAACATATAAAATGGAATTGTTGTTGTTTGTTTTGTTTGTTAAAAATGTAAGATATGAAAATGGGGGATGTAGATTGTTCTTTGAATTACCTAGATTGTATTGGATTCTTTAAACCTTGATTGAATTGAATTGATTATGTATCTCAATTGTGATTAGGGAGAAGATAAGATGCTCCTTCCTTATTTCCAAATGCACAAATGGAAGATCTAAGTTGATCAACCCAAGAGAAGGGTTAATACACAAATGAATCAACTATTTGGAAAAGGAGAATAACAAAGGGAATACCTTAAATTCTGTTAATTATATGTATATAAATGATATAAAATAGTAATTGAAAAGATTTGAGAAATGCACTAACCTTGAAATATTACAGATCGAAGAATGCTATTTTTTGAGGTCTGTAGACTATTTCTAGAAAAACTGACAGTTGATACTAAACCGAAACGCAGAGACGAATAAAACCCAGAAATTGTTTTTCATTCCGATGTCATCTTATGAAAAAGGTTGACCTTGACCCACAAATGTCAACCCTGACCCAATAATGTCAACCCTGACCTGCACAAATATGATTTGACTTTGTTCGCGGATCTTGAAAGTTTGCCAAAAAGGGTATCTAGATCTGGGCTCAAATCCTCTATTTTGTACCTGTACCTACAAGAAAAAGGAGATTGTTTTGTTGTGGGGGAGGGGTTTTCCTTGGTCAAACCCCAGTTTAGGAATTAACCTCAAATATATGTAATTGAAATTGCAGAAATGAACAAAGCAAATGCATAAATTCACCTTGCTTGAAAAAATCCTTGTGGCGGATTCGAATCCTTGAATCCACAAGTATGCTTCAAATGTAGAATTTAGAAGGGTAGGATGTCTTCAATCTCTTGCTTTTAGATCTCTAACACCAAGTCTTGAATGGGTTCTTGAATTTGGAATAGGCTTGGAAGAAGGTGGATGGAGAGATCACCAAAAGGGCACCTTGTAGCTTTAATCCTTCAATGCCCTCCAATGGATCTCCTTCATGGAAATGCATACTTGAAATGGATGAATGCTTGCTTGAACTTCACTTGATAATGCTTGATCTCAACTAGGAATGCTTGATGACAATTCTCAATCTTGCTTCTTAGACTTAGAGAAAATGAGAGAGAAAGCTTCCCTTTTATATGAAATTAGGGCACAATCTTCCAAGGAGGCCTACATAGGAGAATTAAATCCCATTAAAGCCTTTACCCCTAGGAGAGGACCTATATTAAATATAATTTCAGAATCAATGCTTCGGAACCTGAAACAGCCGACCCGGAAGCGGGAAATACTTTTTGCAAAGGCTGACCTCTGAAAATTGGAAGACCCCAGGATCTGAACCCTGGGTCAGGGTCGAGGTCGACCCTGACCTAGGTCAGGGTCAAGGTTGACATAGACCTGAAATTTCAACCTTGACCCTGAAGCCCAGAATCATCAGTTTGCCATTCAGAATGCAGAAATCAGGCCAAACAAGAGTGGAAAGAGGAACATATCAGGGAGGAAGCCATGTCAAAGTCAGGAACCCATTCAAGGCACTTGCCATGACCCCAAACCACTTACTCAAAAGGCTAAACATGTCTACAATGGAAGTGCTTCCATTTTCCAAACTATACAAGTATATATGCTTTTAATTAAAGGATTTTCTATATATCGCCTATAAACCCAAAGGGATCTATTGATATTAATACTTGACTGAAAATTTAAAAATTTATACAATCTACCGCTTAGAGCCTCCATTTCCTTTTCGTATTTGCATTTGATGATTATCAGTTCATCCGAGTCCACATTCTCTTCCTCTACTTCAACATCGGTCATAGTAATCTTCCCCTTAGCCTCATTCTTAACCTTTTTCTGCTAGTTGTTCTTAACAATGACTGGAGCGATGACTTGGATGCTATCCAGCTTGAGATTCTGCACAGAGGTCGAGAGATGATAACCTTATTCCTGGAGGTATAAAATAGAACCAGGCAGTGTCATTAGATGAAACAACCCTCATCCATTTGATTAAAAAGTGGATGTTACTCTCCATTGTTACCCAATTTTCATAAAAAATTTCCTTGTTACAGAGAATCATAATTGGCCTTCGAGGGGTTCCTATGCTATTGACCAGGATCCCAACCAATGCTCTCATGTATGCCTCCGAGAATAGGATTTCAAGATTATTATATACACTATAAACTGCCTGTTCCAAACCCAGTAGAATTCCCATATTAAAAACCATTTTGCTAAGGAAAACTATATCACTTTTCAGAATCCTAGTAAGGAACAGAATGGAAATAAAAGTACAGACAATTTCTCCTTTCATTCTCAGAGTAAATTTGAATCTGTAGTCCTCTTCATTGAAAATCCTTTCAATAGCTCTCTTGACAAGGTCATCAGAAGATGAAAGTCCATACGATTCCATCTCTCAGGCTAGATACTCCCTCTAAATGACATTTGATTGTTACCCTCTATATGAAAAACTAGAATGTTCATATCCATGGCTTCGCCAAAGTTAATGAATCATAGCCCTAAGTAAGGATAACAAACTTTTGAAAATGAGAAGTGCTATATCATTTTAATAGTATATTCTAAACTCTCGGGAAATACCTTTGCAACAATCTCAATGTAAACCTAATTAATAATGATTCATGAAATGATTAAGAGGAGTCGCCTACACCTTGTCATTAAATTCCATTAAAATATTACATCGTGTCAAATATTTATATTAGGCCTGAAAAGATTAGGAAGCATGTACGATTATTTAGCCATGAGTTGTCATTTCGAGGCAAACCATTGCGATTATAATAACTCGCATTGATCAACTTAAAATGATTTAATAAAAGCTACTAAATCTGCCTAGGGGGACCCAATCCTAAATTTAGAACTAATATATTGTCAAAGTAAGCCTGCTTTGGGTTTGTAAAATTTTGATATTTCCTAAGATGATAAATTATAGCCAGATTGCTCATGTTTTCCATTTCTTAGAAAGTATCAGATTATGATAGTTTAGATACTATTTAGATGATTATGGTATTTTATATAGTTAATAAAGTTTTATGACTGCCTACTAAATCTAATTGAAAAATCAAACTAACGTAGACATTATCCTTAAACTAGTAGTCTTTGAAATACTTATACATAACTCTTTAACCCATTTATTGAGAGCCCAAATTTTATTCATTTGAATGTAATCCCTGGATATATCCCTCATTAGCTTTATTAGCTAGTTCATTAGCTTCATGATTTCCTTCCCTATAAATATGATTGAAGGTTAATTTATCAAAAAACTGGCTCAGTTCTAAAGCTTTTGATAATATAGATTCTAGTCTCCAATTTAGAAGAGAACCTTTCCTAAGGGCATTGATTGTAATTGCAAAGTCACCTTCTATGGATAGGTTCTTGGTGCCTAAATTTTTACACAAAAGTAGGCCTTCTACTAAGGCCATTAACTCTTCCCAATTATCGGTTTCTTTGCCTGTGTATTTTTCCACCATTACTACTTCCTTTCCTTCTGAATCATGTATGCAACAACATATTCTAGCCATGCTTGGATTACCTTTAGATGCACCAACGAAGTTGAGTTTAAGCCAACCAAACTTAGGTGGTTTCCATTTGCAATTAGCTCATTTGAGAGAGGAGGATGTTCCTCATGACCCAATATACAGAGGAATCTTTAGACCAATCCATTTATTTCTCATTTTTTCATCCCAACAGGTCATAACCACATCCTTTTTTTTTTTTTTTGTTCAGTATCCTATTATTTGTTAGCTCGACGACTGAGACTTTAATTTTGGTTAAAAGTTTATTATAATCCATTTTTTTATCTTGAAAAATTCTTATGTTCCTCTCCTTCCATATTTCCCAAAGTGTGATCGAAGGAGTTGAAACCCATAAAGAGCCATATATGTTGTAAATAATGGAATGTTGTACTGAGAGGGGAGGGGTGAATCAGCACCCTCAAAACTTTTATCAATTAACCTTTATCCTTTTAGTAATCAATTATATTACCAACCATTTGTGTTATCTTATCTTTGTGTACGTTATATCAATTCATTAACTCAATAAGCATGTAAAACATTCATAGAAACATTCATGAAATGTATAGACACATGACACAAGATTTGGTAACGCAAAAAACCCCTGTTAGAAGGTAAAAACTGTGGTGGGGATGAAACCCACAAAGCTTCACTATCTACAGAATGGAAGGGGTCGGTTAAGGGTTACAATTTTGATTACTTCTGATGATCTACCCTGTTAGGAGTATTATGTAGAGACTGGTTAAGGTCTACTTTGTTAAGATCTTTAATAACACTGTTTAGTGTGCACTCAGTTAAGAGATTTACAAAGGATTGTTAAATCCACCTTTCTTGAAAGGTTTTCTTCTATTTTCTACACTTGTTAGAATGTAGACAAAAATATTCAATGTACTGAGTGTATGTAATCTACAATTGCTAATTACATATCCATTAAATTCAATGTACAATGTATCACCTAATGTGATTGATTAATACCTTTGTTGCTCGGTAGCCTTGAATCTGGTTCTTGATAACCTAATTCATCTTTTGTTGTTCTTGATTGAAACTCTTAGTTTGATCCATAGATGTGCTCCTTGTCTACTATCATCCTCACATCTGTATGAAATGAATGATTACACATCTATTTATATAATAGATTGACCTAATTAAGTTTCACGTATTACAAAGATAACTCTGTGATCAGAGGTTTACAACTTGACCTTGATCTCCTAGTTTGCATGTTTACAATCAATTAGATTGATTAAAACAATTACAATTATATTGCTTGTCCCTCAAGAAATGGTTTTAAATCAAATCAAAACACTAAATATAAAACATAAGTGTTTTATCTGACGTGGAAGTCAGATCCACATTTCTCGGGATATAACCAAATTTCGGTGACTAATGCTCAGGTTGCTCTGTTGTCAGTATGTCAGTGTTCCTTCTGTAAACTATCCATTGGTTTCCCTTGATCTGTCAGGTTCCTCTATTTCTTCTTTGTCGGTTTACAATTCAACATTTTCGGGTTGAACTATGCAAACTGTGTCGGGTTTCTCTTGTGATCTGTCTTGTCGGGTTTCTCTTGAACTTAACACTTTTGGTGACCTTTGTTATATGTACTTTCAGTTTGTACCAAAAGCCTATCTTTTGGTGTAGGTGTTACTGATGGTTAAAAAAATGTTTTCCCTTTGCATACTAATGGCAAAATGTGCCATCAATCTCCCCTTTTGATATTAGTATCAAAAATTGATATGTGCAAAATACTAAAATGTGTAGTATGTACACCATGTGTTCACCTTGTCATTTATGACTCCCCCTATGTATATGTCAGTATAGTATATGTATATACATGTACACTTGTCTTTATACTATACTCCCTTTTCACCTTATCTTCATATCATTTTCCCTTTTGTATCATATAATTCTTCCCCTTTTTACTATTGTACATATCATTTTCCCCCTTTTTTGATAGTAAGGGCAAAGGTGTATACTTACAACTTATAAAAAACATGGGAATGGGAATTGTTCATGTCCTCCAATAGTTTCTCCCATGTCTCCTTTAGGTGTTCAAGAGCCTTTTGCTCCAGTGTAATTCGGGCATGCATATCATAGATGTTATCTGCTACAGACATCTCTGGGGTGACAATTAACTGTCTTGTCGAAGTCATGTGTTGTTGCAGAAGTGTAAGATTTGGTAGCATTAGAGCCTGTAGCTTGGTAACCTCATCTCTTAACTTGGTTTCTGCCTCTAGAATTTCTTGTCTCAACATTCTATATTTCATAATCTTTTCCAAATGCATCTTGATTGCATTGTCATTTGTGGAATCTTATCACTATATTTGTGCAATCTTATCACTATTTTCCTTAGTGAATTTCTCTAAAGTGCACAACTTTTGTATTAAGGCAATAGCTTTAGAAATTATTGGATCTAATTCATTTGCAAGTTTTGAGAGCTTTACCTTGTTCACTGCCACTTCTTGGCTGATCTTTTTTATCAATTTGCATTGATATTTTTGTTCTGCTCATTCTTCAATTGCTTTTTCTGCATCCACATTCTGAGATGTGATGGCCTCAGTTAGAACAAATATTTGATCAAGGATGGGGGCATCTTCATCAACATCTATGTTAGACACTATTTGTGTCAATATATCCATTGTAGTTTCTAATAAGAGGGATTCTTTGTGATCCTTCCTTAGCTTTTCTTGCGTAACTTTCCTCTGACATGTTTCCCCATACTCTTGGAGAGATTCAAAATCCAATGTAGAAGGGTCACACTTTTGTATCTCAATGATTTCATCTAGTGTTACCTATAGCTTGGTCTTCTTTGTCTTTTTCTTCTTCTTGGATGTTGAGTGGGAAGCACTTGAATGTAGCACCAAAGCAAGATCCTTTGCTTGGTCAGATGTGCTTGATGAAGGCTTTTGTCATATTGTGTATTTTGCCTGCTGCTCGGTATCTGCCTGTCAGTTGGGATTGGACGTCTCCACATCAACCTTTGGTTTATCTGCAACATCTCCTTCAGTATCCTTAGGAGTTTCATCTTCTTTCTTCACAAGACCTTTTTCTTTATGCCCTTCATCTGATTCTTATTGTGCTCCATCTATGACATTTTGGTCATCAGTTGTATCTTTCTATTCATCATTACCCTTATCCTCGGGTATATTGGCATCAGGCTCGGGTGCATTTTCCTTTTGTGAGATTATGTTAATAGCTTGTATTAACAATGACATTTGGCTTGGTATATTCACCTTTGCAACATATGTAGTTGTGTCATGTTCATCGGTTTGGGCTGGGACAACAATGACATCTTCATCTTTCTGTACCTCATCTATAGGATCTCCTCCGGTAATATCAATGATAGTATTATCGGTCCATGTTTCATCTGCAGTGGCCATATCCCTGTTAGCTTTTGTGTTCAATGCTTCTTCATTGTCATTCTCATCAGTTATAATGATCTGTTTAGGGCTCGGTTTAGCCTGGTTTGCTTCATTGTGTGGCTTGTCGATAAGAGTTGCTTGTGGCTCGGGGCTTGAATCCCGTTTTGGTACATTAAGTATCTTTCTCCATTCATCCTCACTTTTTCTATCAAGTTCAGTTAGATGTCCCTTTAGAACTTGGTAGGCTCTTAATTTTGGTGAGAACCTGTTGGAATGTTTCTTCATCATTTCTTCAATCTCTTCCATCTTAGATTCAGGTGGCATGACTGAAACTAGGGCTCTTTCCCTTATTCATTTCTCTTCCTTTAGAGTATATGTCCACCTAGCCGACAATCTATTTATAAGTTCTCGTGGCATCTTATCTTCAAATTGTATTGGTACATATTTGAATACACACATTGTTGTAATGATTGCCTCTTATAACTTATCTTACTCCTCAGTGTCTAGAGTTAGCCATTTTCTAATCTTGGGGTCAGTTATTGATCCTGACTTAATAATTGATGCACAGACCTCATCAATGGTGGTAGGAAACTTATTATTAATAGGTTGTTCATCTTTTTCAGTGTCCTTAATGTCTTCCTTAGTTATGAGGAACTTTCTTCTTTTTGTTGGTGCCTTTTTCCCTGTTTGTGGCTTCCTTTTGTATGTCCTTAATTATCCTTTCTTGACAGGTGGTGAATCTGTATTAGCAGTTTGACTCCTGGTCCTCTGTGCAACAGTAGTCCTAGGCTTCTTTGGGGTGGTGCATTAGACTCTATGGATTCTGAGTCACTCACCTTCTTAGCTTCACTGATGGGTGACTAACCCTCGGTTTCTTCTATATGTTATGTTTCCTCTTCATTTACCGACAACTTTTTATTAAAAGTCTTAACCATTTTCTCTTTCTTTATATAAATTTACTTTGCAATTAAGCCATTTTTTATCCTTTCCTTGGCTTCCTCATAAGTTCTAAACTTAGGTTGTGACTTGTCCAATGGTTCATTCAACAATGCCTCAATAGCATTTGTTGCTTTATCTATATTGATTTCATAGTCAAGTGGTGCCAACCATGTTGTCCTTGGTACAGTTGGCTTGATATAGGTGTAATCAGTGTCCACCATAAAGAAAATGTTAGTCTTGTACTTATCTACCAATTTTTCTAGTATCCTCATCCTCTTCTGCATTCTGTCTTTGAATCCAGTGAAATATTCATCCATGACTGATTCAAAATTATCTCCTAGTGATTTGATGAACTCACTAATCTGTGTGGTCACTGGTCGGGTAGTGACCCATTTGACATTACCGATAGATGGGAAGGATTCTTAAAAATAGGAAAATATGCACATAATGAGTGAACCAAACTTACATGAGTTAGACTTTGTAGTCCTGATTGTCCTCATGTTCTCATCTAATTGCCTTAGTAGAAGTTCTGATAGATCTAACTACAATCCCTTCTTAACAATTTTGAGTGTTGTCTCCACTGCTCTGGATGCAATATTGTTCATCCTGCTAGCTTGAAATAATTTGTATCCTAAGACACATGCTCCAAATTTCATTTCATCACTGGTGATGGTGGATACCTTTAATCCTCTTCCATCCCATGTTGCTCCTATGTTCTTTTCAATGTCAGCGTGAGGGGGGTGCTTTAGTGCCTTTTCTTTATCGGTTATAGGATAACCGGTAATAGCGTGTATAACATCCCTGGTTATCAGTTTTGGCTCATCCAACTATATCTTTCGGTCATGCACTCTACTTAGTACTAACTGAATCCATTCGGTCTTGAATTCCTTTGGGAATAATAGGGCACTTGTGAGCCCTTTCACTTCAATGTGCTTATGTTCTTTGATTGTTCCATTATCTTTGTAAAGATTTTTGTAAGCTTTCTCAACCTCAAGATGTCCTATTTCTGCAATCTTGTAGTGAATATATGCTCGAACGTCCTCAACAAGCAAAACCCTAGCTGGTATACTAGAGAATGCACCAGCGTTGTCGGGTTGTGAAGCAACCTCGGGATAGATCTTGTAATGAGGTTCTTCACAAGTGGTATTCTTGATTAGATTAACCTTTTTCTCCTTTTCATTCTTGATCTTGGAGGTTCGTGAAGTAGTTGCCATCATTTTAGAAATTAGGGCTTTTTCCTGTAAAAGAAAACATAGTTCTTGGTGAATGTTGTTACTTACTTCAACCTTCTATGACTGTTAGGAATATTTTTGAGTGTCGTGAATAGGGTTGAAGTCACTCTGCAATCTGGTCACTTTGTGATTTGGTTACGCTGTGCTTCTTCGCTCAAATCACTTTGTTAATAATGAGTTCTTACGTTGACTATTTATAGAATTTTTGCCCCAAGTTGTGTCATAAATGATTACCCACTTCTCGGTGTTTGAAGACAGAGTCATTGGGAAGCATACACACTTCATTCTCGGTGAGAACATGATGCTTGAGCCAGGTGTCAACTCATTTGACTATTTACCGATGGATCTTGGTATATTGCGAAGACAACATTGTCTTTTTACATGATTACCGACGGAGCTCAGTTTACACTAGCGACTTAGCTTTTTATGTGTTAACTGACGATGCTCAGTAAGTATAGACAACTTAGATTTGTATGTACACTAATGATTTTTGGTAAGCATTGACTGATGAGATTGAATTCACAAAATAATAACAAGTAATACCATAGTGCATCTTTAATCATGCTAGTTTGGCATTTCATCAATGTATAATAGAACTGATGCAAACTATAACTTGGTATAATGCAATTCCATACTTACTTGTTTTGCTTAAGTGGGGGTGGTGATGTCACTAGATCCATTGGATAAGGTGTCACCATTTGCATTGCTTGGTCCAACATCTTCAGTATTTGTAGCTTTCCTCCACATTTTGATTCTCATCTTCCTGATGTCTCCAATGGTGTTTCCATTGGAAAAAAATTCTTGTCTCTATTACTCAGTCTTTGCAGTCCTTTCTTAGATGACCAACTTTATGATAGTGTAGACATGCCATTCCAGGGTTAGTCCAGCTCGTAGACTTTCTCATCCATTGTCTCGTGCAGTTTGCAACTATGTGTCCAAATCTTCCACATGCTATGCAGTTTGCCCGTGTGTTGTATTCCGAAACATATGAGTTACCAACTCTTTTCGGTTGATAATCAGTTTCATTTTCTTTAGGCTTCCATGCTTGCCTTTTCTTCTTCTTGCATTCAAGAGATGTGTGCCCATGCATTTTGCAAGTATGACAATATTTATCTATGTAGGTTTCCTTCTTTGGTTGTTTCACCTCAAATTTACATTCATATGCTTTATGTCCTTTCTTGTTACATTTATAACAAATTCCTATGAATGAAGGTGTGGATTTGGGAATACCTTTTATTTTGCTCCTGCAGACATTTGATGTGTGGCTTGGTTTTCCATAGTGATTGCATGATTGCCTTCTTGGTCTTATATTTGTGTAGACATTCTTTGGATTAGCTTGGTATGGTGATTCTTCATTCTCGGTATACCCTAGTCTGGTATTGTTGTTGACTCTTCTCTGTCCATCCAGAAAATCATCCATCCTTTTTGTACTTTCTTCAAATCTCTTAATCATGTCATTGTTTTTTTGTTGAATTCTTACTTCATGCTTTATTTTTTCATTTTCTTCTCTTAGCTCGCCAATAGCTTCTATTCTTTCAATGAGTTCTATGTTCATTCAGTTTGCCTCTTGACTCGTAAGAATAATTTGATTGGTGATCTCATGATGATGTTCTGTAAGTCTTTGTATTTCAGACTCTTTCTCTTGTAGGTTTTCAATAATATTCCTCCTGTCATCAATAGGTAGTGTTCTTTCTTGCTCAACTTGTCTAGCATTGTTCGTGACATCAATCATTCTTACCATATGTGTCTCTTGACCAATTTGCAGAGATTTCACTTGTCCAACCAAATGTTGATTGATTTCATTTGGAGTTGTGATGCTTTCTTAAAATGTGTCTGATGCTTTGTTAGATGCATATTGTGATGACTCAAATAGATCAGGTATCTACTTGATCTACCCTGTTAGGAGTATTATGTAGAGACCGGTTAAGGTCTACTCTATTAAGAGCTTTAACAACACTGTTTAGTGTTCACTCGGGTAAGAGATTTACAAAGGATTGTTAAATCCACCTTTCTTAAAAGGATTTCTTCTATTTTCTACACTGTTAGAATGTAGATAAAAATATTCAATGACTTGAGTGTATGCAATCTACAATTGTTGATTACAGATCCATTAAATTCACATGTACAATGTATCACCTAATGTGATTGATTAATACCTTTTTTTCTTGGTAACCTTGAATCTGGTTCCTGATAACCTAATTCATCTTTCTTTTTTTTGATCGGTAAGAGGTTGAAGCTGAATATTTTATTAATTTAAAACAAGTACAGAAATCTCCATTCAGTGCAGGCACTGGTAGGAAAGAATGGAGAAGAAAACCTCCAGTCTAGCCTGGGACCATAGTCCAGATAATGATAGAGTACATATTCAGTTAAGAGGGCATACCCTCTTTTACACAAAGACGAAGGCATACCTTCATATACAAAATTTCAAAATAATTAGAGTCAACTTATAACAATATACAAAAACCTTGTTCTTGGTGTTTTTGAGCTTGCCTCCTCCCTGTAAGTAATCTGTATCACATGAGATGGTCTTCCATAAGGTACACGATATTTTGTCCTTTTAACTTTTGGTATTCCTGCAATATCAGAAAAAGGGGAGACAAAAGGAAACCTGCAATATCCCTTCTTAACATGTTGGACTGGTCATTTTAAATAGAACCATTAAGGGTTAAGAAGGGTAATAAAATTACTATCGATTTCAAAATATAAAGAGTTAAGCTACATCATATGGAGTTAGTGGCTAAATCCTTTCATATACCTAAGTCTATTTAGAAAGAAAATATCTCTAAGTTCCTGTAGGTAAGGATATGAATACATATATGTTTGTAAACGTATTGATATTAGTCTATCTAATCTTAAAACCTAATTTAGCACTAACAAGACAAAAAAGTTGTGATGATGTGTGTGTTTGAAAATCTGATCATGCATATTTAGTATTAGTGATAGGAAAGGATAGTTTTACGAAGGGCGACGTGTTATCTAATGATGCAGCTTCCTAAAGTAAATTATGAAATATAGAACACTTTTGAATGGCAACAGGGAATGCTTTAAATTTTAAAATCTATCCCTTTGTACATATTTGTATATTTAATGTATCTATGTAATATTTAATAAGGTCTTCAGTAAGTACTTGACTGTATAAATATATTTATATATCTATATATATATATATATATATATATATATA
>MU225965.1:373534-386257 GCA_018584345.1 Thuja plicata | reverse complement strand
TATATATATATATATGACAATCTGAGACAACAATTTATCTGCAGGTATGTATAGAAAGGAAAGAAAAATAATGCTCTGCAAAATACTAATCATAGATTTCTGATGATCCCCATAATAAGTTTAAAGAAACTAAATTTATCTGTTCTATTTTTTCTTCAAACCAAAATACTCCCTTCAGCTTCCCTCATATTCTATTAACCATATAGTATTAGCTACTCTAATTATATCGAAAGTTTTACACTAATGGGATTCAAAAATAAAAACGTACTCAATTTCGGCTAAGTAGCTAAAATAACAAAAGCTATACTAGGATGATATTTAACCAAAAAAGGAAATAACTTATGTCTTCCTCCTCATCGGCGTATGAAAGACCAGTTCTTCTTCGTCGAGTTCCTCTATGCCCATATCAAACCTTCTTTTTCCTTGGACTGCTTTAAAACCTTTTGTGGATTTCCTTAGAATAGTAGGCAGGAACATCTGAATGTCCTCCAAAGTTATGGCCCCAAAGTCAGCTTCTACCTGAAACCCTTCCGCCTCTAAGTAATCTTTCATCCATTTCACATCTTCACTTGGTTTCACCCTAATCCATTTTAGGAGGAATTCGACGTTTCTTTTGATGATATCCATTATATTACAGAAAACCTTCTTATCTTTGAAGAGTAAAATCAGCCTTCTCACACGATGGGTACAATTAGCCAACAAACCCATAGGGTTTGTATAGTACTATTCTGGGAAAGGAATCATAAGATCCTTGTTAATACTGTTAATAGCAAGAAGGATGCCATTACAGTATTTATCGTTGAAGATTTGAATGCACGCAGAGATTACTTCACCTTTGGGAATTTTCAGGGTTAGAAGAATGGCCGCAAATATTCCTATTATGTCGCAGTTCACCCTATACACAAATTCATAGTTAAAGGCCTCTTCCCCCATGATACGTTCCATGGATCTCTTACCTAGATCATCTATCTCCAATAGTTTATCCCACCTTTCTAGTTTGATGGAGCCCCTGAAGGCCCTCAAGTATTTTTCCCCACCGCAGATGAGTTTGATATTCGACTCCATTCCATTTCTAAGAAGAAGCTTTTTCTGAGATTAAAGATACACTACAGTCTATGGTAAGGAGAATGAGGAAAAACTCTTATTAAAGGTTTAAAAAACACTAATTTTCTCCCGCATTGGGTAATGCTATGACACAATAAATGCTTTTAGTTGTGGATTTAAATGTGCTCTTCTGTATTAGTTAGATATAGCTGGATCGTGTTGCGTGGGATGGCAAAGGTAAATCATTACCTAAATAGCAGTGTCAATGATGTGATATATTGTCATCCACAAGTTAAGTATGATAATTTGGAAGACGTTGTTATATAATTAAATATTGCTTAAGTGTTGTATATTTTTTATTAATGAACCTCGAAATGTGTGACAACTGATCTGACCTTCAATGGCAATAATTACAATACTTTGTCGGCTTTAATACATGATGTAAAGGTGATATAAAAGTACGCCTATCTAAACGCAATGCAACAATACAATGTTTAATTATAGCCTTGAAGGAGTAATAGGATACGAGTATTGGAGAAGATGTACGTCAGTATGAATGATTACATGACTATATATTTGAAATAAGTAAGTTCATATAGTAATCAGTTTAATTGTCTTTCTGATAGTATTATGTGTGAATGAAGGTTTGATAATTTTGAAAATAAATGAAATAGACCTATAAATATTCGTGTCTATTTTGATATTAATATGTTTATATGTATATGTTCTTCTGTATACAGGCCTATGGAAAGTATGTATAAGAATTTTAGTTAATGCCATAATGAGACTATGATAATGAACGAGAGCCAGAAGAATATATATTCTCATTGCAAGAGGGTTGAATGGGTTTATATCTGTGTATGTCTGAATAGGGGTATAAATGTTGTCGACGAGAGAGGGCTAAGAGTACAGAGTTCGTAGGCAAGTTTGTAACATAAAATAGCAGCATGAATAGAGAGCAGCATATCTTATATAAGAAATTTTGTTTTTGAAGTGAAAAGGGGGTATTCTCATGATGAGAATAAGAGGCATAAACTTTCCTCTATGAAGATTAGTCACAATAATTGATTGTGATAATGTTGGTCTCAGAGATTAAAAAGAGCTCTAGAATATCTAGGAGGTGAAAATTTGTATTTGCTTAGACTAAGGCTGGGCCAAAGGTAAAGATACATATGTATTGCTAGCTAAATTAACTAGCTAAGTTATCTGATTTTTTAAACGTATAGTTTCATGGTAAGATTGGATTGGGGGAAGAATCAGAAGTATGAATATATAAGATTATTAATATAAATATAAATGTATCTACATCCCATCATACATACATACATATACACATACTTGTGTTCGTGCCATCATGTCTGTGTACGTATATAAGGTTAGGAAATGCCCCAATAAAGGCAAAGTCTGACCCTTCAGCCTATGAGTAAGTATTAAATATATACGTATGTACATCCCTGCATACACACATGTGTACATACATATGTATAGACATTTATCTTCATACATACATACATACATGTGTACATATTTACATATATACCTACATATTTGAATACGATTACGAGGAATAGATATGTCTCCTACTGAAGAAAGCAAGGAGTGCACGATGAGGTACTTGTTGTTTACTTTAATACTGTAAATCTAAGGAAGGTAATTCCATTTACACCTAAGTTAGCCAAATGGTCTACTCTCACATTTCCTTCACGATATATGTGGTTCATGGTTATCTTCTTAAATGATTGACATAAGGATACAACCTGTGAGAGAAGGGAGTTTAATTTCCAATTTGGGGTGTTGCCTTTCCTTATGGCATTAATGATGATTGCAGAATCTCCCTCAATTTCCAAGTGATCAATACCTAAGTTTTTGCATAGTTGGAGGCCTTTCACAAGGGCAGTCATTTCTGCCCAGTTGTTAGTCTCAATTCCAATGGGAGTTGCCAATGTTGCAATTTCTAATCCCTCGCTATCATGAATACAACATCCAATACCAGCCTTACCCAGGTTTCCACAGGATGCCCCATCGAAGTTAAGTTTAAACCATCCTTCTGCTGGTGAAGTCCATTTACATTCTCTTCGTTTTAAGTTTTTCTCAGGGGCTCCTTTACCTATAAAAGGTGGTAATGCCAGACCTATCCATTTTCCACACATCTTTTCATCCCAATGGCTCATTGAGAGATCAATTTTCTATATTTTGACCATCTTGGAGTTTATGGTCTCAATGATAGCAACTTCAATTTTGTTGATAATTTGTTTGTAATCCAGTTTCTCATCTCTAAAGATTCTCCTATTCCTTTCTTTCCATATTTCCTAGATGAGAATAGAGGGAGCTACAATCCATAGATTTGCATAAATACTACTTTTATTAATAGTAGGTCATCCTTGGAACATTGCCAACAGGGTATTGGGAAAGGCAGAGGACCATCCTAAATTGTTTGAGAGCCAATTCTAGCAATAATTGGTGTAAGGGAAGTTTAGGAATAAGTGATCTGTGTCTTCTTCCCGATTTTCACAAAGGTAGCATCTGCTAGGACCTGAGAATCCCATTCTCTTAAATCTAGTAGTCGTTAGGAGTCTGTATCTAAGGGCAAGCCAGGAGAAAAGGCCTGCTTTAGGGAGGCAGTTATTGTTCCAGCATAGGTTGATAGGGATATCTGTTTTAGGTCTATTATGTTGTCTATTGATAAGGTTGTATCCATCTTTTGTATTGTATTCTCTGGTCTTCGAACTGTCCCATGCCAGCCTATCCTTACCTTTATTGAGAATTATCTTACGCTTATTGAGTATCTCATAAAGGGACTTAAACTCTGCAGATGACAAACCTATATTATCAAAGGATTTCCATATCCACTCCTCCCCGTTGAAGGTGATATAATTCTTAAGGAAGGATCCCAATCTAGCGTCTAGATGAATTTTTAGGTTATTATTGTTTAATACTTTTCCAGGATGTCATATCCACCCCAGGAGTCTGACCAAAAAAGGGCATCTTCACCATCACCTAGGTTCCAAGTTAGCTTTTTCATTATAATATGTTGGCAATCCAACATAAAATTCCAGATCCTAGAACCTTTTGGGGGGATAATTCCCCTAAAAATATTGATGGGGGAATTGTTATGTAAATATTTCGATGTCAATATCTTAGCCCATTTAGATTCTGGGTTCCTATACATCCTCCATATAAGCTTGGCTCCTAGGGCTTTCCCTTGATCTGCAATGTTCTTTAAACCAGCTCCCCCTTCATCCTTTGGACGACATACCTTATCCCAGGAAATCAATGGGATCTTGTCCTTTTCCCCACAACCTTGCCAGAAAAAATTTCTTAGGTGTTTGTGTAATTCTTTTTGTTTTTTTACTGGGAGATGAATGCAAGAGAGTTGATAGGTTGGCATAGCATCCAATACAGATTGGACCATAGTTGCTCTTCCAATAGAAGAGAGCCATCTTCCTTTCTAGGTGAGCACCCTAATTTTAATTTTGTCAATGGTAGGGTTCCATAATGTTGCAGATCTACAACCTTTTTCTAGGGGAAGCGCCAGATATTTGCAAGGAAGCACACATTTCTTGAAGTTAAGTATGTGACATATATCCACTTCAGTAGATATGTCTATGTTAAAGAAGAAGACTTCGGATTTACTTTGGTTGATTTCTTGATCTGAGGCCCTAGTGTAGTTACCCAGGATGTTCGCAAAGGCTCTTGCCTCTCTTTTACTGCTTTCCCCATACAACATAGTATCGTCCACAAATTGTTGGTGGGTAGTTGGTTCTAAGTCATTCGTAATAGTTGTTCCTTTTATTAAACCTGTCTCCCTTGCCATGGCAATAGATCATCCCAATGCTTCAGCCATGATAATAAATAAAAAAGGGGAAATTGGGTCACCTTGCCTTAAGCCTCTAGAGATGCTAAAGAAGCCTTCAGGAGTCCCACTGATGAGGATTGAAATCATAGGTGTAGCAATGCATTCAAAGATTAGATTAATCCAACATTTGGCAAATCCAAAAGCCTCCAAGCATTTACAGAGAAATCTCCAGTCCACCTTGTCGTAAGCCTTTTGGATGTCCATCTTAATGAGCATACTAGGATTTTTGCTCATTTGGATGGAGCGAATAGTTTCATTAGCTATAATGAATCCATCAAATATAGATCTACCTGGAACAAAGCCAATTTGTTCTTCACTAATAATTAGAGGGAGGAGTTTCTGGAGTCTAAGGGAGAGAGTCTTAGTTAGAAGTCTGTATAGCATATTGCATAGAGCAATTGGTTTATAGTCATTTGGACTTTCAGGTTTTTCTTTTTGGGGATGAGAGCTAAAAACGTATTATTTACTTCTTTAAGCATTTGTCCCGAGTTTCTTACCCCCTCCAAGGCCTCCGTGATGTCATTTCCCAAGAAATCCCAACATTTATGAAAAAATATGGCCGAGAATCCATCTGGGCCAGGGTATTTATTTGGGTTCATTTGCCAGAGAGCATTTCTAACTTCCTCCAGTGTGAATTTTTCCGTCAACATTTTGTTGTGATGTTTTGTTATAATTTTGGGTATATTTTTGAGGAATTCCGATTGATTAGATAGATTTGAGCTTTCAAGGTTGTTAAGGATTTTATTAAAATATTGAACTGTTTCACTTGCTATTATCTTAGGGTCTTCAATCTTCTGACCTGAAGCATCCAAAATGCTTGATATTCTATTAACGCATCTCCTTTGTTTTGTACTGTTATGAAAAAATTTTGTGTTCCTGTCACCGGCATCTAGCCAAGACTCTCTAGACTTTTGTTTCTAGAAGATCTCTTCTTTGGCAAGAATGTCCTCATATTCAGAGAGGGCAAAATTTTATTTGAGGTAGAGCTTCTCATCCATACCAGATTTGATGACCTGAGAATTGATCTCTTTAAGTTCTTCTTCAAGCCGAAGTTTAGATTCAAAGATGTTACCGAATTTATCAGAGTTCCATTCAAGCAGTTTTTGTTTGATGTATTTTAGTTTATTTACAACTATATATAGCTTTGGTCCTTTCAGAATAGGTTCTGACCACCATTGTTCAATGAGTTTTAAGATATTAGGATCTCTAAGCTAGATTTGTTCGAATTTAAAGGGACATTTCTTAGGTTTAGCATCCAAGAGGATACTAAGCTAAACTGGGAAGTGGTCCGAGCCTGAAATTGGCAGGATGTTAGCTAAGAGGGTTATGTTTGAATTAGAGAGATTGCACTTAAGGAAGAATCTATCCATTTTTTCTGCAATATTGCTAAAACCTTTCCTTCTGTTATTCCAGGTAATGGAATTTTCCTCAGTTGGAATTTCGAGGAGAGACAAATTCTCTTTCCAGTTGATAAAATCATGGGCCCCTCATGGAAGAAAGCCAATGCCACCTCTCTTGTCTGAGATTTTGGTGATAACATTGAAGTCTCCTCCCATGAGACAAAGTTCATTCGTGAAAAGATTGAGAAAAGTTTTGATTTCATTCCATACAGTTAATTTATCTCTATTTTGGGTGGGTCTGTATACATTAATAATGTTAAAGGTTAGGTTATGTCTGAAACTCTTAACTTTTCCACACATCCATGAATTTATATTCTCTAAAATGTTAATTGACAAGCTTCGGGGATCCCATATGATGGCTAAGCCACCCAAAGCTCTAGTTGCAGGGGAGTCCAGTAAATCTCTGAATCATATCCTATTCTTAAAAATCAACATATATGTCTTGTTCATTTTAGTTTCCTGAATTAAAATGATATTAGATTGAGAGTTTTTAATACAGTGTAGAATAATACGCTGCTTTTTAGGGGCATTCATGCCCCTGACATTCCATGTTAGGATTTTCATGATAGCTTGGGAAGGAACTTCCCCTTCCCTACATTCAGGAGTGATGTTATTTTTAGTTGTCCTATTGCTTCTCCATCCAAAGTTCTAAGTTCAGAGTTTGGTTTTCTGCCTCTCTTCTTGGTAGATTTAGCACATTCAGGGGAGCTACGGCTGACTTGGTTGACAACAATACCAAGATATTCTGGGTTAGCATTTTCTAGTTTATCAAGATTAACTAGCCAATCTTATAGATCACCTTCTTCCAATTTTGAGGAAATGATTCCCTCTATGAGAAGCTTTCTCTGAAGGTCTAATTCTTCCTTATCACAGATCTCATCCAAAAAATAATCCATAAGTTCATCAGTTAGGGATTCCCCCATGTAATAAGCTATATTATCCATATCTTCCCGAATTTTGGTTTTATCATTGTCATTTAAGCTTAGGGGAGCATTGTTTGAGGAAGGATCTGAAGGGAGCGGGTTAACAAGAGCATCTCTAAATGAGCTGGTAGGGCTATTTGGATCAATATGAATAGGAATATCGGTAGGTAGAGCCTGTATAGTTTCAACTGGGTGTGAAGGGCTTTTTTCCAAGGTAGGGGAGGTAGAAGGGTTGTCTAAGGGGAAAGGAAATTGGATTTTAGGTGAGGCAACAGGTTGAGTAGGTGTTGTAAGTAAAGTTGAATGATTGGTAAGAGCTGGAGAGGATTTACCTATGTTGGGCTCTATAGGGGTAGAGTTAAAATTCTTCATGGGGGAAGAGGGAGGCATAAAGGGGGAGATCAAGAAACCTCCTCTATCTTCGGCCAAGGATATATTTAGCTTGTAAGGGTAGATGGGGATGGGAATACAGTCTGGGAGAGACAAAGGAGCAACCACCCCTAACAACTTATCAGGTTCCTCTGTATCCAAGTTAGCATAAGAGATAATTTAGGGTTGATTTTATGTATTGATTTCTTGCCTTTGGTAATGACAGGTTTGAGAATTTTTGTATTTATGTTCATCCTAACAATAATTGATTTTTCAGAGTACAATAGATTCATATCAACAAACCCTACAAATTTATCGTAGAGGTTACCAATCTTTCTCAGGAGCTCATCATTAAGAAATTCAACATGCATATTTTTCAGCTGGATAACCCTTTCTACTAAGAAATTCTCTAATTTAAGTGGATCGAAGAAGGGTACCCAATCAAGAACAATGAAATCTATACTCTTGTAATTAGGGCAACCCTCTTTAAGCAATTTAGCTTTTAATTCTTTGCTTCCACACATAATGCAAATGAAATTTTCTGGGAGAATAACTGTACTTACCTTATCATTCAGTGTCTATTAAGCCAGAGTGCAATATTTTCAGAGGAAGAATCTATGCCATTCCATCTACAGATAACACCATAAGAAGCACAAGTCTCTTGTGTTCTTTCCATTAAGCCATCAGAGATCTCCAAGGAGTAAACATCATCAACAGAGGAATTGATGAAATTAGGGCCATTCCTGCGATGAGGAGTGTAAAGAGCTTCTGAAGGCTGAACCCGAAGCGGGGACCCATGAGAGAGGTGTGAGGATTTATTAATCTGTGGAGGGATTGTAGCCTTATTCCTGAGATGAGGAGTATACAGAGTATGAGGAGGGGAGGGGAAGCAATCTTTGATGGTTTTTGGACCAGATTAGGTGGGGAGGAGGGGCTAGGAAGCCGTGTTTTGAGGTTTTATGCACTTGAACCAATGAATCTAGCATTGGTGGGGATAAATTGTGATGTTGGAGATCAGAATTCATAAGATGGAGACAAGAGAATCTATTGTTGGTGGAAAGGGTGAAGGTTTGATTCCAAGGGCAAGTTTTAGAGGATAATTTAGAATGTCATCGCTCACATTTGGCATTTTGACGATGTGCAGGGATCCAAGGATTCTCCAGAACCTCTTTACATTTGTCCTTAGAAGAAATCCTAGGTTGAGCATCGGTGGAGCACCTGGCTGAGAAATCATGGATGGAAGAATATGACTTAGGTTTGTGACGACCAAAGGAGGATGCATCCATCGAAATGAGAACATTTTGAGCATATTTTGTTTTCACAAAGAAGTGAAATTGAGAATCTAGAGAGTCGATTGTCCATAGAAAAAAATGTAGACGCAAACGCAGAGCCATAATTTTCTAATTCATCTTTTGTTGCTCTTTCTTGAAACTCTTAGTTTGATCCATATATGTGCTCCTTGGCTACTATCATCCTCACATCTATATGAAATGAATGATTACACATCTATTTATACAATATATTGACCTAATTAAGTTTCACGTATTACAAAGATAACTCTATGATCAAAGGTTTACAAATTGACCTTGATCTCCTAGTTTGCATGTTTTCAATCAGTTAGACTGATTAAAACAATTACAATTATATTGCTTGTCCCTCAATAAATGGTTTTAAATCAAATCAAAATGTTAAATATAAAATATAAGTGTTTATCTAACGTGGAAGTCAAATCCACATTTCTCATGACATAACTGACTTTCGGTGACTGGTGCTCATGTTTCTTTGTTGTCAGTCTGTTGGTGTTCCTTCTGTGAACTATTCATCGGGTTCCCTTGCTCTGTTGGTTTCCTCTATTTCTGTGTTGTCAGTTACACTTCAACATTTTTGGGTTGAACTATGCAAACCGTGTCGGGTTTCTCTTGTGATCTGTCTTGTCGGGTTTCTCTTGAACTCAACACTTTTGGTGACCTTTGTTATTTGTACTTTCAGTTTGTACTGAAAGCCTATCTTTCAGTGTAGGTGTTACCGATGGTTCAAAAACTATTTTCCCTTTGCATAATAATGACAAAATGTGCCATCAATATATGCATCCTTTGTTAAGGATTGGCCATGATTACAACAAGTTTGAAATAGTTATGGGATAGGTCAATCTCCAAGAAGTTGAAGGCATAACCAATACTATATGTTGAAAGAGAAGGAGCATCCCTATAGGATTTGGTCTAAGGTTTCTTCCTGCTTCTCACTAAGAGGGCATCTACTTAGCTCTTTCAAATCCATTTGTTTGAAACGGTCAGCTGTCAAAATCTTCCTATGCTATACTAGCCAGGAGAAGATCCTAGCTTTTGGAAGGCAATCTTTGCTCCAAAACAGGGTATGTGGAGGATGGTCCCTTGAGCCATAAATTTTGGATCTTATGAACCTATATCCTTCTTTAACTGTATACTCTCCACTCTTACAACCATCCCATATTAATTTGTCAGGGCCTAGGTGTAAAGGAATTTTTCTTGATTCCAAGATAGAGCATAGAGATGCTTCTTCTAAGGGGTGGAGAAATATTTTTTCCCTGTCCTTCCAATGCCATCCAAGTTCCTCCTCGTCAAAGGTCAGATAATCTATAAATTTTTTACCCCAACATTTTTCCAGGATAGTGACTGTTCCAAATTTGCTTCCGATTGTAAGGCCTTGTAACCCTCCCAATAATCTACTCAAAAGAGAGCCTTCTCTCCTTTCCCAAGATTCTAGGTTAATTCTTCTTGAATTATGAATCTATAATCCAACAAAAAAATATATATTATAGAGCCAGAGGGGGGGTTTCTCTAAAAATATTTATAAAATCTAGATTACTTAGATATTTATGAGATATTATTTTAACCCATTTGAGGTGTGGATTTTTATAGATTCTCCATAGCAATTTGGCTTCCAAAGCCTTACCTTGAAGTTTTATATCTTTAATACCTGCACCTCCATCCTCTTTTGGTATGCATACCTTGTCCCAAGCCAATAAGGATATCTTATTTTGTACGCTAAACCTTGCTAGAAGAAGGATCTTAAGACTTTATTGAGTTCTTCTCTTCTTTTAACTGGGATATCTAAACAAACCAGTTGATAAATAGGTTGTGCTAATAGAACACTGTGGACCATGGTATCTCTTCCAACAACAATAAGCCACTTATCCTTCCAAGAGGCCATTTTGGCTTTAATTTTTTTTCTAAAGTATAGTTCCAAATATTAGAAGATCGCGTTCCATGATCAAGGAAAATCCCTAGATATTTGCAAGGAAGGGAACCTTTGTTGAAATTTAAATTTTTGCATATGTCCTATTCTAGGATAGGGTGGGAATTAAAAAAGAAAATCTATGATTTTTCCTTATTAATTTCTTGCCTTGAAGCTAAAGCATATTGGTCTAAGATCATCCTATATTCTTTAGTTTTGTTGATAGAACTCTAACCATAGAGCATATTGTCATTGTTAGAAATTAATATTTCCTTGGTAACTATTTAATTAAAGGATAAACCAAGTTATCCTATATTGTATTTGTCCTCTAGTCCAAGTGGGAGGACATGTCACATTTTTGTAATTCCTTTAATAAGGAATTTAGTTATTCCTCCTTAAAAAGAATCTCACATTTGGCACACACTCAATGTGAATGTGGAATTCATAGAAGATGGGAGTTACATGCAAACTCCTCCACTCATCTCTATTTAAGAGATGCCTCTACACTCACTTGCTCAATAATCTTCTCTATTTTCTCACTTCTCCTCACATTCTCAAACGTGCTCTCACTATTGTATTGAGCTTATTGCTCTCTTTCTCTCTTCTCCTTTAAGCTTTGTGCCTCATTCATATTATACACAAGGGGTTTTTTCTTGCTTTTTCCCCTTTCAAAATCCTTGAGTTCTTGTGTTGGTCTTGGAGCATTTTGCTGAATTTGGTGTTTGATATTTTGGACCTGTGTGTGTGTGTGTGTGTGTGTGTGTGGTAAAACTCTTACTCTTTATCACTCACTTGGATTATTTCCTAAGCTCATTTCCATTTTTAATATTTCTAACATGGTATCAGAGTTGGTTTAATCCTTATTTTGAGTGTTACATGTGGGAATAATTGAAAGATATCTGAGTTAAGGAGAAGAAATCATGTTTTTTGTTGATCTAACTCTTGTTTGTAGGGTTTTCTTTCATTCATCTCTTTTTCAAGTATTTTTAAAGTACTAACCTCACCCTCTATCAGGAAACCACACATTTTCATGCATTTTTGTTCATTCTAACAATCTTGTTTGCAGGTGTATACTTTGTTCTATCTATTCTGATTTCTCATTTTCTCCCTCAAAATCCTATATAACATTGTTAAATATGTCTCTAACGTCATTAAATGTGTTTTCTTTCACATTTTTTTAATATATTTGACAAGACTCAGTATAAAATCTAACTACTTGCTGGTTGTGATGAAAATGTGTCACACTTCAATGAATCATTCCATACAAGGTTGCTCAAGAATGAGGCCTCAAACATCGACTCATAGCTCCCTAGTCATGGAGTGAAAAGGTTTGTAATGGAGGCCCTCAGATTGACCTAGTTGTGCTCATGCAAGTACTCCATGAAATGAGAGATTCAATGCATGAAAATGAAATCTATTCTATATGATTGCAATGCATAAAAGGAAATTAGTCTATATGATAACAATGCAAGATTTATTCTATGAAAGGAAATACAAATGCAAGATTAATCTATGAAAGGAAACATGAATCTAATCTACATGAATAGCCATGGATGCAAGAAAAAGAAGACAAGAAAATAGAAGTTGCAATATCCAAGTTTGAGTGCTCAAATCCTCCTCTGAAATTGCTCTCCAAACCTGCAGCATAACAATACCTAAAAATTCTATATGAAAATGAGAAGGAGAGATTTCCTTATAAAGAAAAGTGAACGGTTGAGATTAAGAGACATAAATCAAAGGCTATGATTAAGAGGCAAAAAACCCACCACTTAGAAAGATGTGATAAAAAAGGATTTTTATTTAATTTATTTAATTTTTCATCAAATAAAGTGCTTTAAGTGGGGATTTTTATTTATTTAATTAAAAGAGGGGTTTTCTTTATAATTAAATAAATTAGAAGAATTTTATTTAATTAAAT
>MU225965.1:343240-359995 GCA_018584345.1 Thuja plicata | reverse complement strand
ATATCAGCATTTTATCTGATTCTTTTTCTCTATAGGTGTACTTTCATTTTACAAATTTGGATATACACTATATTTTATCATCATTTTCTTTGTATTCATAATAAAAAATCATATTTACAGATTCTCTAAAGAAAGTATTTCATTTGGTGTTTCAACTCAAGTTTTTCAACTCAATTTTACCTTATATCGCTTGAACCCTATATTCTTTGTATCAATTCTAACCAAATTCAATTGTTGTTTCATTAATTCATTGTAATTAAAATTTGTTCCTTCATTTAATCTAAATATTTAAATTTTTTTCTCATATCAATTTTTAACCATTCAAATTGAGAGTTACATTAATTTAAATTTAAATTTATTTTTCTTGATCTTGATCATTATATATTCATTGTATTCCACTTTGTTTAAGTTATTCAAATCATTTTCTTAGTTAGTCATGTCTACTCTAATTTCAAAAATTAAATTAAACAACTCTAACTATTATCAATGGAAGACACATGTTTCCTTTCTATTTCGTTTTAAATATTTGTTTGAAGTTGCTACAGATGCTTCTATTGAACCAACTGCCTCTGCTTCTCACGCAGACAAAGATGCATGTAAAAATAAAAATGAAGAAGCTCTTGGATTGATTGGTCTCTCAATTGTTCCTGATCTCCATGTTTTAATTGGACATTGTACCAAAGCCCATCAAGCGTGGGACATTTTGCAACAGACGCATGACAGCTCCTCCGAATCTCGAAAGATTCAACTCCAAGACAACTTGGAGGACTTGAGTATACTGATTTCAAAATCATGGATGAATTCTTACTCAAGTTTGACACTATTAAAACTCAACTAAGTGGTGTTAATGTTACTTTAACTGATATTAGATTAATTACTATTGTATGCACCCTAAAATGGTCGTCTAGACTGTGGGCCCCATTTATCATTTTAATCAATTCATCAATTTGCTGAATCAATGCTTTGGAACATTTTCAATTCAAATCAATTTCCTTGATCAAATTGTAATTAATTCAATTATTTCAATATTTCCTAGGGTTTGATCATTTCTTATTTAATTAAAAGATTTAATCTCCCTTTTAATTAAATAAAATTCATCTTATTTAATTAAAATATTTAATCTCCCTTTTAATTAAATAAAATTCATCTTATTTAATTAAAAGATTTAATCTCTCTTTTAATTAAATTCATCTTATTAAATTAAATTAAATTCCTCTCATTTAATTAAATAAAATTCTTCTAATTTATTTTAATTAAAAGAAAACCTCTTTTTAAATTAAATAAATAAAAAATCCCCACTTAAAACACTTTATTTGTTGAAAAATGAAATAAATTAAATAAAAATCTATTTTTGTTCACATCTTCCTAAGTGGTGGGTTTTTTGCCTCTTAATCATAGCCTTTGATTTTTGCCTCTTAATCTCAACCGTTCACTTTTCTTTATAAGGAGCCCTCTCATCATTCTTAGGGATAGAATTTTTATGTATTGTTATGCTGCAAATTTGGAGAGTAATTTTGGAGGAGAATTTGAACAATTTGGCTTGGATATTGCAACTTCTCTCTTATTGTCTTCTTCTTCTTGCATCCATGGCTATTCATGTAGATTAGATTCATATTTCTTTTCATAGATTAATCTTGCATTTGTATTTTCTTTCATAGAATAATCATGCATTGTTATCATTTAAATTAATTTCCTTTCATGCATTGCAATCATGTAGAATAGCTTTTCATTTTTATGCATTGAACCTCTCATTTCATGGTGTACTTGCATGGGCACAACTAGGTCAATCTGAGGGCCTCCATTACAAACATTTGCACTCCATGACTAGAGAGCTATGAGTCGATATTTGAGGCCTCATTCTTGAACAACCTTGGATGGAATGACTCATAGAAGTGTGACACATTTTCATCACACATTTTTGGCGCCCACCGTGGGAATGGTAGAGATTGGCACTTACAGATAAATTCAGCTTTGTGGGCCTATAGAATGAGTATTCGTACTCCTACGGGGCTACTCCTTTTTCCCTTGCATATGGCGCTGAAGCAGTGTTACCTTTGGAGGTTGAGATTCCTTCACTTCGAGTTTCCCTCCATGGTCTAGTTACAGATGAAGACTACCGCGCCATGAGACTTCAAGAGTTAGAACTTCTAGATGAAAAACATCAAACATCATTTGACCATATGAGGGTGTATCAAAAGCGTATGTCCAAAGCCTTCAACAAAAAGGTTTGCCATAGAGAATTCCAAGTGAGAGATCTTGTCCTATGTGAAAATCCTAAGAATAAATAACATAGAGATTACAAGGAAAAAATTGAACCTAATTGGCTTGGACCTTATATCATTACAACAGCTTTTGGGACAAGTGCTTATTTATTATCTACAAAGGAGGGAGAACAACTCCCTGATCCTATCAATGTCTTGCACCTGAAGAAGTTCTATCCATGATGCTCGTTCTGTCTGTGGGCATCCTTTGTACATAATTATTGATCTTGAATTTTTTTTTAAAAATGATACATTGTCAAAAATGCTAAAATTCAGAAAATGTCTTGAAAAAAGATCATCTTAGTGAAAACCTAGCAATAAGTGTTTTGATGTATCTTCAAAAAAATTATATATTCAAAAATACAAACAAATTCAAAAATTTAAAAATTTAAAAAAATAGAAAAAGTGCCTTGGTGAAAACCTGGAAACAGGCGCCTTGGTAGCAAAAATTCAAAAAAATTATAAAAAGTCCTGACAAAAAAAATAAGAAAAAAATAAAAAAAATAAAAAATTGTAATAAAATCCAAGTGGTGAAAACCTGGAAATAGGCGCTACTTGAGGCCTTTGCACCCCTATTTTGCAGCGCATGTCCTCGACACTTAGCCTTTCTTCATCATGCATTGTCCTTGTTGCCTTGGTTTGAAATTGGTCTTTGTCTTTGTCTAGGGGGCATAACTATGTTAGCTTTGGTCTCTTGGATGCATTAGTCTTTAGGACACCTCACAAATGGTGTTTTTCAATATCACCCCAACTGTATTTTTCAATACAACCTCTGACATTGAGTGTTTTTCAACACTTATCATTTTTGTCTTGCCTCGTTTTGTCATGTGGTCTTACCTGCTTGCAAGCATTCAATCCTTATCCTCGAAAATCAATATCAGTTAACACACTTAAATTTTTTAACGCGACACTTAATGCTTGAGCTATGTCATGATCTTTTCTTTGTGTGCTGAATGTTATTGATTTTTGTTGAGTGTCCTTGTCTAATAAGTCTCTCTGTGATGCATAGCTAGAGGACTTGGGGCATGGGGCATGTTTTTATTTGCTTCTTGCTTTATGATTCACTATTTTTGCACAACCGTTCTACTCGTCATCCTGGCCTCTATGCCTTGATGCAAGCATGGTTTTGCTATATTAAATTGGGTAAGCTAACATCACAATCATCTTAACCTTTATGTCTTTGATGCTTATGCTAGAATCTTTTCACATTTCAATCCGATATAAATCACATTCATATCTTCATAGTTGTGCTTGTGACTAGTGATGATTGTGTGATTTTCTGATGTCCGTTAATAATGGCCCAATGATGAAAATAAGTTCCTTAACATTCTCTCATGAATGATGAACACACAGTCCTATGTTACAGTTGCTTTATTGCAAGTACACCTTTGCATTTTCATGTAGCTTTCATTGTTAGACATAATGTTAGTTTGCATTTTAGGCTGCATTATGAGTTTGTGAGGGTTTTCCTTCATCTTTCTTGTGGACTTTTAATCAATTGTGATCACGTTCTGATCTTCATTTCCTTATCTTCTTTCGTGATCTCAATCAAAATTTTCTATCTTAAACAGTTGATTAATTTTGGGGCATTCTCTTCCTTAAAGGCAAATTATCTTTCTTCTCTCCATTTTTTTCCACCTCTTCCAAACTTTTGTCTTCCATTCGCTTTCACCCCACTTCTTTTCTTCTAATTCAACCTTGGGGCATAATCTTTCATGCTTGATGATCTACCTTGGTTCTTTGATCCTTATATCTTTCACCTTACATCAAGAACCTTATCTTTAGTTCGATTTGATCAAATTTAATCGATTAGATTTCCACAATCCATTGAATTTGAGCTTTGATTTCTGGGTTTTGATTGTGTGTATTTTTAAGGATTGATCAAATTTATCAATTTGTTATTTCTCCTCTATCTCATTTTGATTTTGATCACGAGGGGGCAGTACCTATCAAACTTCAATCCTTGATTCAACTTTATCAATCCTATCAATTGTTCCGCTTAGGGCAACCTTGCTTGAGATTCTTATCTCAGACATGTCAATTACTTATTTACAACGGTGTTGACTTTTATCTTTTTCAATTTGCTTATCTTTGTTCTGATGTCAATTAATTACATACAACGGTGTTGATGTCTGTGTTGTTTTGTGATCCCAAATCGACCTCGCACTTCAACTGCATTCTTTGACTACGTGTGTTCCCAGAATGATCACACATTAGTCAAAGAGGGGCAAATATATGCACCTTAAAATGGTCGCTTAGACCGTGGGCCCCATTTATCATTTTTATCAATTTATCAATTTCATGAATCAATGCTTTGGAACATTTTCAAAATTCATCTTATTTAATTAAATTAAATTCCTCTTATTTAATTAAATAAAAAATTTCTAATTTATTTTAATTAAAAGAAAACCTCTCTTTTAATTAAATAAATAAATAATCCCCACTTAAAGCACTTTATTTGTTGAAAAAGGAAATAAATTAAATAAAATCATCTTTTTCTTCACATCTTCTTAAGTGGCGGGCTTTTTGCCTCTTAATCATAGCCTTTGATTTTTGCCTCTTAATCTCAACCGTTCACTTTTCTTTATAAGAAGCCCTCTTCTTCTCATTTTTAGGGATAAATTTTTTATGTATTGTTATGTTGTAGGTTTGGAGAGCAATTTTAGAGGAGAATTTGAGCACTTTGGCTTGGATATTGCAACTTCTATCTTCTTGTCTTCTTCTTCTTGCATCCATGACTATTCATGTAAATTAGATTCATATTTCTTTTTATAGATTAATTTTGCATTTGTATTCCCTTTCATAGAATAATCATGCATTGTTATCATTTAGATTAATATCCTTTCATGCATTGCAATCATGTAGAATAGCTTTTCATTTTTATGTATTGAATCTCTCATTTTATGGTGTACTTGCATTGGCACAACTAGGTCAATCTGAGGGCCTCTACACAAACCTTTGCACTCCATGACTAGAGAGTTGTGAGTCGATATTTGAGGCCTCATTCTTGAGCGACCTTGGATGGAATGACTCATAGAAGTGTGACACATTTTCATCACACAACTATCATCTTAAAGAAATGTCTTCCTAAATAATTTTAGCAATTTATTACTAACATTTATTCTCAACTTGTTATTCCTAGTTTAGCTCCTCATTTAGCTTATGCTATTTTTCAAAATTTATTACGTCAAGAGGAGGCTAAATTATTACAATTTGGTAATATTAAATCTTTTGAACATGCTTTTGTGTCTAAAAATCAAAATCAAAATAATAAATCACATACTTCTTATAATAATCATAATAATAATTATTATTCCAATAACAACAATAATTATTGTGACAATAATCATCATAATAATGGTTATTCAAATAACAATAATTATAATAATAGTTATTCAAATAACAGATCTAATTCTAGGCCATCATACAATAATAATAACAATAATTACAATAATCAACAAAATAGGAAACCAAATTGTACTTATTGTGGAAAAGATGGTCACCTAACTAATGTTTGTTTTAAAAAGCAAAATGATAAGAAGCCTATGAATAACAATAATCAAAATAACTTCAAATCTTAAGGTAATCAATTTCATCATGTTTTTACTGCTTGTTATAAAGCTTCTCATGCATTAGAATAAATTATTAATAGTGGCACTTCTCATCATGTTACATCTTATAGAGAAGTATTTGATTCTTTGCAACCTAATACTACTAATATTCCTATTCAATTAGCTAATGATCGTAGTTGTAAAGTTGATGGAGTTGGTGATATTAATGTTCCAAATAGAAAGTTACACAATGTTCTTTAAGTTCCTGAATTAAAATCTAATCTTCTTTCAGTTGCTCAATTATGTCAAGATTACAAAGTTGAATTTCATAAGGATATGTGCTATATTATTGATCCTAACACTAATCATGTTGTTGTTAATGTTAAGATGGATCATAATAACTTGTTTAAATTCTATGAGATTGCCTCTTCAAGGTACTCTTTGAAAGTTAATATTAATTTCAATGTATGGCACGAAAGGCTCAACCATTTGAATTCTGATTATATTTCTTTGATGCAAAAATCTAACATGATTGAAGGATTACCCCATATTGTTCCATCTAAAATTACATGCACAGGGTGCATGAGTGGAAAAATGAAAAGGGAGCGCTTTCCTCATGGTACTTCATGGAGGGCGTCTCATAAGTTACATCTTAGTCACAATGACCTTTTGGGTCCAATGGAGAACATCTCCATACAAGGTTCAAAGTATGCTCTTACCTTTGTGGATGATTTTACTAGAAGAATTTGGATTTATTTCTTGCATACTAAAGATCAAGTTCTTGACACATTTTCTGAATTTCATATGTTTGTGGAAAGACAACCTAGTTCTAAACTTAATTTTTTTAGAACAAATAATGGTACTGAATATGTTAATAATGCTTTTCGTTCTTACTTGAGATCTTTTGGTATAAAACATCAGCTTACTATTCCTTATACACCACAACAAAATGGTTTGGCAGAAAGGAAGCATAGAATTACTATGGAAATGGATAGATGTATGTTACATGCAAAAGACATGCATTACAAGTTTTGGGCTGAAGCAATGGCTTGTGCCACTTATATTCTTAATAGAACTCCTACTAAAGCTTTTCAAAATATAACTCCTGAGGAAGAGTGGTCCGGTAGGAAACCCAATTTACAACATTTGAATTTTTTTGGATCTATTACTTATGTTCGCACACCCAAACAAAAAAATACATAAACTAGATTCTAAATCTTCTCCATTTACATTTGTTGGGTATGATGAATCTACTAAAGGTTATAGAGTTTATGATCCTATTACTAACAAGGTACATATTGCAAGAGATGTTGTTATTGCAGAAAATGAAGTTCATGATTGTTCCAAGGTCAAAGATGATGAATTAAAGGGGGCATTATTGATCTTATGGAGGACCAACCTCCTATTATAAACTCTACTCCTAATGCACCTATTTCTATTCCTACTAGTACTAAAAATGGTGATGATGATGGTAAGAATATTTTTTACTCCTCCTAGTGATAATTTTGCTCATAATGGTGATAATTGTGTTCATGATGATAATGATATACTTACTCCCCATACTGATGATGAAAATGATGAATTTACTCCTTGTAGTGATATTTCCATTACTTCTAAGAGAAATCCTAAATGCTTTAAAGATTTTCTTAATGAAGGCGATGATTATAGTACTAGAATGGGTGGACTTAGACCTAGGAGACTTAATCATTGTAATTATGCTTTGATGTCTTCTCTTATGCATTCTAAAGATCCTCAAACTTTTTCTCAAGCTAAAAATCAACCCCATTGGCAAAATGATATGCAAGAAGAATATGATAGTTTAATTTCTAATAATACTTGGGATTTAGTTACTTAACCTCATGGAAAAAATCTAGTTTCATGTAAATGGTTATACAAAATTAAGTTGAATGCAAATAACGAAATTAGTAAGTTTAAAGCTAGGCTAGTAGCAAGAGGTTTCTCCCAAAATGAAGGAATAGACTATAACGAGATCTTTTCTCTTTTTGCCAAAATGCCTACCATTAAAGTTGTTCTTGCTTTAGCTGCTAAAATGAATTGGCATATTCACCAAATAGATGTTAAAAATACTTTTTAAAGTGGTGATTTGCGTGAAGAAATATATATGTCTCAACCTCCTGGTTTTATTAAATAAGGTAATGAACATCTTGTATGTAAACTAAAGAAATCTATTTATGGTTTAAAATAATCTCCTAGAGAATGGTATTCCAAAATCAATGCTTTATTTATTTATCATGGTTTTTCTATAAGTAAAAATCATTCTAACTTGTATATCAAGCATAGTGAAAATGATATTATTATTATTATCATTCTTTATGTTGATGTTTTGATTTTTACTTCAAGTTCTAACCATTTGATTTTTGAAATTAAGTCTCAACTTAACCAAAAATTTCAAATGACTGTTTTAGGGCTTCTACATTATTTCTTAGGAATGCAAATTTGGCAAACCTCTAAGGGTATTTTTATTTCACAAAGTAAATATGCTAAAGATATTCTTGATAGATTTCATATGAATGATGTTAATCATGTTTCAATCCCATGTGAATTATGAACTAAGTTAATAATAGATACGGAATCTCCATTTATAGATGCTACTCCATATAGACAACTAGTAGGAAGTTTAAATTATCTAACTCTCACTAGACCTGATATATCTTTTACTGTTGGTTTAGTTTCAAGATTTATGTCCAAACCTCAACTAGCACACTTCAAAATTGCTAAAAGAATATTAAGATATATATTAAAGGTACTCTTGATGTAGGATTATTTTACGATGCAAAATCTGATTTTACATTAATAGGTTTTACTGATTCAGATTTAGGTGGAGACCCCAATGATGGGAAATCTACTTTTGGGTATTATTTTTTTCTTGGTTCAGGTGCTATATATTGGGAAAGTAAAAAAGATCAATTTGTTTTTCTATGTTATACCGAAGTTGAATACAAAAGTTGTACTAATGCCTCTAAAGAAGCTTTATGGCTTAGAAGAATTCTTGAGAATTTGGATCTACCTCAACAAGAACCTACACCTTAATATTGTGACAATCAAAGTGTAATAGCCTTGGCAAAGAATCTGGTTTACCATGCAAAGTCAAAACACATTTCTCTCCACCATCGCTTTATTAGAGAGCAAATTGAATAAAAGAAAGTATCCCTCGTCTATTACAAGGGTGAAGATCAAGTTGCTGATATTTTGACAAAGCCACTTTTTAGAGAAAATTTTGAATTTAATTGCAAAAATTTGGATTTGACACCACTTGATGTAAATTCCCCAAGTAAAGATTAAAGGGGGGTGTTAGAAATTAATCTTTCCTTGGTAACTATGTAATTAAAGGATAAACCAAGGTATCCAATATTGTATTTGTCCTCTAGTCCAAGTAGGAGGACATGTCACATTTTTGTAATTTCTTTAATATAGAAATTAGATATTCTGCCTTAAGAGGAATCTTGCCTTAAGAGGAATCTTGCATTTGGCACACACTCAATGTGAATGTGACATTCATAGAAGATGGAAGTTACATGCATACTCCTCCACTCATCTCTATCTAAGAGATGCCTCTATACACACTTGCTCAATAATCTTCTCTATTTTCTCACTTCTCTTCACATTTTCAAACTTTCTCTCATTATTGTATTGAGCTTATTGCTCTCTTTCTCTCTTCTCCTTTAGGCTTTGTGCCTCATTCATATTATACACAAGGGGTTTTTTCTTGCTTTTTCCCCTTTCAAAATCCTTGAGTTATTGTGTTGGTCTTGGAGCATTTTGGTGAATTTGGTATTTGATCTTTTGGAGCTCTCTCTCTCTCTCTCTCTCTCTCTCTCTCTCTCTCTCTCTCTCTCTATCTCTCTCTCTGTATGTATGGTAAAACTCTTACTCTTGCTCAGTTACTTGGATTCTTTTCTAAGCTCATTTCTATTTTTTAATGTTTTTAACAGTCGTCCACAAATTGCTAATGAGTTGTGGCCTTTATATCCTTAGTGATTTGGATAGCCTTAATCCTTTCATCGGTTCTAGCATTATTAATCGATCTACCCAAGGCCTCAGCCATAATGATGAAGAGAAAAGGGGAGATATGATATCCTTGTCTTATTACTCTTTTGATGTCAAAGAATCCTTTAAGAGAGCCATTTATTAATATTGAAAGTTTGGGGGTAGAGATACACCTCGAAAATTAGATTTACCCATTTATTGGCAAAGCCAAAAGTAGAGAGACATTTCCTCAAGAAAAGCCAATATACTTTATCACAAGACTTTTTAATATCTATTTTAATTAGCATACTAGGTTTCTAATTTTTTTGAACATAGTGAATAGCTTCTTGTACAATAATAATACCATCATAGATTGATCCGCCTGGAACAAACTTCATTTGTTCATCACTAATGATGAAAGGAAGAAGCCTATGCAGTCTACTAGCCATAGTTTTAGAAAATAATTTATATAAGGTATTGTAACATATAAAATATTACATTTAAATATGTTATGGGGGTAAATAAGATGCTCTCCTTTTATCCTCAGATACACAAATGAAGGATCCAAATTTATTAACCCCAAAGGAAGGATCAATGCATAAATGAATCAATAATTTGGAAATAAGAGCAATGAGGAAGATCTTAAATACCCATTTATTTTATAGATTTGAATGTATGATAGATTTAGAAAGATTAATGACTTTAATTGAAATGAATAGGAGAAAAGTATTAACCTTGAAATATTGCAGATATGAAGAATGTTGTTTTCAGGGGTCTGTACTAAGTTTATGGAAAATCTGAGACCGGATCTAGAACAAAAACACAGAGATAAACAAAACCCAAAAATATTTTTCCGTTCTGACACAGTTTCGATTTTGATCCTCAAGTCAATGTCACCATTGACCCAAAGTTTCCGATTCCGACCTAGGGTAAAATCAACCTAAAAAGTCTCCGACAGGAAATCTATTTTTGGATCCTAAAAGTTTGTCGAAAAGGGTATCCGAATCTACACTCTGATCTGTTGTTCCGAACATGTACCTGCAAGAAAAATGGATTGCTTGTTGGGGGGAGGGGTTTGTCTTGGTCAAACCCCTATTTTGGAATTAACCTCAAAGTATAATTGAAATTGCACAAGTAAAACAAAGTAAATGAATAAATTCACCTTGCTTGTAGAAGCCCTTGTGGCAAATTTGAATCTGTGAATCCACAAGTATGTATGCACCAAAAAGGATGTAGAATGTAGAATGTAGGATGTCTCAAATCAATCACTTGTAGATCTTCAACACCAATCTTGAATGAATCTTTTAATAGGAAGAGGATTGGAGGAATGTGGATGGAGAAATCTTTAACAAGAGGGCTCCATGGAGCTTGAATCCTTCAATGGCTACCAATGGATCTCCTTGATGAGATGAGTGCTTGAGAAGTGCTTGAATGCTTGAGAATGGATGAATGCTTCAAAGGCTACTTGGATCGCTTCAAATCTTTCTTCTTCACCTTTGGATCTCACTCTTCAAGTCTCTGTCTTAGATTGCTCTTGCTTATAGCTCAAGTCCTTGCTTGTGGTTTCTTATGGTTAGAGAAAATGAGAGGAGAAAGCTTCCTTATATATGAAACTAGGGCACAATAATCTAGAGAGCCCTACATAGGAGAAATAAATTCCAATTCGACCCATACCCCTAGAAGAGGACCTATATTAAATATAATATAAGATTTGTTATTCCGAAGACCGAAACAACCGACCTTGAAGCAGGAATTAACTCTTTCCAAAGCCCGACATTCGAAAACTCTAAAATTCTATAATTTGAAACCTGGGCCAGAAAAAGATCGATTGTGACCTAGGTAGAGGTCGAGGTCGACCTTGACCCAAAAAGGTCGACCTTGAACTTGAGGTCAAAGTCCCAATTTTTCAGTTAGGAGTGTCAAAAAAAGGCTAAAAAAAGTGGAAATGGGGCAGAACATGGGGGAAAAGACCAGATCCAAGTCAGGGACCAATTCAAGGTGCTTGACATGAACCCAAATCACTTACTCAGAAGGCTAAACTAGTCTACAATGGAAGTTCTTCCATTTTCTGAATATACATTTAGCCCCCACTTTAGCAAGAGTATGGACTCGATGCAAACTCTTGGTAAAGGAGATCATGAAAAACAAATAATCTTATTGAAATCAAAAGGGACAAAGGAATACTTTAGCCCCCAGGGTCTTAAGTTTTTATCAACCCTAAGATCACGATAAGAGATAAATCACCAGTTAAGGAGAAAGAGAGAGAGGGTGTGATTACCTCACCCAATGAGAACTTATGTCCCATTGTGAACCACACAAGGAAACAATGCAACTGGAAAGATGGAGTTGAAACGCCTAATGAATGTGGCTACTAACTAGTCAACCCATCAGGGAGATTCATTCTTAAGGACACCTTCCAACCTTAAGGGATCAAAACATTATAAATTGAAACTGGAGGGATCAAGAGATCCATATAAATTTAAACTGGAGGGATCAAGAGATCCTGTAAAATAAAATATCCATGTTTTAAGGATTAGTCTTTAATCCATAAAGGGAAAATGTTTTAAGTTTTGATAATATTTTGAACGTGCGTGCGTGCAAAAAGTGAGTAGAGAGTATGCCCCCATGTTAAAGTCATTGCTAACACTTTAGCAGGAGCAATGACTTTGACGAAAACACAAACAACTCTACTAATTACGTTTCCACTACGAGATGTCCCCAAATGAAGACAAATCAAGGGAAATACCACATAAACATACAAAAAACACATAAGGTATCTACCTACTGGGGGGTCAGTATGGTCATAAGCTAACATGTATATATATATGATATTATTGCAAATGAATTGACATAATTCCCCAGAGAAAATAGAACTACAATCACAATGGAGGAAAGAAAACTCAAGAGTTGCGAAGAAGAGTCTTTTCGGACCACAACATGGAGACCAAAAAGAATCAGTGCTACCATGTCGCAGATCCAAGTAGACCACACAAGGAAAACATTTACGAACAATAGCACAAGTACAACATAACATGAAAACTACACATAGAAGAGTAAAGATACATATAGAGGAATTATACAATAGGTTTGATTCCTTTATCACCTTGCACCAACAAAGTAACAAGAGTCGTATAAAAGGGTCTAACAAACATCTAGCAAACACATTACAGGAGAAGCACAATACAACATGCAAACACAAAAAGGGCTACCATGAAGGACAAGCCATTCAAGCACATCGCCTACTCTCCCCATCTCGGTTTATATCATTTAGGGAAGGTGGGAAACTCGCAAGAGGGACTATATCCAATACAGTAGGAATAATAGCTAGTTCCAAACAAGGATCCTCTTGAGAATCGCGTTGCTCGATACTAGGTGTAATTATCAATTGAGTTGAAAGCATATGAGGTAAATCAATATCAAAATTGATGGTCTCATATTCATCACTAAGATCAATAAGATAATAAAGAGTATCCTCCTCATCAAGATTAATTAAAATGGGATCTAAGATGTGAATAGGATCATCATACTCATTCATCTTAAGATCATTGTGAATATTAACTTCTTCCAACACATCAGGCATAGGTTGGTCAAAAAAAGGTAAAGAATTTCGAAGAACAGAAGCACGGGCCCTAACATTAGCTCTATGCTTCTTACGATGTTCATTAGTAGATTTATTACATTTTTCTTTGTTTGACACATGCGGAGAACTAGGAGGAATAACAATTGGTTCCTTCACAGGTTCAATAGGAGGATTGGTAGGATTCGCAGTAGGCTGAGAAGCGACACTAGGAGGTTGAGTAATAGAGATAGTAGTAATGGATAAAGGAGGCATGGAAGGAGTGGGAAAAAGACCACGGTTAAGATCTATCTGAGGCATGCTTAACTCGACAATCTTGCGATGTTTATAGGCTTGATATGAACAAAAAAGGTTGTCAGGGCGAGGAGGACATGAATTAGGTAATGAAGGCCAAAATAAATAAAGAGCACCACAATATCTAGGCCTAGAAGGTTGATACAAACTATGATTAATCATTTTTACTTCTCCATTGTGACTGAACTTAAGACATTTATGAATAGGAGAAGCAATAGCATGCATAGCAGTTATCCAAGGCAAACCAAATTTGAATTGAAATCGATCAAAAGTAGGAATGATAATGAAGGTAGTATCTAAAAATTTTCCACAAAGTTCAATAGGCAAGTTAATATAACCAAGTGCAGGATAGAGAAAACCATTGCAAGTTTGGATCCATGCATCTGATGGATCATAACAGTCACGTTGTAGGTTTTTCATAAAAAAGGTTTTCCTCGGTAATGACATTTATTAAAGATGTGGGATAAAAAAGACAACCACACGTAGGTATCTTAGCAATCCTAGCATAAATATAAAGGGGACCATCAGGAGCCTTAATAGTCTCAGAATCATCAAAGGTAATTGAAAGTTCCCGAGGTTGCTTATCCCTAGTTTGTTTTTGAGGTTTGGGTGGAACTTGAAGTTGAGGTGGAGGCGAAGGATCTTGAATAGTAGGCTGAGATGAAACAATGCTCTCCACATGATTAACAATGTGATTAAGATCATCCATCTTTGAATCATAAAAAATATCCATAGAAGGTGGTTGAGCAATGGTATTAGTATCATGGGTAGGTAAAGGATTCATATAGATTTGAATGTTTTGATTAGGAGGAGAGACAAATTTGTTCCCATTACCATCAAAATTATCAACAGATAAAGCATTAGAATCAATTAAGTCTTGAACTTTATGCTTTAGAGAATAACATTTTTTAGTATCATGGCCATTCTGGCGATGGTATTGGCAAAAAGCTTTAGAATAAAAGGATTTTGATGCTATCGTGGTAGGGAGAAGGGGTCGAATAGGAGACAACGTAATCATATTAGCACTTAACAACCTACTTATAATAGAATGTAAAGATTCAGAGAGAGGAGTAAACGTACGAGTCATACAGAAAGCAGTGGATGCAGAAGTGGCATTGTGAGATGCAACAACAACTTGATCAGCAATCGCATTCGTCTATTTATTAATATTGGTATAGTTGTTAGGTTTCTAAAACTTATTACGATTAGGAGCAGTGTCACTCTTATAAACTTGAATAGGATCCATTGGAGTGGTGCTCTCAAATTGACTCACTTGTAATTGATAATGATGAAGCGCTGCACAAAGTTGTTGAAAAGAGGTAAATTCGATAAGCAAAATCTTATATCTAATATCATTTTGTAAATTTGAAATAAACATATGTTGAATATCAATATCAGGAACATGATAAGAAATCTGAGCATACAAATGCTTGAATCTACCAATAAAACCAGTCAATTTTTCCTTAATGTTTTGTTTACAATGCATTAAATTAGTTAAGAAAACTTGCGAACCAATGTTATTTTGAAATTGTCGAATGAAGGTATTAGCGAGTTTAGGAAGATAATCAATAGAATAAGGAGCTAAAGAACAATACCGTGCACAAGGCCTTATCATGAAAAAGTCCTAGCAAACAACTTAGCTAAAATCCTATGGTCATGAGCATAATCTCTACAAAGGATTTGAAATATTTTAACATGAGTAACAGGATCTTCTTTACCATTGTAATTATCAAGACGAGGCATATCGGCTTGCTGAGGGACAGTAACACGAATAATGTCTAAGGATAAAGGACTACCCATGTCACATGTAGGAATGCTAAACTTGGATTGAGTTAAGGATGCAAGTTGTTGTAAAGATGACACAGTTTGAGCCAAACTAATAATTGTGGAATCATTAGAAGAAATAGGTGGCATAGAAATATTAGGAACGCTAGGAAAAGTGTAGGAAGCGATAGGAATGGAAGACACAACTTGTGGAACACTTGGAACCACATTTGGAAGGGGATTGGAATAAGTAAAAGGCACACTATGATATGAAGGTTGTGAGGTAGGTAGAGATACTGGTGACACTCACAGAAATAGATGAAATTGGGAGAGATGTAGTCATCAAAGGAGGAGTGTAAGTAGGAATTCCATGTAAAGCAACTGAAGAAGGTCCCTCACTAGTGACATGAGGAGTGAATCCTAGATCTTCAGCCTCTCGAGCTAAAGGTTTAACATTTAAATGCACAATATGAGTGACACCACGCAAGAGATTAATACCTTGATCACTATCACGAAGGACTTTCTTAAGAGCCTCTATAGCTTGGATGAAACCTTGATTATGGTTTTCTTGAATAAGCCAATTTCCCATTTATCAAGTTCGGTTGAAAGTTTTTGCACCTGTTCAGGATGAACTCTTAAAGCATCATCCTCGTCATGAGATGAGTGAGAAGAGTTATGCTCCGTAGAAGGATTGGAATAATGAGTGATCAAATTGTCATCCGAGATCCTAAGGAAAGGAGAGGAAGACTCAGGATCAAAGGAACCCATAAGTCTATGACTTCTTCTAATCGGGATACTATGAGTAGGTCTAGAAGTGGTAAAGCTCATACACCAATGCAATGCAAATGAACTAATTTAGGAAACACAAGATTTTGATTTTTAATTTTTGAAATTTAAATGCAAGAACATAAAAAAAAGCTAATCTAATATGCATGCAAGATCTTGTTAGAGATTAATCTTTACTTGCATTATGTGAGTAGGAGATTCCTATGGAATCCCTACACCTATTTTGTCGTCTTGTGAGGATAATTCATTTTATGTATTTTATTTTTCCCTTGGTTATATTATTTAAATGGGATAAACCAAGGTATCCCTTAGATTCCTCCCTAAGTGGCACACACTATTGAAATGTGGCATACATAGATATGGGAGTTACCATGAAACTCCTCTCTCACATCTCTATTAAAGAGATGTCTCTCCTTCTCTCTTCAGATGAGATTTTAGGTTAATTTCTTCTTCTCGAATGCTATTGTATGAGCTTGGCTCTCTCTCTCTCTCTCTCTCTCTCTCTCTCTCTCTCTCTCTCTCATTCTTAGGCATT
>MU225965.1:321097-332596 GCA_018584345.1 Thuja plicata | reverse complement strand
AATTTTGAGGTTAACATAGATATATCATGTATAAACTCATTTAATTGGTCGTGTTTTTATCTTGACAAGCGTGGATCATTCAGGTAAGAATCAAAGGGGGTCATAGAAGGTAATAATAATTAATAATTTTTTTTTTTAAAACTCATACAAAAGTGAGCAACTGAATGTACTTCATTGGTGTACTAACAAAAGCACAAAGTAGTTGTATGTTATATGTATGCAGTGCCTAGAGACAAAAACAAGAGTTCGGGCATGACAGAGCGTCAAAGACTCATCAGACTAAATTATAACATTGTATCTACATTATGTAAAATGAGGAATGCCTCATTCAAGTTGTAACACTGTATCTGCATTATGTAAAATGAGGAATGCCTCATTCAAGTTGTAACACTATCTGCATTATGCAAAATGAGGAATGCCTCATTCAAGTTGTAATTTTATATCAGGTCATGACTTTGTGGGGCTAGATCGAAGGTTTTCTCCACCCAACTCTTTCCTACCGGTGCTCCTATTGAGCTGGGTTGGCAACATTTTGTAAAAAATAAATAATAAAATAAATGACTTGTTTATAAATTTGTGTATTTTGGGTCTACATATTTTACAAATTTGTATAGGATTTTTTTTTTTTAATAAAAAAGTTATACAGAATGTTAAAATTTTTATAAACTTATAAACATAATTTTATTTCAAAATATTATAAATATTCAAAATCGCATACAAATAAAATAAAATAAGTATTCAAAAACAAAATAAAATATTATAATATTATTTTATTGCAAAAATAAAATAAATATTCAAAAACAAAATAAAATATTATAATATTATTTTATTGCAAAAATAAAATAAATATTCAAAAACTGTGAAAAGCATCATAACATTTGAAAAAATCACAAATTGTTATAAAGAAATTAAAAACAAATTCTCATTCAGTGCATATTCCAATTCCAAAATGCGGCACCCAAACGCGAAAAATACATCTTCTTGATCATCTTCCAGGTGTGTCCAAACGGGTCGAACACATTCCGGATATCATTTTGAGGATATGATATACCAGAATTGACTATATCCGGCATTCCGTATCCCTGCGTCCAAACGGGCCCTAAGGTTTTGAGTCAAATTCCAATTCCCGAAACAAACGGGGCCTTATCAAATTATTTTTAAAAAACGTAATCTAAATATAATCATACACAAAAAAACGTTAAAAGAAAACCCTAAATCCAATTTTGTGTGAATACGTCAAACGTAAAATAAAACCCTAGATAAGCAGCAGCTGAAGAGCTTGGTTTCTGTTCGTCCATTTTGAAAAATTTGTGCTGTGGTAGGGTTTCGTAAATTTTTATTGCAAACTCTGCCCTTTTTTTCTCATCGGCGTCGTTGACAGCAGAATCTCGGGGTAAGTCACTTGTCAAAATGATATGATAGTTTGGCCATGACCAAGTAGTATAGGGAAAAAATGGCACTTTAAACGAATTGGTTTTTCTGTCTTCTTTCCCTTTCTCTGTGGTTTTGAAGTTTCTGTACATTTATTTTTTTGAACAGTCTGTTATATACATGAAAATTATAAGTTGTACATAAGGCTTTCTGCAATCTTTTCGTGGTGGGATTATTTGTTATTCTAATGTATTTTCCACATATTGAGAATGTGCAACATTTAAATGCTAATATGCTAATCTGTTCTCATTGGAGTTGGACTTGTGATTTTTTTGGATGGGGTCAATCCATAATCTTGTTTGTATGGAGGTGGATCTCACCTATCTTAAGGAATTACTTGTCAATTTGTGCAGTCTTCTGAGTTATTCGAATCAATAACATCCCGTTCCTCGTGAAAATTCAGACCTTCATTTGCACCAATATTATCTTCCAATTGCTTCTCTTTTAACAGAGAAATATCCTGTTCCGAATCAAAGTTCTGGAGCTGGCTCTCTTTTTCTTTTAAACATTTATCTTCCTCTATAGTTTCATAATTATGCATGCTGTCAATCTCCTTCCAAGCTACATCTTTTCTCTTAATACTCAAAAACTTTTACATTAACTCCCTTCACGAGTACATGTTCAATACTCAAAGAACCACTGTCCTCCTCTAAACAACCCTATTTCGCTCCCCATTCCCATTATCCAGTACTGTACTAATAACCGTGCCATATGTTTTAGTACAATCCAAAATACATTGACCAAACTCTGAATCCATCATGGAAAATATATTTCAAAAAACATATCATTCATAAAATTTCTCTCTTTTTAATATTTTCTAAATTGCCGCCACTTCTCATTCTTTCGAGATCCATGGAAACTGGTTTTTATTTTGAATAGTGGCCGTTCTACATTGTTAGCCTGTTTTTGTCCAATATTTTATAGCCGAAGTTGAAAAAATCTGTAAACAAAGAAAGGAGGTCCTGCACTCTCTGTATGTGCTCGGCCTGTAATTATTATGCCAATCTGTTAGAAGATAATCCTTGAAAATGAACCGAAGAGTTGAATCATGTCATATAAAATGAATCAAATCTTGTTATAATAATTTTCAAAATTCTTCTTGATATCTAGGTTCTATCAATGAGAACTATAGTGACTCGTAATGATTTCTCTTATGACAAATAGGTCCACTTGTTTTTTTAAAGATAAAGGGAGAGAACATGACAGATGGGTCCTCCCCCTACCCACCAAAAAAATAATTACATAATTATACACTGGTAAAATGACAAGTGAATGAATTTGAATAAAATCTCCCTCATCTTTCATTACAAGGAGAATCCATCTTACCTGAACTTTCTCAAGCTTGCAGGATGATAATCTTTCTTCAGAAAAATAGGTATTAAAGATTAACTAAATGAGTATTAAAGATTAACTACTCTGCATTATCTAATAGTTGATACAGAAAACTTATGTTACCGGATTATCGACCGCAAAAACACCAATTGCTAGAAAATGACTTAAATCTAGCTAAATTCTCAACAATCTCCATAATTAGCTCAGTTTCTTTGGTATTGTCTGAACTGGGTGCTGTCAACTCAGCCTTCTCTCATCCAAAATATTCATTTAGATTGAGTAAGAGCAAATTTCACGAGGTTTTTGATAGGAAATCTGCACAGTTTCTTTATAGTGATTCTCATCTTTGTCATCAATTTGTGCAGAATTTTAAAGTAAGTCACTTGCCAGGTTTTACTCTGGATGAGTATTTTTTTGGGAATCTGCTTGTGGCCTGGTTTGATTAAATGTATACAAGGCCATTTTTTATGCTTAAGCATAGGAGTTTAGGGGATGCACGCTAAGTGTTTGGCAAATTCTCTGAACCAAGTTTGGTGTCATGGAACACATTGCGTGCAGAATACTGTTGGCAGGGCTGTGAGGAGGAAACATAAATTTTTTTTAGACTACTAGGAGTGGATGGGAAGCAGATGAATTTTCTTTTGTGAGTGTTTTGAAGGTGTGTACTAATTTGAGGGAGATTCAACCTGGTAAGCAAGTTCATGCTCATATTTTGTGAAGTGGGCTTGTGTCGAATTTGATTCCGATGACAACCCTAGGTGACTTTTATGCCAAATGCTGGTGTTTGGATGATACATGCAAAGTGCTTGATGAAATTTCTCTCTGAAATGTCGTTTCCTGGATTGCTATAACTTCAGCATATGTGTGGCGAGGTAATTGTGAAAAAGCATTGACTATTTTAGTGAAATGCTGCAAGCTGGCATAAAACCAAATAAGATCACCTTTTGCAGAGTATTTAAGGCATGTTTTAGTTTGAAAGTCCTGGAGCAGGGCAAGCTGATTCATGCTCAGATGTTATAAATGGATTGAACTTGCCATTTTTGGGGACGGCAAATGGGGCGGCTACCTAAAAATAGGGAAGATTTAAAACATATAGGAAAATTTCAAATTTTCATATGGTAATAATGATAAGGCATTCATCATATTGATATATACATTATGGAATCCTTAAAACACGCAATATAATTCTCATGAGAGTTGAAGAAATTAATATTTGAATTTAACTCATCCGTAATTCGTTGTCAATGCGCATATATATAAAATTGAAAAATACTATATGCACAATCAAGGTATCTTTGAAACATGTAACTATAGTAGGCAATAGACTAAGAATGAAAATCTTCCATTTTGTACAAGTTATTGATCATTAGTCATCTCTAACTATCAACTGAAGTAACTGTAAGTCAATCTTGCATCGCACAACATGGATACACATGATTTTGTAGGCCAGTTCAATCTCTTTAGATGATCGTTTTGACACATGATATGCTTGTATTTACCTTAAAGACGGATAACATGGATACTCAGCATGGAGCCATCCTGATGCCTAATATACCCACAACATAAAACATAAAGTTGGTAACATCGGTGGATCCTGATAAAAATACTTGTCATCAGAAAGTCCAAAACTTTTACAGTGCAAGCTTCTTAACCTGACAGAAATTCTATCTTTCATTCAACCAACTTGGTACAGAAGATTAAACAGCAATCTTTGAAGACTATCATCTATACTAGTAATCTCAAAAAGACATCAAAGTAGCCAGTTCCTTGATTGCATATTGTTGCATTTAACATACAATGTTTAAATTATAAACAGACCAGATCCACTTCAGCAAGTTATTCATAGATGTGAATGTAACAGCAATAGAGCTGTTCCAATTTATAATAAGCCACACAATATAAACAATTAAATGAACGAACAAGGGAATACATATAACAATCAACATTCTGCTGCTGATGGCGTAGGGACAGAGATGTCTCAATCGTCCTTGATGTGTCTCTGGTACTGCTGACCATCACCATGCTGTCCCATTGCTGTCTTGCCATTCCTATAAATGTTTCTGGTGTTTTTTTGAAATTTGGGGATGATTGGGAAACATGCTTGAGCCATCCTCGCCTTCCCAAAATGTCCTCATTTCAAGTATGTTGGACTAAATCTAGGATATGTGATGCAGTCACGGATGGAGGGACCTCAAAGGGAACAGTCTGAACTTTGCAGCCCAAGTCACACAACGGAAACAATCAACAATGACGTCAACAAAAAACAAGCCAGATCTTCGCATTATCACAGATTCATGAATTTACATATAATTGGCCAGCGACATGCAGGCTTACATTCCAGGAATACATGCTTGATTCCAGATATTATCCAGATCTATCCTCTATGCTAACCTCCATGAGATTATTTTACTGAAAGCTACCAACATAAGCAACAATTACAACAATATATAGACGTTCGCAACACAAAAGTTAGCTAATGGTCATAAATTTATTCTCACCGCCACTGAGTACTTTACAAAGTGGATTGAAGCTAACCCCCTGACCTACATAACCAGTAAGGAGATATCCAATTTTATCCTAAACTACATTATATGCCGGTATGAAGTACCCCAATTCATTATCACAGATAATGATTGTCCTTTCAAAAACCAACCAAGAACGAATCCCAATCTCCAAGACAGGAAACGTAACGTGCAACATAGGTCAAGATCTAAATCATGAAGAACTCCTCCATAGAGACTTGAAATGAAGCACACCAAATGGGAGGTTGACCACGAGCCCACGATCATCGAATGATACGCTAAGAAGGTGTGCAAACCGAGAAAATGGTTCACAAGATCGGGAAGCTCTGGCAGGCCGTGAAGAACAAATATAACCAACACAAAAGTTAGCTAATGGTCATAAATTTATTCTCACCATCACTAAGTACTTTACAAAGTGGATTGAAGCTAACCCCATGACCTACATAACCAGTAAGGAGATATCCAAGTTTATCCTAAACTACATTATATGCCGGTATGAAGTACCCCAATCCATTATCACAGAATAATGATTGTCCTTTCAAAAACCAGCCAAGAACAAATCCCAATCTCCAAGGCAGGAAACGTAACGTGCAACATAGGTCAAGATCTAAATCATGAAGAACTCCTCCATAGAGACTTGAAATGAAGCACACACCAAACGGGAGGTCGACCACGAGCCCACGATCATTGAATGATACGCTAAGAAGGTGTGCAAACCGAGAAAATGGTTCACAAGATTAGGAAGCTCTGTCAGGCCGTGAAGAACAAATAGGTCCGGGCCAAAATCGAAGAGGTCACCAAGAAGAAACAAATTGAGGTGCAGACCCAAACGAAGATCAACCATGATGTCAAGAACATGCCATGAGGTCTGCGACAGAAAATGAGCCAACTCAGAGGAACATCACAAACACAAAAACAAACTAAACATGAAAAGGAAATATTTTTGGTTGATGCAGGATTGTCAACAACCCAAGGATGCTATTGCATTAGACACCCTTGGTGAGAAGAAGATGTTTCATGAGAGGGACCCATGAACATCTTATAGGATTTAGGATGTAAATCCCATGCTCATTCTTGACCCAAATGTCTTCTTTATCTGCGCCCTTCTTCCTTGTTAACTCTTCTGTCTTCTGTTAGATCCTTCAACTTCTTTTGCTTTGCACTTTCTCTTTCATGCCTCACATTTGTGCTTGGTAGTAAAGGAGCTTTTACCACCACCTCTTTTCTTCCGCACATCTGATTTACCTTTGCTACAAGACTCTAGCTTATCTGCAACCAAAGTCTTATGCTGCTCAACTTTGCCTCTGTCACTATTCGGTACCTTCTTGTTTTTTGATCTAAACATAAGATCCTCTTTCAGATCCAATCCTTCCTTCATCATAACCTTTGAATTTTGCTGCTCAGTACTGCAACTCTTCACAATGCTCAAGCTCCTTACACTTTGCTCCTCTTCCTGCAAGGGAACCAAAGTAAATCTTTGTCCATCCTTCTCTATGGTGACCAAGTTTCTTTTGCAATCATAGATAGCTCCTCTATCAAATTGCCAAGGTCTACCCAATAGAACATGACAAGCTCTCATGGATACAACATCACACAATACTTCATCTTTGAGAGGCCCAACGTTGAAGTTCACCAAACACTGCTCCTTCACCTCCACCACTTGATCATCTCGAAACCAACTTATCCTATAAGGACAAGGATGTCTCAACCTCTTCAAACGAAGTTTCTGTACCATTTCTTCAGATACCAAGTTATCAGTACTTCCACTATCAACAATCACCTTGCAATACTTACCTCCCGATTTGCATCCAGTCTTGAAAAGATTCTTCCTTTGTGTATGTTTGGTCTCCAGTTTGCTCTGCTCCATCAAAGCTCTCCTCAACATAAGAGATTCTCAATTTCTCTAGCTCTACCATACTCTCCTCTAGTGCTCCAGTTACTTGCTCCTTATGTGCTATGAAGATCTTACCATTGCCTTTACTAGATCCTTTAGGACATTTATAAGATCTATGTCAGGTTTCTCCACACTTGGAAACATATACCCTTGAATTCCTTGCTACCACCTCCTCTTCTTTGTGCCTTCTGATCTGATTCTTTACTCCACTTACATTTTGACTCATCTTCAATTGTCTGCTTCTCTTTGCTATTGCTACTCACTTGCTTTTCTTTCCCTCTAGGATTACTCTGCTGTCTCCTCTTTACCTTATCTTTTGCCTTTAGTGCATATTGATAAGCATCCTCCACTGTATTAATCCTCAACATACTCATCTCATCTTGAATATTGAATCTCAGACCATTAATATATCTAGCCACCTTCTCCCTAAATATCTCTCGGTGTCCAGATCTAATTGTCATCTTGTAAAACTCCTTAGTATATTCTTGCACACATGTCCTTCTGTTTCAAGTTCTGCAACTTCTTGAACAATTCCAATTCATAATCTTCTGGAATAAACTTAGCCTTCAGTCTTGCAACCATCTGTCTCCATCGGGTAATTTTTATTTCACCATTTTCCTCCCTGTCCTTCTGCAGCTCTTTCCACGCATTCCCTTTAAGCTTAGTTTGTGCTATCTGAACCCTCTGCGGATCTCTAATATCTTTAAGCTCAAAATAGTCCTCCAACTCTCCTATCCAGTCTATCAAATCCTCTGGATGCAAGGAGCCAGAAAAGTTAGAAACTTCCATTCTATGACTCTTGTGCCACTGCCCTTAACAATCTCTCTTCTCTCTCATCTGTCGGTCCTTCAACTTCTTTAGTTTCCAATTCTTCTGTAACTTCTTCATATTCATCCTCCATTTCCGGATTCCTCTGCAAACCAGCTAATGCATTCATATCACATTCCTCACTTCATTTCTGAAGTCTTCCAACTTGGCTCTATCCTTCTAGAGTTCACCCTTCTCGGCGGCATCTCTCCCTTCCCCTAGTGTGGTTGCCTCAGCTCAATGATCTGGCTACAAGGTTTCAATTGCCTCTCAATCGACGATCTGTTGAAGACACTTACAACCCGCCTCAACTCGATGATCTGTTCACCCATGGGATGCCTCAACTACGCATTCAAGGTTCACAACCAACAACAATTCCTCTTCGAGCCATCTTGCGCCATTCCTCTATAATTGCGGGCCAGATCCACACTTTGCCACCTCACAACAAACACATCTAGGGTTTCTCAAGCTTAGGAACAAGGATTTGCTGACACAAGAACAAAAACTCGCTCTAATACCATTTGATATAGTCACGGATGGAGGAACCTCAAACAGAATAGGCCGAACCGTGCATCTCAAGTCACACAACGGAAACAATCAACAATGACATCAACAAAAAACAAGCCAGATCTTCGCATTATCATAGATTCATGAACTTACATATAATTTGCCAACGACATGCAGGCTTACATTCCAGGCATACATGTGTGATTCTAGATATTAACTAGAGCTATCCTCTATGCTAACCTCCTTGAGATTATTTTACTGAGAGCTACCAACATAAGGAACAATTACATCAATATATAGACGTTCGCAACACAACCAAGTCGACCAAGAAAGGAGCACAATCTCCAAGGCAGGAAACATAATGTGCAACATAGGCCAAGACCTAAATCATGAAGAACTCCATAGAGACTTGAAATGAAGCGCACACCAAAAGGAAGGTTGGCCATGAGCCCACGATCATCAAATGAAACGCCAAGAAGGTGCGTAAACCAAGAAAATGGTTCACAAGATTTGGAAGCTCTATCTGGCCGTGAAGACCAAATAGGTTCGGGCCAAAATCAAAGAAATCTCTACCAAGAAGAAACAGACCGAGGTGCGGACCCAAACGAAGATCAACCATGATGTCAAGAACATGCCACAAGGTTCATGACAGAAAATGAGCCAACTCAGAGGATCGCCACAACAAACACAAAAACAGACTAAATAGGAACAAGCTGAAAAGGGAAGTATTTTTGGTCGATGTAGGATTGCTAACAACCCAAGGATGCTCCTGCATCAGTACATGTTCCTGTGTACCCCTGCTTTTGGTTTATCATTCATAATATAAATCTAAGTGGTATACCACGTTGGTATGGTTCAGAGTTCGCTGCTGACTGACTTGCTATATTTATGAATTGTATTTTACAGTCTCTTGTCGTTGTGCCCTCTGTTGCGCACCCAAATGTCCCACTTGTATTGAATGGAGCAGACCACCGCTTTGAGGAATTATTGTCATCTGTAGCCTGCGAACAAAGGGCTCTGTGAATTGCAGGTTTTGGAGTGAATATTGGAAAAGGGAATCAAATTGTAGGGAATTGGATTGAGTGGTGACGTTCGTTATGCCATTTGAACTTAGACACAATAATAGGTCTTTCCTCGAAGCGTAAACGGTTGCCAAGGACTTGAACAACAACAAAACAATGCAGATTAAGAAGTTCATGATGGGCAATTATGTTTGACCCATTGTTTCCAGTCTTCCGTAATGATTGCCTTTACTTCTCTTGCACTGATGTATTGCCTGTTCCAATAGTTTATTAATGTATAGTCACAACTTATGAACATTAATTAAATTAATTTAATGTACTGTTGGTTTATTAACGGTGTAAATTAATAATAAATAAAACTAAAATTTGTTAAAGGTCCATCTATAATATGAATAAAGTTAATTAATATTATTTTATTTTTTATTTTTTAATAAATTAATTTTATTTTATTTTTAATAATTTTAATTTATAAGTGTAATATATATATATATATATATCAATTATAAATTAAATATTATATGATTTAATTTTAATAAATAATACATATTATATTACTGAGGGACTATATATATATATAATTTTTATATGTTTTTGTACTAACGAGCTCAAAACCCATTTCAAAATTTTGTCGTACTGGCGTACCAGTTCTTCGAACTCAAAGTCAAAGTCAAACTCAAACTCGAACCTGAACCTGAACCTGAACCTGAATCCTAACTGGCAACTTAGATATAAATTAATAATTAATAGCTTGTTATATTTAATAAAAAATATTAACAGTTTACAATTTAAAAATTAAATGTTTTAGCTTTTGGTTTTCGTCTAGTTTTTGAAACCAGAATTCTTTTTAATTAATAATAAATTTATTAATTAGATATAAATTTATAATTAATAGCTTGTTATATTTAATAAAAAAATATTAACAGTTTACAATTTAAAAATTAAAAGTTTTAGCTTTTGGTTTTTGTTTAGTTTTTGAAACCAGAATTCTTTTTTTTGAATTTTCATTTTTAAAATTTATGTTTAATTGTTTTATAGCAAACCGTTGTTTGCAGAAGTAAATAATGCTGTAAACCCTACGTGAAATCATTGTTGGTGTTGTTGATAGAAAGAAAAATGTCAGAAACCCTCCTCTTGTGTTGCATGTAATTTATTCTGTGTTGCCGAGCTGTCATTCATGACATGACAAAAATGGAGACTTGCATTGCAGTTAAGGGTATTCTTTTGACTACTTTAATTTCATGTCTCCAAAAGTCGGGAAAATCTTGCACATGCCTGAAATTGGCTTGGAACTGCCACAGCAATGGCGGAAACAAATTGGCAGTCATGGGTTTGATTCAGCCATAAAAAAATCGAGATGTGGGGACAGGGATGTGGCGCTGTCCTGCCACCACCACCGAGATGTCCTGGGAAGGCGGAGACGGCCAGACATAATCGGGGATGTCTTGAGGATGTCTGGAAGTCTCCCGCCCCCAGACATCTCAAAAGTGTATTTTTTTTTTAATATTTACAAGCAAATCATATATATGACTGATTGAAGGATATTTTCAGATCATTTGCAAAGATAATATGGGCAATTTATGAGGGTTTGTAGCTGCTATTGCATATATTATTGCTGATTACACTGGCTACCCTAAATAAAAACCAGAACTGTCATATTTATCCAACAATTCATTATCCAATTCTATTTTCATATATGGTTAATTTCAATGTATAAGTGTTTCATATGAACAGTGGTGAATGATTGTATCACTGTCAATAAGATATCAGTCGTGATCAGCTGTTATATTTGACACATACAATTCATATCTTAGTATTTAGTATTTGCAATTTGCCAAACTTTCATTTGAAATGTGTAATTCTTATACATCTTTTCTTAACTAGTTTTTCAAGTACTATATATATATATATATCAGCACTGTCCCCCTGCCACCCCCTCCTGCTGTCCCCAAACTTAATATATATATATATATATATATATATATAT
>MU225965.1:305970-321075 GCA_018584345.1 Thuja plicata | reverse complement strand
CCCCCCCCCCCCCCCCCCCCCCCCGCCATCCCTGAACTTAGGCCCTTTGTCTCCCATCCCTGAAACCTGTTCCACTGTCCCGGTGAACACTGGTTTATGCTATTATGATATATTGCAATTGTTAATTGAATAGTTTAATGAGGAAGTAAGTGACAAAGTGTTGGGGGTGGAGCAGATGTATAATGAGATACAATGACCTATTTTTGAGGAGCACTGACATTATTCAAATAATTTCCTATTTCTGGCTCGGTGTTGTATGTTAAATTTCTCATTTATAGGAAAGATGCTTTATTTTTTTGAATGAGAATTAAAGTCTTTTTTTGGTTATGGTCCTTGTTGGCTTTTGCATTTTGATCTTGTTAACCTTGGTACATATCTGTCACTGTTTTGTTTTTCACTTTCCCCATGCCAAGGTTTATTCTGGCAGTACCATAAAAAGGTACTTTGAATTTGATCCTTCTGATTTGGGGAAAACAGCTCTGTTAAACTAGATTAATTCTTTTTTGCAACCCTTTTATCAAGGATTTAAATATTCCGTTCTTTTTAGTAGTTAAACAAGGATACATTTTCACCTTATTTCTGTTTCTTTACCCAATAATTTGAATGGAATTTCCTCTGGTTTTCCATTTGGTCAAAGCAAATGTTTGTGGACTCTATGTTTTCTTTTCACTGATTTCTACTGTTATATGCTTTTCCTTGTCTGGAGTTTACTTCTTGAACATTGATGGCAGAAATCTAATGTAACTTTTTCACTTTCTTCTGTAATTGATCTCTGGATCAGCTCAATTATGCAATTTAAGTTTTGAACACATTCTGAACTGTTGAGTATTTTATGCAGGGCTTGTTTAAAGTGGCCGTTTGAAATCTTCCAACCAAGATGTCCAGCGAGGCTGCCTGTACTTATGCTGCATTGATGCTGCACGATGATGGCATTCCTATCACTGTATCCTTGAATATGTTGTTTTCTAAATATTTTTGCATTTTATGTCATTATGAAGCTAGAATAATCAGCATCAATCTAATAAAATTATATGAATAGTTTAAGCTGGGAATCAAACTGTCTAAGAAATTTAAATGTTTGTGTTGTATATCCTAAGGTGCTAGACTGAGATCAGGACTGAAATATTGCTGTACATAAATATTTGTAGCAGCACAGGTAGTTGGTCAAATTTATTTAATTCTTGGGACAGGCAGGCAAAGTTAAGCAGTTGTGTATTTCGATGACTAACGTTACATGTTTCTGAGAAAATGATAAAAATAAGTGGATTCCTTCTGGTTGCTATCCAATTGTTTTTGGTTGAACTTTGGAGGATACATGAAACTCTTTAACTCTATTTATAGGCTGAGAAAATTACCACTTTGGTGAAGGCTGCAAATGTGCAAATTGAATCCTATTGGCCTAGTTTATTTGCCAAGTTGTTGGAGAAGAGAAACATTGAAGATCTAATGCTCAGTGTTGGATCTGGTAAGTCTATGACGTTTGATTCTATATGTTTTGGATTCTGGAGTTTCTGTAAAGTCTCGTATATTTAGAGTGATTCAAAATTGGTATTTTGTTCACATAAACACAAATCTAGTAGAACAAGACAGATATTGTAAACTAAAATATGAATATCAAACTATATATAAATAAGTATTTTTAATGTTATGTTCTATATGCCTTTAGATGTATAAAGAATTAAATGTGTGTATTCTTATATTTGTCATATCTAGCCATATCTGCATCAGTGCTTTTTAAAATTTGACGTATACATATCTGACATGCCTTTAGATGTATAAAGAATTAAGTGTGTGTATTCTTATATTTGTCATATCTAGCCATATCTGCATCAGTGCTTTTTAAAATTTGCTGTATCCATATCTGATATCATGGTCTCATCTGATATTGTATCTGTATGGATTCAACTTTTGTTGGGGGGAATGAAACATTATTTACTCAGTTCTAGTTGCTTTAAATATATGTTTGTTATTATGTGTTGGTTTCAAGCTAATATTCCCAATAGATATCGTAACTCTCTGCTAGGAGTTGCGGAATTTAGTTGAGAGAGATATTTTGTAACCCTTCATTGCGTGGAAGAAAGGAACCACTGCCTTTTTGTCAAAAAATTGCATAAATCCTCATTTTGCCTTATTCTTCACAAGTTTTAGGCTCTAATCTTTTTAGAGAACCCCCTAATTCTATCTTTTTCACGTTTTTTAAGTTAAGAAAGTTGCAAGAATGGAAATAAAACTACACAAAATTGTAATATATTTTTATGTGAAACTTTTAGTGCTAGTCTGCCATTTCATTGCATAATTTTTAAAATTCTGTTTCTCAATTTGAAACCTTTTTGATGGATTAATGACAGTTTAATTTGGGCCCTTCTCCTCTGACTAAACAAACAATTTACACTAGAGTTCAAATCTTGCAAAGAGCTTTTATGATAAAAAGCTATGACATCAAACCAAGCCAAGCAAAGCCAATGCAAGAAGCGTGGATTAAAATCAATTTTAGACTAAGATGCAGGATGCGCATCCTGCAAGCCCACACTGGGTGCAGATGTGCACAGGGTGTGCGCCAGGATGCGCAGCCCTGGGCATCCCACCGCAGCCACAGGGCTGGGCGTGCACCCTGTGTGCACCCGGGCACATCAACGGATGGTAAAGCAAAAAATAAAGTAAAAACTTGAGTTCAAATGATGATAATGATCTTGAACTTGCAGCCGCTGAAAATCCAACAGACGATGATAATCCTTTTGATGATTGATGAACATTGAATCATGTTTCATGAACCACATTTTGTAATTCAGTAATTGTAATGATTATCACTGGAATTGTGAACATAGACATATATGATATCATTGATATGGCTTATTTGAATATTTTTCAACGATCAATTGGCATTTAATTTTAATCTATGGCATTTGGCATTGATCAAAGATGAAGTATCATACTATGAAATGATTTAGTTTTACAATTCTGTATATTTTTCTTATTTTTTTTATTTGTGTACACACACACCCACACACACACCCAAACGCATCCAAACACCTAAAAATATTTTTCATGCATCCATGTACTGGATTCACGAACCTGCATCCATCCCCGCACGTGAACCGGTAGCTTGGATTTTAGACCTTTGCTGTAGGACCAAGCAAAGCCCAAAGACATACAAAACTATTAACAACTTGAACAGAACAAATTAGAGGCCAAAACACAATGTACACCTTTCATCTAAAAACCACCAGACCTACACATCCAATATGCATTGTGGATTCTTGCAATATGCTTCATGACTCTTGCATTCTTTAATGGAATTCACGAAGGATCTTGTGGATGCATAAAATCCACCAAAATGAATCTTGCCAATTTGACAATGTGACATTGAAACAATTACAAGATTAACAGGATGTTTTCATATCATCGATTTTTTTTAGTTGGAATGATCACGTGGATACTTTTTATTAGGCCAACTGGGATGAAATCTTAAGTAATTGGGAGTTGTCTTCTTTTATAATTTTATTCAAGGTGATTTAGACCTAACTCATAAGATTGGGTTTAATGAACTCAATTACTAATTTGACATTGAGTACAATGAGGGAGTGAACTAATGTTTGAACTTGGACTTATTTCTAGTTCAACTACACTAGGCAAAAATTAATGAATTATTCACATTGTAATTAATTATTTGCGTAATTCAATTAATCAAACCTAAGGCACCTGATCTAGACCTAATTAAACTCGGTATAAAAAGGTTTATTTATGTTAATTGTTATACACTGAAAATGAAAAAAATTTGTATGAGAAGCAGGTTACTTGTTCCAAGAACCTGTACCAATTATTGGCTGAAAACTAAAAAAGTATTTTTCTGTAACTAATGCGAGTACTAATGTTCATCCATGGATGCTAGTGTTGAATGTCAAATATGGAAGCTCAAAATGTTTGCAGTCTGCAGTAGTTGTAATGTTTGCTTGTTCATCCATAGCTCTTGATCCCAGGAGATATTTAATGGGATGACACGATAAATTGTTAGAAATTCAGATGTATTATCTGCAAATTTCAAACCCTAAAAATATGAAATCATAAACAGGAATAACATCCATCCATAAATGCAAAATATGTTTGTAGAGCTGTGCACGGCATTACCTTAAAGGAGATGAATGATTTTAGAGATGTATATAAATCTGTATGTACAAATGTAATTTGTGTGATTGCAAAGGAACTATCTTGGAAGATGACTGACTCCTCTTTCACATGACCTATCGTATCTGTTGCTTATGGTTAAGCTGTATCATGTAGTAACAATCAGTCTAAAAACCCATGAAGCACTCCTTATTGGTCCTGCACAGGAAACCTTTCCAAGTTGTCTGGATCCTAGGAGATATCAAAGGATGACAGTGTAAATTGTTGAGCAAGTATACAGAAATTTTAAATAACATTCACGCAATGGTGAATGGGAAAGACATTAGAACTTTTGAAGAACTTAATCTGAAATTTTATTTTTATGGTACTCTCTCGATGAGACATACGGCTGTCTATCTTCCTGTAGTTTTTGACATTTGATGCTAATTTCTGGCTGTCTCTTCCTTATGATATCTGATACAATAATCATTAAGTGTGTGAAGAGTAAAGAAAAATTATGGAAGATGAAAGAGTTGCTCTTTCACGGGTGATTCTTTACCTACTGTCAGTGGGTGAGTGGACCAATCTCATATTTGATTACCCTGGCCTTGACCCATCTGTATTGGAGGCTTTGGTTGTATTCAGCTTCAAGAATGTAATCCCTGACATCACCTGGAGAGAATAAATGACAAAAACCAGGGGAGAGGAGATGTAGATGCCAGGCTGATTGGGAATGCTGTAAAGAGAGGTGGCATAAGAAACTCGAGTGTGGGGGACAATGTCAGGGTGAGGGTGCTTTTGTGGGGTGTGCTAGGATGTTTTGGGAAAATGGCATAGGGCATGGAATAGTCCAAATTGCTGTGAGTTTAGAAAAGCATCTCTCTACTCTCAAAGTAGATGCCAGTAGGCTCTGAGTGAGTATGGGGTGTATATTGTTAATTGTGGGCAATTTGTACTTATTATTACTTTTAATGACTTCTGGTTTATCATTTTTTGTATTGTGCCCTTTACCTGACCCACGTTTTGTTTTACAACAAGTCTCGGTCTGGCTCAGCATCATCTTCAATGCTGCTTTAGCATAGCGCTCCTCTAAGGCCAATTGACAGGTTAATGTGTAGCACATTAGTTAAATAACAGCCGGGCCTTCTCTTTTCTCTTGCCTAGCAGAGGTCGGTTATTTGCAGCTTGCTAGAAAGTAGGAATATGCACTAACCTGGATCTAATAGCTGAGCTTATGGCTGTTTTTTAAATTCTGTAATCACAAGGAATACCATGGGAAAACACTATCTTTTCCTAATAGCTGTATCTGTGGAATAAATGTCCAGAAGGCCTAGTAGAAACAATTTTTGTCTAATTTTCTCCTTCCACGGACTTCAATTTCATGGTACTTCTCATCTCTAAGATTTTGAATAATGGCTTGAAAAAGTGACCATGACCGAAACAGAAATGTACAGCTCACAATGTGATATCTTGGATCCTTGCTTGAAGTGTATTTTAAAATTCTGCCAGTGGGGAGTTTGCAGTTGCTTGAAATGCCTTTTACAAATTGAACTGTCAGATATTCCTGTCAGAAGTTTCGTCTCCTTAAACCTGTGGGCTTGGGCTTGCTTTGGCAAACTGTTGGAGCTATCAGAAACACTATACAACTTCCAGAGGCAGACAAAGACATACTCCAAAGTTAAAACAACAAAGGTGAAATGCGCCTTGGAGGGAGTTAAAACATCTTCATAATTTCAAGCAAGTTCCTTTAGTCATGAATGCTTGACCTCTATTAATGGCAATCAGGCTTGGAGCTCCAAGATTGACATTGTCCAGGGGAAATTGAGTGAAGCTGCAGGTCATATATGACAAGGCAACACCAGGAAAATCTAACAGCGGCTATGATGATATTCATTGGCAGGGGAAAAGGATTGCTAACAACCCTCCATTCTATCGCACTAAATTAAAGCCTCAAAGTTTCTTGTCATACTGTGGGTGAATTTGAAGGGGTTTTCTTTGCAACAATAAGATCGTGCCCACTCCGTTAGTCGACTTGTGATCAGATCCAGGTCATCCTTGTCATCTGCTGTGTTTTCAAGGAGAAAAGCAGGCTTATTAGCTTTTTTTACTAGTTAACATTATCACTCAAATATATAAGTAAATGAACATAAAGTTATTAGATTTGTAAATATATAGTACCTAGATTTGGAAAAATAAAAGATTATTATAATTGATAGTATATTTTTTCTTTATCCCTAAAATAGCATAGCTTTTTTTTTTAATCTTTTTTTTTGAATTGGAGAATCTGCGTAGTATTGTATATTATAATCGAAAATGAATTTTGTCCCCTTAATTAATCCTAATTCCAACTTTTTATTTGGTAGGTGGCGGTGGTGCTGTAGCTGCCGTGGCAGCAGCTCCATCTGGTGGCGACGGTGGTGCTGCCCCTGCTGGACCACCACCAGAAGAGAAAAAGGTTAGTGCTTTTGAATAATGTTTTATATGTACTTTTTGTAGGGGCTGTTTGATAGATCAATTGCTTTAGTTTTGTCTCTTAATGGTACCTTGATGCTGGATCTGGAATTCTTTTCTTATGCATTTTGTGTAAAACAGGAGGAGGCCAAGGAGGAGAGTGATGATGACATGGGTTTCGGCTTGTTTGACTAAGCTCTTTTTGAGGAAAATATCTAATTTTTATTATGATTTTAAAAATCAACATTTTGTTTTTTGTCAGCTTCTTAGAAATGCATAATGAAGAGTGTAGTTTCATGTGCAAATTTTGCGGCACACAGTGCATTGTAGATGTGTATGGCTTACATTTTTGCTAGAATTAATACAGATGTCTCGGGTGATAGTTATTACATGAGTCAGCGGTGGTCAAAATTTCCATTTGTTTGTTTAAAGATATTGCAATTGTTAATTTTGAGATGTGTTTGCTGTGATAAATGCTATTGTCGCTGTGATGTAAAATATTCATTTAAATAGTCCTCAAATTGTTTGGGATCATTTTATCAATGGTTCCAGGCTGAAATTATCTTCATAGCTCACTAATTTTGTTTGTATCTATCTTAGGAATGCACATTCTTGTGGAAGAAAGATCTTCATTAGCTTAACTATGAAATCTGAAGTTGGTGTGTTATTTTCATTTGGTATCTATGTATGCTATTCTTTGTTGAAGTTTTATGTGGTAACTGGTAATGAGTCTTGTTATATTTCTTTAGATGATAATGTAAAATTATAAGTACACATTTTCCACAAATGTTTGTTGTAATTCGATGCAACCTAAACACAGGTTACATGCTTTGTTCCTTGGTTATACTAACAGCTAACAATTTTGTCTAGAAGAGACTAAAAGATGACGATTTTTGGCAGGATACAGAGGATTAACATATTTCCAATGCCAGATAAGTGAATAAATGATATTCTGAATGTTTGTTGTGTTGCTCCTCTCTAGAATTTATGCTATTGAAAATCGTCTGAAATGGTTATAATGTGTTACATGTAAACAATTTTGGTCCAAATGGCATCAGGCTTGGCTAAAGTACTAATTTTTAAGGAGTATACTGATAACTGATAAGTAGTAATTAGAATCACAAGTCCTTAGCCGAGTGATCCTAGCCGAGTCCCAGGGGCTCGGGACTCCAAGAACTTGCTCTTGGTGAGATTCACTAGAAACTGGTTTTTCGCCGGGTTTTTGTTAAGTCTTGCTGCTTTTTTGACACATCTTCAGTTGGGTCAGCCTTGCGATGCCCGTGCAGAGTCCGAGTCTCGTTTCTATGACCAGATTACACTTGTCTAAATGTTTTGATACAAACTTGAAATTAACAAAGAAGACTGCTTAGTCAGAGGTTTTCATTACATGCAGCATTGATTGTGCTGGTTAGTACTTGCCTGTGTCATAAACTAATGCATTTTTGACACTGGTAATAATTGAAAGCCGTAAAATTACCAACAGTGACCAGTGGTCATTTAACAGAATACTACTATCATTTTGATACAGGTCAATAAATGCATATGCCATTTAAGATTACCTGATTTGCATTCTAAGCTGTGTGCAAATATGAGAAGTATTGATTAACTTTGATGTCGAGCAAGGGGATTTTGTTCCCAGAAACATTCTTGCATGCTATAATATTTCAAGGAGCAAGTGACAGCTGGGATTTTTTTGGTTCAAATTACTGTGCTGCTTTACCCCACATTTCATATACACGGGGTAATTTGCAGTTTAAATAGTCAATTTACTCCTTGTATCATTTAAGGTGAAGTATACTGTATTTTGATGGTGCTTTTTTGTTCACAAAAAAGTGCCCGCTGCCAGAGTAAGTTTACTATTATTGCTATATGCATGTTTCTCTGAGAGATGGACCCTTCAAGTTTTGACTTCTTGGTCTGGACTATTTCATTTTTGACACGAGAAATACTAGCTGGGAGCTGGTTGAGAAGTAGATATAGGTAAAAGACAAAGTATCCTTCATTGCCAGAGGACGGTGTTTGATTCAGGGAGAGGTTCTTCCATATATGTTATGGTGAATCATAGTGTGGTCTTAGTCACTTCATATGTTATACTTGTGATTGGTTGTCCCTGATCAGTCTTGCCCTATTTGCAATTTTATTTGTTGACAATGAATCAATTAACAAATAATGTTTGTATTGGAGCACTACAGAGTGGGGACATTGTAGATGGCTGAGTTTTGGGCTCGTTGGGGTAAGCCTAGTTTAGACCCTTTTTTTTTTTCCAGGTTAGGGTTCTCGTACCCACTTTTATTATTTGGCATAATTTGGTTGGATAGGAACAGTAGGTTTTTTCACAATGCTAAACAAACTGTTTTGACAAAGCGTAACTTGCTAGTCTATGATTTTATTTTCATATCCAATTAATTGATAGAGCTAATTGATATAATAAAAAAGCATTAAGAAAAACTTGAAATTTTAAGGACAAAGTGATCAAAGCTTTCTTGAATTTTGAAACAATAGAAGTAAAAATGGAAATGACAATTGTGATTATGTTAATAAAATATATAGAAAATGCATTGTCATGACAATATAAGACGGTGCTGCGGAGCTTTCCAAAATTTCTAGGGCTTGGGGCTAGGATTTTACAACCCCTTCTTGGCAAAAATGTTGTGTTATGGCCATGTTGTGTCTCACGGTGGCTCCTTGGTTGGTCCATCTTGGATTGGGGTAGCGAAGGGTAGGAGGGGTGGCAAGATTCCAATTGCTATTTGCAATGGCGTTTAGGGTTGTGGGTCAACAAGACCATATTGGTTTGGTGATAAGATGCATGGTGGATTGCTCCATGCCGCTTTTGATTATGGGCAGTGAGAATGAAAGACTGAAGTATAGATTGAAGTGATGGGGCTTCAAGGGATGTGAGTAGGGTGAAATGTCCCTCTTTATGAAGGGTGGGCAAAACGGGAGGCTTTCTGAGCGTGTGCCTATGGAAGGGAAAAGAAGGGTTGTGCCACTACCCTTTTGAGCTTAAGACAAATTTGCTATCCAAGAAGGCATATTCTAGGATTGGGGTTTTCGCAAATTCGAGTTTGATTATAAGCTGGGTAATGACCAAAACATGCCAATTCAAGCTTCTTATCAATGACATGGTTGCCATTGTGGGGATGAATAGTTGGGTGGTGTTGTGTTAGCCTTGGCTGAGTCTATTACAGTGGAGGTAGAGGTTGAGCTTGAGACGAAGGTTGCTCATAACGGTTTGTAGTGTTTTGTGAGTTAGGTTTGATCAGATTGTTGAGGGATTTATGGTTGAGTTTGATTGATTTACACAAATGGATTTTTGAGAACTGGGAGCCTATTTTGGATGGATGTTTCCAAATCTACCCATCGGCTAAAGGTTTTTTTTATTGTTGTCTTTGAAAATGTACAAGATAGAAACAAGATATTGTGCGAATATCATTAGTGTTGGGAGGACAAGATCACTCACAAGATCACTCTAAAGTTGAAGCGTTGGCATCGAGACTTTTGCCCTGCTATCGAAGTCTTTGATAGGATTCCACTTTGGGTGAGACTTTCTAACCTTCCCTTACATTTTTGGTTTGATTCATGTTTTGAGGTAGTTGGTTACTTGTTAGGGAGCTTTTTGATGGTGGATGAAGGTTCTTTAAACCTTTTTCATTCTACCTTTGCTCAGATTTTGGTGGTAATGGATGTATCTAGGGACTTCATCCTTAAATTTTGATTAAATCTTCTAAAGGTTGTTGGGCTCAGCCCTTGGATTACGAAGCGGTGTCGTTCAGGTGCAGAATATGATTTCAAACATTACATATGACTACTTAGTGTGCCAAAAATAGAGTACACAAGTCAGCTTACTGGTGGAAAGATGTCTCTACCTACCATTATACAATCAAGAAGATAAGTGAGAAGCATAAGAGTTTTTCGTAGGTTGTGTTAGGGGGAAAAGGCACTTGAGATACAATATCATGTGGAGCAATGAACTATGAACAATGCTGATTTTCTAATGACAGGCGGTGTAAAGGAGGGAAAGTCGAAAAGTGGAGTGGCAACACTGGATGGTAGGGAGAAAAGTAAACCAGTGGGGATCCGAGACAAGGGGGATGCTCCTTGAATGTGGATGGGCAGTCTCAACAATTGATGAGCTATTCGGATAATCCGAAAAAGAATATAAGGTTCATTCCTTGGATTGGCAAAGTGAAGCTGCTAGACTAGAAGATGGTTGGCACACTGTGAAAGGGAAAAATAAAGGAAAGCGAGGAAGTACTCCTTCGATATGGTTCTTGTTACAATGGTGAGCAAGACTGATTGCGCCCTTGGTCTCCTTGGTTGTTCAAAGCAGCAGTGGTTCGTGACATGGCTTAACTGCCTCTTGTGTCTTCTATATGTCTAGTGGTTGTATCAGGCATTAATAGGTCGATCTTTTTGTGCAATGACAACCGCTAGTTGTAACAAGTGGTATCAGAGCTTGCTCATAGGTTCGAACCCCAATGCTGGAGGGGATTGTTACAATGGTGAGCAACACTGATTGCAACCTTGGTCTCCTTGGTTGTTCAGCTTATCTGTGGTTCGTGACATGACTTAACCGCCTTCTGTGGCTTCTATATGTCTAGTGGTTGTATTAGGCATTAATAGGTTGATCTTTTGGTGCAACGACAACCGCTAGTTGTAACAGTTCTTTGGTCTCATACCAAGGAAGGTGTTGTTATTAAATCTTGATTTTTGTCTGTTAATGGACCCGTTTTGTATTGCTCTATCTTTGGGAAGGTGGTTTCTCTGTATGTAACCACCCTTGATTCAGGGCAAGGTTAATCTCGATTAATAATTTGATATTTTATCGACCAAACAAGAAAATAAAATGCAAGCTTATGATAGATATGCTGAGACAAATGTTTTTGGGCCCAAACCTTTTACATAGGTTGTTGGGGGAAATGTTGAAACAAGATTAAATGAGCCAATTCTTTAACTAATTTATGATAGTCAAAGACCAAATAAATGAAATATATAAACTTTGTTTTTGTTGCTTTACGATGAAGATCAATAGACTGGTTTAGTCTTATCTTTTTAAACAAGAAAGGATAGTTGAGATTGGAAACTATAAAAAAAGTAGAAATACAAAAATAAAATTAAAAATTGGACGCAACAAATAAAAGTCGACAAATAAGGGAACTAGCTTAGACAATGCACTAGCTAGCATGTCAGCATATTTTCATCATTTAATGTATTGTCATATGTTTTAAACACCATTATCTAAAAATGGTATAAAGCTCAAACTTATCTACATAAATTATAGTTTGTGTACGAGAAGACAAAAACAAAGTAGAGTACCAAGAACAACTAGAAAGGAACAATAATAAAGAAATCCCTTTAAACTAACTACTTCCAAAATAAATAGACAATGTGGAAGTGCACAAAAAACTATTTGCATTTCATTGTCTTCAAATACCAACGCCGGGACAAAAAGAAATGGTGTGATTGAAATGGAGCTTGCCAATATGGTCAGGGTCCTCAAGTTGGTATTTCATCCTCTATGAGCAATGAGTTGAAGAAAAGAGACACGATGATGTGTGCTTTTGGCAATATTTGTATTAACAATTTAAAAACAAGATAGGAGCAGTAGTTTATAAGTATTAAATATCTAAGTCTTTAGGAAATGTTTATGAGGATAGAGAGGAAATATAGCTCTCAAGTTGCGAACAATGGTGTTGTAACACAAAAATTAAAGATAATAGTGGTAATGAAAACATTAAAAAAAATCTTGATCAAAGTTTCTTGAAACACTATGAATGTAGGGAAACAAAGGTTACAATCATGTTGAATGTCTTCAATAATATAAATAGGTCATGGATCTAATGTTGGAATCACAAAATATTTCTTCAAATGTTCAAGAATTCTATAATATTTTTGTAGAATTCATTTTGTTAATTTACATCTTCTACACTCTCACATCCTGATGATGGATCATAGAGTGTGATATGAAACATACACAATCAAAACCATAAGCTACTGCATTGAAAATTATAGTCACTTTTAAATCATTCTAAATGAAAAATATTGAGGGATTTCAAAAAATAGCTTTTAGGGAAGTTTAAGAGGCATTCCAAGGACTAATTGTTAGGATTTAGTCAACATATTAAACATTAATTTTTCCTGTATCTTAAAAAATGAAAAAGAGATGTAGAAACCTAAAATTTATCATTACATTTGATCATTCTCACCTAATTCATTATACTCTTGCCTTCTATATTAATTGAATATTACTATTTTTAGTGTATTTATTTATTTAATTACACTTAGACTTTTAATCCCAATTAGTCATCTATACATGTTTGACACTTGTCTACACAAGTCATCATCCTTTAAGAGTCTACTAGAGATGTGTCAATTTCATTTCGACACATCATCGTAGTTTCTTGTGCGATTTTGCCACCACTCGAGTTTCTCCCTTCTTTCGTGGCTGGACTTGGTTGAACTTTTTGCCTATATGTACTCGACTTCTCCAATTAATCTATTGTCGACTTGGTGACTCTATCTTGTGCTTTATTTTAATCTCTTAGATCTTGCAGGTTTCTTCATGGTATTATAGTATTCTGAGATATTTTGAAGCCTAGGTCATACAAGAAGGTTATGTGCTTACGAGAGTTTCATTGACTGTGGCATTGAAACCCTTGTCTCGCAACGTTGAAACCCTCGACTCTATATTTTATTACCCTGTGTGTATTTCAATGGACTTTGAATCTGTGAGTTTTTGTGTGCGTCGACAATAGGATTTGCCCCCACAAATGACACCTCGAAACGCGTGTGAGCCTCATCATCTTGGTTCTTTCCTACCCCAGGGGGCTTAACTTTAGTCCCTATTTTTTTTTTGGTGAAGATATTTTTTTTGGCATAGATTTTATTTTTGTAGAGGTGGATTAATTTTGTAAGGCAAAAATTCATTTGCTCATAACTTTTAAGCTCTGGTCACATGAATTTTTCGCCCTTGGTTCTTTCCTACCCTAAGGGGCTTAACTTTAGTCTGTATTTTTTTTTACTTTGACATTTTTTTTGGTGAAGATGTTTTTTTTGGAGGTGGATTAATTTTGTAAGGCAAAAATTCATTCGCTCATAACTTTTGCTCCCGAACTCAAAATTGAGTTCTATTTTTTGCAAAAGTGCATGCTTTTTTTGTCACGGATCCAATGGACACATTAATGCACTATCATTATAAAGTGCCATTTTCAATATTATTTTGTGTTTGGTTACAAAGCACTACTTCTATAAAGTGCCAAAATAAGGGGGAAAATATAATCAAGGGGGTGTTGTGTCTTTTTTTATTTTTCACACTTCCTCACGAAGTGCTCTTCATTTCTGCATTCTACAAGCAACAATCTAAGTCAAGAAACATGGATCCTAATGTGACTACAACCCCTAACTTCTTTCAATTATCATGATTGGAAGTTGAAAGTAATTCTTATATTAAAGAATAAAAGCTTATACAGGGTATCCATGGGAACATAAAAAGAACCTAATGCAGCTAAGGACAAAGAATTTTTTTTAGTAAGTGTGACCAAGAATTTGGCTTTCTATGTTTACACCTATCTCCTATATTTGTATTTCATGTTGAGAAATTGAAAACACCCAACGAAGTTTGGGAAACTCTAAACAAACTATTTGGGACAATTGATGAACTTAGAAGTCATGATTTGGAAAGTCAACTCCTATGTCTTAGTCCTTCAAAATTTTTAACTCTAGAGGAATTCTTCACTAAATTTAAATCTTTGAAGTTGCAATTAAAATATTGTGGAATTGATAAGAAAGATGATCAATTAATCCTTTTTGTACTTTCCAAACTAGGTTATGAATTTTCTTTGTTTGTCTCTACTTTCTATTCTACTAAAAGAGCCCTTAGTGCCTCATGGAAAATGCCCACACTAGATGACTTCATTCATGATCTTACAAGGGAGCAAGAAAAGTTAATTCAAATGGGTACTTTAAAATCTACTAAGGCACAATCTCTAATTGCAGGAAATGAAAACCAACAAAATGCCAAAGGAGAGAAAAAAACACTAAAAACGACAAAGAAGGGAAGAAAGAAGACAAAATTGATAACTTCAAAATGGATAACTCATCTCAAAGTAAATTAACTAGTTAGAGAGTTAAATGTTCTTTTTGTAACAAAAATGGTCAAGAAGAACTAAACGAGAATAATATTGAGGTAACCGATTCTGTCAAAGCATCCTCTTCAAATTAGGAGATTACTAACGACAAAGAGAAATTGAAAGGCACTATCTTATTTTCTCAAGCAATTATGGATTCTGGTGCTACACACAATATGGGTTCTCAACTTGACGTGGAATCTTCAGACCCTAATTCCAATCCTCATAATTTAGATGCTTTAACAGATGACAGTCATATTTTCGGGAAGGGTCACATTCTCTTCTTGGTTTGCAGTCTACATCAACAACATCATCATCCTTGGGGGGTGGGGGTGGGAGGGGGGGATTATAGGATTCTTCACTTTTTATCTCTTTTTTGGAGGATAGTTTTTTCCCATTGGTTTTCTATCTTTCTCCTTTTATG
>MU225965.1:286216-298058 GCA_018584345.1 Thuja plicata | reverse complement strand
AGAAAATTGGTTTGATCAAAATATGAATGTAAATATTAATGTACATTTTTGAATAAAATATTGAAATATTTCAAATTATGAAGATGACGATCTTCTGTGTATGTGTAGGTTACTATGTCAAGGTGACAATCTTGACAATAGTAACCAGGCTTCAAGATCGACTCCCGTAAGGGTTTGTCCCGGATAGGACCGTACATCTTGTTGCTTATGTTATTACTTGTTGGATGATAATTTTTTAAGATCGACTCCCATAAGGGTTTGTCATGGATAGGACCGGACATCTTAACGCTTAAATTATCACTGTGTAATAACTCATCATGATTGACACCTTCATGTGTCCTGGATTGGGCCAAATATCATGATACATAAAAATTCTACAAATCTATTAAACTCTCTCTCAAGAGGGAGTGTTAAAGTATTGTTCGTTCATGTTTAATAAAACGACGAGACAATCGTAATATATATATATATATATATATATAATATAATAATTGAATATATATATTAAATTAAAGATATAATATATATTAACATGTTCATGAGTGAAAACCATATATATATAATATAATATAAATTAAATAATGAAATGACATAGTATTGAATCGATCGAATTAATAGTCGATTACATTATCGACATGCATTAGTATAGTGACTGTTATATATTAACAGTCACGATACTATCGTGACTGTTAGTATATAACAGTCACAATAATATCGTGACTGCCGATACTAATTAAAACAGTCGGTTATAATATGCACTTGGTTATGCAGTTTAATATGTGGTTTAATACGTGCATAAAATGATAATTATAATATGTTAGTATGAACAATCATGACTCATCAATATGATGAGTCATGTCTATTCATACTCACATCTTTTGGATTCAATATATATAGTCATTGGTTTTGTAGAATCAATCAATCAACAAGGCAATTGTATTCTACTACAACAATTAAGTTTTATCTTCAGATCATATTCCTTAACAGGAACTTGATTAAGTAGGGTTTCACAAAATTTTGAAACGGCGCGACTGCTAGGGTTCCGTTCCAAACTTCTTAACCGTGCTTTAACTTCCAAATGTATTATGCTTCCGTGATTTGATGCTCAGTGCTCCAGTGCTCTCCAAATTCTATGATCTCGAATGCAAGTGTGAAGAAGATCGAACATTTACATTCTTTATAAAAACAACTGCATTTAATGTTTGCAACTATATACAAATTACTCAGAGAATTTTCAACTTTGATCCTGATGAATTTGAGACAATGCGTGTATGCATACTGCAATACTATGTGCTTATATCCATGAATCCATAGGCACATACTCAGAGGTGAGTATACTAGCCGCGCATGGGTCCTGAGCTAGAATAGCTCCCCCAAATATCAAGAAGGTCTATTCAAGCAGAAGTAGAGGGTGCGTCCACTGTGGATGCATCAATTACTTTGTCAACATCATTGTCCTTCTTTACTTCAACCCAAATTTTTCTTGAATCTTCTTTTGCTTCAACAAACTTGACTTCTCCTTCTTCAAATAGTGATTTCTTAGGATCCTCTTGCTTTTGAGTTCCAAATTTACAAAACCTTGAGATGTGTCCAGCCTTTCCACATGTGTGACAAATGATAGGAGGTCTGATGCTCTTGTTCATCATGCTGCACTACTTTTCTGTGTGACCATTGTAGTTACATATCTGACATGTAGTGTTCTGCAAATTTCTTTGAGGTTGATTTCTCTGATTTTTTTGATTCATTCTTCTTTGATTCCGCTGCGACTGATTTCTTTGAATTGTTTTGCAATGTATAGCCCTGTGACCAAATTTATTACAGGAGAAACGGTAACCATTGAAAGGTCTTACCTCTTTGTAAGCTCTTGCCAAATGACCATGTTTGTTACATGCATAACAAGTTTTGTTAACTTGCTTGATTTCCCCTTTAGGTGGATTAGTTTTAATCTCTGCAACATTTTCAATTTTCTTTTCTTCTGAAGATGCTTCATGTGCTTTCTTTCTTTCTTTCTTGCAATGAATTGATTTCAATTTGTGCTACACTGTATCCAAGACCAGTAGTGTCGAATTTTTGATTTTGTGCATTAAGCCGAGATTGAAGTGAATCAAAACTTGTGTGGAGTTATCAATCTTATCCTTTGCTTCTGTTAATTCAGATTCCAACTTCTTCTTTATGTTTTCCAATTCCAGGACTTTCATGTTTGCTTTCAAGAGTTCATCATCATCTAGTTGTTTGCTTTCTTTGATCTTTTCTTCAATAGCAATTTGACTGTTTGTTAGCTGTTCATCTAGATTTTCAATTTTATATTTCAGAGACATATTCTCTTCATTAAGATTTTTGATCATTTTCCCTAAGTCACTTGTAGAACAATATTTCAAATCTTTTCTTAATTTCTTGATAAGCATTTGTGAGCCATCAACTTTCAGTCGAAGTTCTTCATTTTCTTTTTCAGATCTATCAAGATCTTCAAGAGCTGCTTCAAGATTCTTTTTCACATGTTTTGCTTCTGCTGAGTCCATGATCTCCTCAAGTGGTTAAAATTTCTTTCAGAGGACCAGAGCTCTGATAGCAATTGTTAGAAACACTGAGAGGGGGGGTGGGGGAGTGAATCAGTGTTTGTCTATTTATTATTTTTCAGCAACTTAAACATAAATCAAACATACATTGAATGAAGCTTAACATAAGAACTCATAACAAATGATATGATTATGGGGAAACCTTGATCATAGGAAAACCCCAGTGGGAATTAGTACCCACAAATATTGTACTAGGTATAATGAACCTGTTAAAGTTTCTTTGCCCTGTTAGAAGTAGTCTTTACAATATGAGTACAATGACCTGGTTAAAGGTCTGACCCTATTAGGAGTCTTTTACAAAACCCTATTAAAGGTATATGGCTCACTACCTAGGCTCACTACCCAATAGGATGAAGGCTACAACCTTCTGAAAGTTGATATACACTATATCAAAAGTGAACTGCTGTGATGACACTGTTGTCTGATCAGTTCCGTGTATGCGTGAATGCTCTTACTCTCTTAAAGAGCTATATCATATACCGACTTCATCATACTACTCTTCTCTATCTTCCTCTTACATAATAATCGACAATTGTAACATAACTTTACATTACAAACTTATATGTTCATATCCGAATAGGCGCGACCCAAAACAAGACTCTAGTCGGCCCTAAAAAAAAATACACAATGCTTCCGAACAAGTTGGCTCAAGCGTGTTTAAAAAAATGCTAATTACATTATTACAAACATATAATCAAAGGCGCTTAGCCATTACATAACAAAATAATTCACGCTGATCAAAACACTAGTCGGCTTCCATGCTCTGTCTTCTAGACTGCTGGTCTACTGATCTGTCGGTAGCTTCTCCGTACTATTGTTCCATACTATGTGTGTCTAGATGTAGTATGTACACATGTCATAGAACATATATATGAATGCGCATATGTTGATTCGATCTCTCGCATGTGCGCTGATGTGCTAATCACTGAATATCTCTGTCTGCCCTGTTTCCATACTTAGTCATTTTTCCTTCTTTGACAAAAACTTAGTATGACTTTGTTGCCATGATGAAAACACAAAATGAGTCATGCATCCTCAGGAATTCAAATTTCCAACACATGGGTACCTCAGCAAGCTAGTAGCCGAGACTCATTTGTTGTCTTGTCATCCTAAGTTATGCTTAAGGGGTGGTGTTAGTGTATTTATTTATTTAATTATACTTAGGATTTTATTCCCAATTAGTCCTCCATACACGTTTGACACTTGTTTACACAAGTTTTCATCCTTCAAGAGTTTGCTACAGATGTGTCAATTTCATTCGACACATCATCCTAGTTTCTTAGACGGTTTTGCCACCACTCCAGTTCACCCCTCCTTTCGTGGTTGGACTTGGTTGAAATTTCTTCCTATTATTGGAATAATGGAATGGTGTGTACTGAGAGGGGAGGGGTGAATCAGTACCCTTAAAACTTTTAGTCAATTAACCTTAATCCTTTAGTAATCAATTCCTTGCATTACCGACCATATATGCTATTCTTTCTTTATGCATGTAATAATAATTCATAAACTTAATTTGCATTTTAACATTCATAGAAACATTCATGAAATGTAATGATGCATGACACAAGATTTGGTAACGCAGAAAACCCCTGTTAGAAGGTAAAAACTGTGGTGGGGATGAAACCCACAAAACTTCACTATTTGCAGAATGGAAGGGGCTGGTTATGGCTTACAAGTTTGATCGCTTCTGATGATCTTACCCTGTTAGGAGTAACATGTTTAGACTGGTTAAGGTCTACTCTGTTAAGAGCTTTAGCAACACTGTTTAGTGTGCACTCGATTAAGAGGTTTACAAAAAGATTGTTAAATCCACCTTCTCAATGGATTTCTTCTTTTTGCTACACTTGTTAGAATGTAGTCAAAAATACCTATTGACCTGAGTATATGCAATCTAGAATTGCTGATTATAGATCCATTAAAGATTACAATATGATATATCAACTGTAGTGACTGATTAATACCTCTATTTTGCTCGGTAGCCTTGGAGCTTGTTCTTGGTAACTGATTTCATCTTTTGCTGTCCCTCTGCATAAAACTCTATTTTTTATCCATAGAAGTATCTGTGGCTACAATCATAATCACATCATCTTGTTCTGATTGATTACACATCTATTTATACAATGAATTTGACCTAAATGAGTTTCACGCTTTTTAATGATAACTCTATAATCAAAGGTTTACAACTTGACCTTGATCTCCTAGTTTTCATGTTTTCTATCAGTTAGACTAATTAAAACAATTATAATTACTTTACTTGTCCCTCAAGAAATGGATTTAAAGATAAGCTTTAAGCTAAATATAAAACTTAAGTGTTTTATTTGACGTGTAAGTCAGATCCACATTTCTCAGAATAAAGCTGTCTCTCGGTAGACTAGTGCTCAGGTTTTCTCTTTAGTCTTCCTGTCGGGTTGCTCTGTAGACTGTCTGTCAGGTTCCTCTGTTGTCTTCTCTATTGGTTTACACTGTAAAATTCTATCGGGTTCCTCTATGAATTGTGTTTTTGGTTTACACAGTGATCTGTCTGTCGGGTTCCTCTGTACTTAACATTTTCAGTGACCTCTGTTTAACTACTGTGTCGGGTTGCACTATAAACCTGTCTTTCGAGATCATGTATCGACGGTTCAAAAACTATTTCTTTTTCATACTAATGGAAAAACATGTCATCAATCTCCCCCTTTGACGTTAATATCAAAAAATGATATGTGCAAAAACTAAAATGTTTAGTATGTACACCATGTGTTCACCTTGTCAGTATGACTCCCCTATGTGTATGCCGATATAGTATATGTATATGTATATACACTTTCCTTTATAATATTTCCCCTTTTCATTATTCCCCCTTTTACCTTATCAACTCTCTTTGTCACATATTATTTCCCCCATTTTTTGATAATAAGGACAAAGGTGTAATACTTACAACTTGTCAAAAATGTGGGAATGAGAGTTCTGCATGTCTTCCATCATTTTCTCCTATTTCTCCTAAAGGTGTTCCAGGGCCATGTGCTCCAATGTTATTCTCGCATGCATATCATAGATACTGTCGGTGACATACATCTCTGGGGTGGAAATCAATTGTTTTTCTCTAGTCATATGTTGTTGCAGTAATGTAAGATTCAATAGGAGTAGAGCTTGAAGCTCGGTTACCTCATCTCTGAATTTTGATTATGCCTCTAAAATATCTAGCCTCAACCTTTTAGCTTCCATAATGTTTTCATAATGCAACTTGATTGCATTGTCATTGGTTGTAAGACCTTGTGCACTAGCATTTAGATCTGCATCTACCTGTGCACTCTTCTCACTATTCTCCTTAGTGAATTGCTCTATTGTGTATAACTTCTGAACTAAGACTATAGCTTCTAAAATGATTGGTTCCAATTCATTGACTAGTTCAGATAGATTTACCTTGTTCTCAGCCACTTATTGGCTGATTTTCTTTGTCAATTTGTATTGGTATTTCTGTTCTGCATATTCTTCAGTTGCCTTCTTTGCATCCACATTCTGTGATGTGATGGAATTTGTAAGAACTACTAGTTGATCAAGTATGGGAGCATCTTGATCAATGTCGGTATTAGGTACAATCTGCAGAAGTATTTCCTTGGTTGTCTCAAGTACCAGTGTGTCCTTGTTCTACTTTTTAATCTTATCTTGGATAACTTTCCTTTTACAAATTTCTGCATACTTTGTAAGTGACTCTGGATCCAATGTCCTTGGATCACAGTCTGGTATTTCATTCATCTCTTCTAGGGTGATTGGATTCTTCCTATTCCTCTTCCTCTTCCTCTTCCTATTCTTATTCCTCTTCCTCCTCTTCGTCCTCGTCCTTGTCCTCGTCCTCATCCTCATCATCCTCGTCCTCTTCCTCCTCATCATTGTTGTCCTCGTCGTCATCCTCCTCCTCCTCCTCCTTCTCCTTCTTCTTCTTCTTCTTCTTCTTCTTCTTTGAAAGTGTAGTGGAGGCACCTTTATGTAGTACCATAACAAGTTCTTTTTCTTGGTTTGATGTACTTGATGAAGGCTTTGGAGGTGTTGTGCATTTTAACTGCTGCTCAGTGTCTACTTGTTGGTTTTGTGTGGATGTCTCCACACCAACCTTAGATTTATCAACAATTTCTCCTTTGGTATCCTTGGGAATGGAATCACCTTGCTTCTCTTCTTCACCTTTATCTTTCTGCTCTCCATCTATTTATTTTTGTTCTTCATTTGTGCTTTTCTGTTCCTCTTCACCTTTACCCTTGGGTATGCTTGCATCATGCTCGGGTGACTTCTCCTTTTGTGAGATGATATTGATAGCCTGTATCAATAATAGAATTTGGCTCGGTATATTAACCTATGCAACATTCGTTGTTATGTCTTATTCCTTGGATTGCTCGGAGACAATAGTGACATCTTCACTTGCCTTTGCTTCTTTGGCAGGATGTTCAGTAATATCTATTATTGTCATATCTTGGATTCTGACATCTGTTGTGTCTTCTAATGACTAAAAAATCTGAGGTATGTCATCCATTGCTTTAGTAGCTTTGGTGTTCAATTCAACTTGATTGTCATCCTCAGTGTTATATACAAGAATGTGCTCTGGGCTCGGTTTTGCTTGATTTTCTTCATTGTGAGGCTTGTCGGTGAGTGCTAATACTCTCTCAGGGCTTGTGTCCTTTTTAGGTACATTGAGTATTTTCCTCCAAGCATCCTCACTTTCTATGTCAAGCTCAATTAAGTTTCCCTTTAGTACTTTGTAGGCTCTCAATTTTGTTGAGAACTTCTTTGAATGTAACTTCATCATTTCTTCAATTTCTTCCATTTTGGACTCGGGTGACATAAAAGAAACTAGGGATCTTTCCCTTATCTATTTTTCAAAATTCAATGCAAATGTCCACCTTGCCGATAACCCGTCTAGAAGTTCTTGTGGCATCTTATTTTAAAACTATATAGGAATATATTTGAATTTACACATTGTTGTGATGATGAATATATTTGGATTTACACATTGTTGTGATTCAGAGTTAACCATTTTATAATCTTAGGCTCTGTTATTGAACCTGACCTGATTTTGATGCAGTAACTTCATCGATTGTAGTAGGAATTTTATTCTTTACAGGTTTTTCATCTTGGTCAGTGTCTTCTATATCTTCCTTTGTTCAGATTAGTCTTTTTCTCCTCTTTGGTTATGAAGTTTGTCCAGTTTGAGGCTTCCTCTTGTAAGTCCTCACTTGTCCTTTCTTAACCGGTGATGAACTTGCATCTTTAGTTGTCTGACTCCTTGTCCTAGATGCAGGAGTAGTTCTTGGCTTCTTTGGGGGTGGTGCATCAGACTCTATTGATTTGGAGTCACTCACTTGTTCACTTTCTCCGACGGGTGACTGTCCCTTGGTGTCTTCCTGTTGTTCTATTTCTTCTTCATTAACCGACAACTTCTTTTCAAGTGTCTTGACCATTTTGGTCTTCTTTCTGTCGATCTTCTTTACTACTAGGCCGGTCTTTATTCTTTCCTTATCCTCTTCATAGGTTCCAAACCTTGGTTGTGACTTGTCCAGTGGTTCATTTAATAATGCTTCAATAGCATTGGTGGCTTGATCTATGTTGATCTCATAGTCAAGTGGTGCTAACCATGCTGTCCTTGGTACAACTGCTTTGATCAAGGTGGTATCGGTGTCCACCATAAAACAAATATCAACTTTATATTTTCTACTAGTTGTTCTGGTAGCCTCATCCTTTTCTGCATTCTATCCTTAAATCTAGTGAAATAAGCATCCATAACTGATGTAAAGTTGTCACCTAGTGACTTAATGAATTCATTGATTTGAATTGTCACTGGTTGGGTAGTGTCCTAGTTGACATTATTGACAGATGGGAAAAAGTCTTGAAAGCAGAAAAATATGCACATTAGAAGTGATTTGAACTTACATGAATTGGACTTTGCAGACTTGATTGTCCTCATGTTCTCATCTAACTGCTTCAGTAGAAGCTCAAATAGATCCAACTATAATCCCTTCTTCACAATCTTGTGGGCAGTTTCAACTACTCCACATGCAATGCTGTTCATCCTGCTGGCTTGGAATATCTTGTATCCCAGTACACATGCACCAAATTTCAGTTTGGGATCTTTGATGGAATTTACCTTCAATCCTCTGCCATCCCATTTTGCACCTGTAATCTTCTCAATCTTGAGGCGAGAATGGTGTTTAAGTGCCTTGGCCTTGTTGGTTATAGGACAACTGGTCACTGTGTGTACCACATCCCTAGTGATCTATTTTGGATTGTCTAGCCACATCTTTTGGTCATGCACTCTACTTAGCACTATCTTGATCTACTCAGTTTTAAACTCCTTCGAGAACATTAGGGTATTTTTCAGCCCTTTGACCTCAATGTGTTTATGCTCATCTTTGATGGTTCAGTCTGTGCAAAGCTTCTTGTAAGCTTGTTCGACCTCAAGATTTCCTATCTCGGCGATCTTGCAATGTATGTATGCCCGAACATCCTCGATGAGCAAAACCCTAGGTGGTATGCTTGAGAATGCTCCAGCGTCGTCGGGTTGCGAAGCAACCTCTGGACATAACTTGTATTTAGGTTCTTCACAAGTGGTGTTCTTGATTAGGTTAAACTTTTTCTCCTTGGCGTTCTTGATCTTAGAGACGCGAGATGTGGTTGCCATGATTTTGCAAATTTAGGGATTTTCCCGTAAAATAAAGTATGAGCTTGGTGATTCTAGTTACTCACCTATTTTGCTATAGCTATTGAAGATTAGAATCTATCGTAGTAGCTGTGAGGGTGCTTGTGAATCTCTTTGCAATCTTTTCACCTTTGGTCGCTCTTATTCGCTCTGCTCTTTGCTCTCAAACATTGGTGAATGAAATGAGGCCTCTGTCATCCTTTTATAGACAGTGCCCTAAGTGGCGCATTGAATGCTTTACCTACTTGTCGGGTGTCGAAGACAGAGTCACTTGGGTACACAAACTTTCAGCTCGGGGTAAGTGACAACTCACTTAACTTTTCACATGTTTACCGACAGTGCTCGGTAAGTGGCGAAGACTTCAATATATTTTACATGATTACCGACGAGTCTTGGGTTACATTGTTAACTTGGCTTTCATATGTACACCAACGATTCTCAGTATGTATTGACCGATAGGATTGGATTTATAAAATCATAACAAGTAATACCATAGTGCATCTTTATTCATGATGGTTTGACATTTTATCATTGTATAATAGAACTGATGTAAGATATAACTTGGTGTAGTGCAATTCTATACTTATTTGTTCAACTTAGGTGGGGGTGGTGATGTCACCAGATCCATTGGATAAGGTGTCACCAATTGTATTGCTTGGTCCAAAATCATCAGTGTTTGTAGCTTTCCTCTACTTTTTGTTTCTCATCTTCCCGATGTCTTCAATGGTATTTCCATTGGCAAAGGTGCTTGTCTCTGTCACTCAGTCTCTGCAGTCCTTGCTTAGATGACTAACTTTATGACAGTGTAAGCATGCCATTCTGAGGTTAGTCCAACTTCTAGACCTTCTCATCCATTTTCTCATGCAGTTTGCAGCTATGTATCCATATCTACCACATGCTGTGTAGTTTGTCCATGTGTTGTAATCCCAAACATATGAGTTACTGACTCTTTTCGATTGATAAGTATTTTCTTGTTCTTTAGGCTTCCATGATTCCTTTTTCTTCTTCCTGCATTCAAGAGATGTGTGCCCATGCATTTTGCAAGTAGGACAATATTTTTCCATGTAGGTTTCCTTCTTTGGTTGTTTCACCTTAGATTTACATTCATATGGTTTATGTCCTTTCTTGGTACAATTATAACAATTTCCAATGAATGTAGAAGTGGATTTAGGAATACCTTTAATTTTTCTCCTGCAAACATTTGATGTGTGGCTTGGTTTTCCATAGTGATTGCATGAATGCCTCATTGGTCTTGGATTTGTGTAGGAATATTTTGGATCAGCTTTGTATGGTGATTCTCCATGCTCGGTATACCCTAGTCTGGTATTGTTGTTGACTCTTCTTTGTCCATCCAGAAAATCATCCATTCTTTTTGTATTTTCTTCAACTCTCTTGATCATATCATTGTGTTGTTTCTGAATTCTTACTTCATGCTTCAATCTTTCATTTTCTTCTCTTAGCTCACCAATAGCTTCTAGTTTTCCATTGAGTTCTATGTTCATTCGGTTTGCCTCCTGACTCATAAGAATAATTTGATTGGTGATCTCATGATGATGTTCAGTAAGTCTTTGTATTTCTGACTCTTTCTCTTGTAGATTTTTAGTGATCTTCCTTCTGTCATCAATAACTAATGTTATTTCTTGCTCAGCTTGTCTAGCATTACTCATAACCTCAATCATCCTTATCATCTATGTCTCTTGACCAATTTGCAGTGATTTCACTTGTCCAGCCAGATGTTGATTGATTTCATTTAGACTTGTAATGCTTCCTTCAAATGTGTCTGATGTATTGCAAGATGTAGATCCTGAAGACTCAAATAAATCAGGTATCTCTTCTTCACGGTAGTCTGTTTCATTATAGCGAGATGCCATTACCTTTCTTTCATGTAGTAGCTCTTTCATCTTGACTCTAGCTTCTTTATATTTCTTATAGAAGATCTGTATCTCTAACTTCTGATTCTCAATACTCTTGTCTAGCTTATACCTTTCCATTGTATGATCTTTTCTCTCAAGTGATTTAAAGTTTTCCAAATAAGAGGTCTAGCTCTGATACCAATTATTGGAATAATGGAATGGTGTGTACTGATAGGGGAGGGGTGAATCAATACCCTTAAATTTTTTAGTCAATTAACCTTAATCCTTTAGTAATCAATTCCTTGCATTACCGACCATATATACTATTCTTTCTTTATGCATGTAATAACAAGTCATAAACTTAATTTGCATGTTAACATTCATAGAAACATTCATGAAATGTAATGACACATGACACAAGGTTTGGTAACGCAGAAAACCCCTTTTAGAAGGTAAAAGCTGCGGTAGGGATGAAACCCATAAAACTTCACTATTTGCAGAATGGAAGGGGCCGATTAAGGTTTACAAGTTTGATCACTTTTGATGATCATACCCTGTTAGGAGTAATATGTTTAGACTAGTTAAGGTCTACTCTGTTAAGAGATTTAGAAATACTATTTAATGTGCACTCAGTTAAGAGGTTTACAAAAGGATTGTTAAATCCACCTTCTCAAAGGATTTCTTCTATTTGCTACACTTGTTAGAATATAGTAAAAAATACTTATTGACCTGAGTATATGCAATCTAGA
>MU225965.1:125490-286072 GCA_018584345.1 Thuja plicata | reverse complement strand
ATCATCACATCATCTTGTTCTGATTGATTACACATCTATTTATACAATGAATTTGACCTAAATGAGTTTCACGCTTTACAATGATAACTCTATGATCAAAGGTTTACAACTTGACCTTGATCTCCTAGTTTTCAATCAGTTAGACTGATTAAAAAAATTACAATTACTTTACTTGTCCCCCAAGAAATAGATTTGAAGCTAATCTTTAAGCTAAATATAAAACTTAAGTGTTTTATCTAACGTGTAAGTCAGATCCACATTTCTCAGAATAAAGCTGTTTCTCGGTAGACTGGTGCTTGGGTTTTCTCTTTAGTCTTCCTGTCGGGTTGCTCTGTAGACTGTCTGTTGGGTTCCTCTGTTGTCTACTCTGTCGGTTTACACTGTCGAGTTACACTGTAAACTTCTGTTGGGTTCCTCTGTGAATTGTGTTTTCGGTTTACACAATGATTTGTTTGTCGGGTTCCTCTGCCGGGATCCTTTGTACTTAACATTTTTGGTGACCTCTATCTAACTGCTGTGTTGGGTTGCACTATAAACCTGTCTTTCGGTGATCATGTACCGACAGTATAAAAACTGTTTCTTTTTCATACTAATGGAAAAATATGTCATCACCTATATGTACTCTAAATCTCCAATTAATCTATGGTCGACTTAGTGACTCTATCTTGTGCTTTATTTTAATCTCTTAGATCTTGCAGGTTTCTTCACTATTTAATTAATTTTTGATTATCACATGCATCATCTTAAACCATTTTCTTCTATTTCCTTAAGCTCTAAACTATGATAAATAAGAACATTGAGAATAAACACATGATTGAATATAAGAAAGATGCCATTTTAGGAGATCTCATAAACCGAGGAGCAAAATCCTTGATGAATTTGGCACATCTAAATTAGGAGGTATAGTAAGGTAGAAAACCAGCAAATCCACTCTTAAAATTTTGTGGGGAAATCTTTACTCACGAATACATGATCCAGTCCTTGACAATAATGTATTGCCTTAAATTCCATTATATTCACTTCGTATTATACCTTTAATACCTGCATCCCTACTTCACAAATCCAAATTAATAGTCATCCCATTCCTATTAAACCATGAACTGTACTCCACATTTTTGGTTCTATCCCTCCAATCAATACATCCATTCCTTACTCCAACCCTTTGGTACCATCTTAGAATCCAAATCTACCTTATATGCACACTTCATCATATATCCTCAATAATCCTCCCTATACGCCTGTTACTTCTCTTTTTCATATATTACTCAACAAAACACTTCTTGTATTCGTCAATCATATTTCATACCATAAGCATCCTCATCTTATATATCTGAAGCACATTTGTCTTACATTCCATAATATTTCACCTAATACATCCTTCAACCACCTCCTTTGTCCCAATCTCACATTCTCCATACGCCTATGTTCATCGATCTACTTACATACCACAAGCGTATGCTCCTTACATTCCTCAAACTTCACATATCCCTTATATCTCACATCTATTCCAAACCACTCAACCAAAATCCTCTTCCTACCTTGATTCTTTTTCATTCTTCAATCCGCAACCTAATCCCTAATAAATTACTGCTCCAAGTACACTTCTAACATGTTTGGTCAATAAGGTATCATCTCACCAACATTGGTTTTGATTACATAAGAACGAGAAGGGCCCGAGTCCATCACAAGACAACCATAATGATAAATGTAACAAATCTCACAAGAGGTGAGATTGGGAAATATGAAGAGACAAAAAGATGGTCCTCACCCTAAACAACCGAATTCTCTTTAAGCACACCTAAAAGAGTGAGGGGGAAGGGGAATTACCTTTCCTCCTACGAACTAAAATTCAAGTGTTAGCCCTAGTTTTAAACTTGAAATTTTTTAAATTTTTTGCATCAAAATTATTGCATTGAGTAACTTCTAGTTGAAAAGGTCTCTGAGAACCCTCATGCTGAATATCTTGTCATTTTAAAGCATATTTATCTATTTTACAAGTAAAAAACCATCAGGAGAATTAATGTCTACAGGTTGTGAATTTGTAATAAACTCTCAAAATGTGTGTGAACCTTCACTATGGATAACTCCATATAATTTTATAATTCTTCACTGAGGACAGATAAGGTAATCAAGAATAGTGATGTAAAGTTCAATGACAACAATTCTTAATTTTCAAACTCATCACTTGAGGTTGATCTAAATGCAAGATATGTATTAGGAGCACTATTTTGAGTATTGGTATCCTCGTATAAACCATCAAAAACATTATGCAAGAGAATCTATAGTACCGATTTTAAGAATCTGTCCTAAGGTACCAATATAAGTTGATGATTTCCTTTGAGTTGGGGATGAACGTTAAGAAAATTTAAATGAAATCCCATCAGAGGAGATTTTTCTTTTTAACTTGTGTCCAAATGATGCAAGGAGAAGTGGATATTGTTAAGATTTTTAAACATTTATCGGCTTGAGTTCTTTTTGACTCTTATCGACAACTTCATCTCTAATGATAAGTTGACCACCTCTTAGCGACATTTTTATCATGGAGTGTCCAACATATAGCGACATCCGCTCTAGCTATGAGGATATCTTAGAAGTGGGCAATTTAGGTGCTCTTTTTGAATAAATGCAACTAGACATGACAACAAACTTAGTGATCAAAATTCACTATCGTAGGGCAGACTTAAAGAAGCAGTTACAAAGGGTCTAAAAATTTGGCACCTTTCGAGAAGTGTTTTCTTTTTCTAGGGGGTCCCATAGGCTGCTTTAGCCTCGTAAACATTATTAAAATCTTTCATTCATTCATTTCACATGCCATTACGAAAAGAATGAATAGTGATATGGAGGTCATCGAAAATAATACATAAGCTGAAAACTCATAATCTCATCTAATGTGGAAAAAAAACTGCCAATGATCCCAGTACCGATGAAGTTTTAGAAGTTTCAAACAATGAGTGGAAATACATTTCAGAACCAAGTGTCAGGGATTTCAGATAGTTGTTGAAGAGTTTAAACACTCAAATGGCACATCACCCATGATCATCTAATTGATCTAGAATGAGATGGTATTTATCAAAAAGAGATGTAATATAGATTCTTCTTGACAGTTATCATTGTAATCAATGCATCTCATACACAAGAAGAGAATGATGCAAATGCTATGGGTTGTGGGAGGCTTATGGTATCACTGTATGTGTTATACTTTTGCTAGTTGTGATGGGGATTGTTGTTTGAGTCCCAAATAGATATTCTATCTTAATGCAAAAGGTTGTCTTTGTTAATGTAAGGGGAAACATACTTTGGTGAATGCACCATTGATATTTTAATATTGTTTTACATGTTCAATTGACATCCAATTTACAAGTTTCAACACAAGTTGCCAACATTGTTTCAAATGGTGAACGATTAAGCCATATATTTCAAGACAAGAAATGGGCAGTTACAAATTCTCAAACTACCCATTTCTTGTCTTGAAATATATGGCTTAATGGTTTCTAGCTGGATCATTTTCCTTCCATGGGATGACTCCCTTTTAGTTGTTATTCATGTTTCTACAGCTTTCTTGTCATTATTGAGCATTGTAGACATCTATTTCTGTAGCTTTTCTTGTTTGCAAATGCACTAGGATAAAGTGTCATCTGATGCATGTTTGGGGTCTAGTAGTCTATGTAATTGATTTGGAAAAAATGCATTTATTTCTTGATATCTTGGTGCAAATGCACTAGACTAGCCTATCTTTCCGTATGTCAAGATTTGTTATCTTTGCATCTTGTGCTAAAAACCCCTTTGTAATCACTATCCATTTGTGAATATCAACTAGTATTAGTATGTCTACTATTGGGGTTTATGCTCTTACTTTCTTTAGTTTTGTTCTGTCTCCTTTTTGTACTTTCAGATGAAAATTACTACAAATACCAAATATGCCTATCATACGAGGGAGCTACCCCTCTCAAAAGTAGAGGAAGATTGCAATTTGTCCTGATATAATTGCAATCTCTCCTAACTATTGGCATGGTTGTCACTACTCACAATGAAAACATGGTCAACTTTGAAGAAGCATCTGCAGTGACAAATCTATTTGCCAACACCAAGCAAGAATATCATCCTCGTCCCCTTTACAATGGGAGAGAAGATCCCTCCTATTGGGGATCAACAAAAACCAAGGGAGAGGGGATACAATTAGATAGGAGACTATCGTCGACCATAGGAGGTAGAAACTACGTGGCAACATATTAAGCTAGAGGATTAGCCACCATAGGAACTTGCTAGCATGACAACACGAGTCACACTAGGAACTTTCGGGCATGAAGCAACCAAAGTAAGGCTCTCATGAGGATCCCAAGGAGATAAATCCTCATCAAAAGAAGGAACCTCAACAGTAAAGTGATCTTCCTTGGCATTCTTCCACCAAGTAGTAGTAAATTTTGGATGGAACATTAATTGTTAATGAAGATTAGGAAGAAACAAAATTAGCCCTCAAAACTTTACAAGCAAGAACAAAGAAATAAGCATTACAAATTTGAATATTTGTACACATATCCACTTGATAGGTCCACCTCAATGGTGCCTTTTCCTGAACATTTTGAAACCCCTAAATTCAACAAATAAAAATGGAAAGGTGACCCTGTGACCATGCAAAATTATTCTTCATGGTGTGCTAGGAGGTATCTTATTGTGACCATTACCTTTTATGGTTGTTTCCTCAAAGCTTAGGCAAACAAGCCTTGGATTGATTCATGCACCTTTCTCACATATCTATTTCCACCTTTGCTAATCTTTCTAAAAAAAATGTCACATAGTTCCCCTAAAATGTGGAACATGAAGTCACTATGTTAGAATTTTGCAATATTAAACAACATAATGGAGAAACATTTGTGGCCTATTTACATTATGGATAGGACATGCTAGTCATCTTCCTTGGACCATGCTTGAAAAAAACTCGTCAAAATATTCGTATAACATTTGAACCAAGAAATGTCATTCCACCTATAGGCTCATCATGCATCCTCTTTTGACAAGATAATTGAAAGGGGCCATGATTGAGAAAGAATTTATTGCAAAAGGCCTAGCCAAAATTTACATCGAAAAAATGACAACCAATCTAGTAAGAAGCCTAGATTTTGATCTAATACCAAGAGTTATTTTGAAATGTATTGAAATGGGGTCTTGGCCTAGATGCATAAACCAAGATATTTTTTCCCAAATCACGATCATTCATTGGAGAAAATAGATAACAAGATCAAACTTAAGTCCTAAAGGAAAGCTAGATGTCGTGTATGATTATTTTCTCTTTTCGATTTGATTTGATTTGATGTGAATGTGTAATGACTAGTTATAAGGATGCAAAATTCACAAGATTCAACATAAACAAAATATGAAGCTAAAAAAAGTGAAATTATACATGAGATGCAGAGAAGAAATCCTATTACTAAAATCTAGAGTTGCAAGTGCTGTCAAGTGTGCTACTCGTCCTAGACCTAAAGATGCTTCCATTAACCGAGGCTTCAAATTCTAGAACAGGATTCCTGTTAAATCATTCCCTTCGAAATTCAGCCAAAAAGCGTCGGTCAAGTGAGAAAATCAACATAGATTAGGGGCCTTTGACTATTGAAAGCTTGGAATTGCTTGTCTCAGTTTTCTTTATGCAAATCTGAAATTCTCTATTGTTAGATCTTTAGACTACACACATAGAAATAGGAAAATGCGTTGTACTATATAGGGGATTTTCTAGGTCAAACCATGTGTTGGTGTTTTCAACTCCATAATAGCTATGGTGATGTAAAAGAGAGCTTACCCTTGGTACAACAAAGACTAAATGATAAACAAAATGTTGAATTGGAGTGTTAAATTGAAATGATAATACCTAAGGATTGATAATGGTGGTGAAGCAATGTTCTATAGATAAGTTATCCATGTGTTGATGAAATAACATGGAAAATCATAATGAAATATATCATGAAACAATACTTCAAGATAATTTGTTGTAGCTTGATGCTCCTTGTATGAAAATATTCATGATGAGAGAATGAGGAATGCTTGCATTGTAACTTGCAACTTGTGAATGATAAATGATTGTCTTATATAGGATTCTCAAGGTATTTTCACATTTAGGTTGAATTACAATGGTCATATCAAAATATAGGGATCATATCACAAATAGCATGAATCGACATGCTCACATGTTCAAATTTGGGCCTCTTTTAGAGGGACTACGTCATTAGGCACTACAGTCCACCTAGAAAGAGACAAAATAAAGGTGGTTGTTGAGTAGGTCTCAGGTCACAAGGTCTGGTCACCTCACGAGCATATGAATTTTTTTTGTGATAAGGATAAAATAGGATTGAAATGACCTAGGAGAAGGCACAATAAATCAAGGGACGAAAAAGAGTGTGAAATTGAAAAGGTTTTACAGTTTACAACACGTCATTTAGCCCCCATTTTAGCAAGACTATAAACTTATGCTCATACTTCTAGTATAGTAGAGATAAAGAGATAGAGAAATTAGGAGCAAGACAAGCTAGGGATAGGATGACACTAAGGTTGAGGATGCACAAGATACCAATCTTAGGAATCTAGGATCCTATCAATCCATGCACAAACCTTCAAATATGCAAAGCAAACAACATTTATACTAAAACAAACAAAGGTTCCAAGTCAACTAGTTGAAGAGACCTCAATGTAAAAAATGTCTCAACCACTAATATCATTCTTGAAATGTTATTGTAAGAGCACAAGTGGACTTATAGAAAGAGAAGAGAGAATTTTTGCAAATTTGAATATTCGGTTGTCATTGATGTCAAAATTGTTGTTATTGATTTCAAACTTATTGTCATTGATATCAATTATGGGCTGAAAGGTTCATTAAGTAGTGTTCCTGTGTGTTCCAAAGTAATGTAGTATCAGTTGTGTACATATGTGTTGGAATTTAAAAACAAAGATTGCTAGAGATGATTGAAGAAAGGTGTATCCGAACGTGTCAAGTCTTATTTAGAGTTTTGGAGAAGGTTTCAACTGTCTACACATGAAAATGGCTAAGCATGATTGTTTTGGTTAACAATTTGTTAGACCATGTTTTTCTTTTTGGTCTTCATCATGGTACATTGATCAATTTCACTCTCCAGTTTGAATATGTTGATGATAGATGTCAAGGGTCTATTACATTTAAGGTTTTATGGTCTTATTTAGTTTTCAATAAAAGTTATGGTGTTTTTCTTTTTGGCATGACAATGATTGTGTAACAATTTGCAGGAATGCTTTGCATTCTTCTGTAATCACGTAAAATTGGTCTAGTAAACCTGCAACCCCTAATTCAATTAATTGGCCTTAAGAAACCCTAAATCAAAGGCATTTATTACTAGACCTTAATTATGAAAGCATTTAATCAAACTTGCTTACGTAATTAAACACAACTTGCTGAATCAAATTATTAATCAAAGCTCAAATTATCTAATTGCTTGAACTATTCAATTGAACAATATTGGGTTACACTTTTTTGCCTAAACGAACATTGAAGTCTACATTTTGAAAAAAACTTTCAGATTCAGATGCATATTGTCGTTAAACTGTTTGAAATTGGAAGATGAAATAAACTAGAGTCTTTTAGGATTTTCTGTCTAGATTCTAAATATATTTTTTTCTTTTTTTTGAATTGATTTGAATGGCTTTTTTTTTCTCCTACGAAAAACTGCTATGTTGCTGAATACGTCATTTTCAAAAAGTTACATTGACTTCATAGAGCATAACTTTTTTTTTTTTTTCTAAAATAGATATCAATGTGATTATTTCAAATTTGGTTTTGTAACATCCATACGAGGGCATGCAATTGGTTTGACGACATTATCATAATTATTGCACATTTTATGAACATTTGAAGTAGAGTAAACTGTAATTTTGACATACCTTGACTGCATAGCTTATAACTTGTGAATTTATCGAAATTCAAATTTTTTTTTGATAGAAAGTAGACTCAAAGACGGAGGGCATTGTTATTTTTTAATTTTTTTTCCCTTTTCTACTATTTTTCATTGAACGTCAAACTTGGAGGTTTATATTCGATAAAAAATGTACATTAAATGCACATCAAAAAACATAGACCTAATTAATTCAAAAATTGTCAAATCTATATTTGTTAGAAACCTCATTCAGAGTACTTGTGCGATGAAAAAGGAAGTCTCCTTATTCATCCATTTGAGCCCTATGCTTGAGCCCTGAAGCCATGAAAACTTTAGATTTTTGCCAGCCTTTGGAAATGGCCTCTAATCAGAGACTTTCGATAGAAACTATTTTGGATAGAAAGTAGTTTCGATCGAAACTACTTTCTATCGAAAGTAATTGACTAACATTTCTCTTAATCAAGGACTTTCGATAGAAAGTACTTTTTATCGAAAGTCCCTACTTTTTATCGAAAGTCCCTACTTTCTATCGAAAGTACTTTCTCAATCTGCCTGCTTTGCAAATTTTGTGAGGAATTGCTTCCTCCAAAAAAGTGTAACCCACTATTGTGGGTTCACCTAAGTCCTAAACCCCTTTTAATTAAATTAACCCATTCACACATCCTCACACATGTGTGACCACTCAAAATTCAAATAAAAGCCATTAAATGGGGAAATTACCAAATTTGTCTTATTCTCCCTCAAACAAGCACAAAGTTGACCAATCAAAATCATTCCACTTGTATCAAACACACATGAATTGGGAGAATTTCATCTCTACCACTCTTCTCGGATGAATCTTAACCATTCATTCCATCAAATTTCCTATAAAAGGAATAGCTCTCTTTGTTCAAAAGAGAGTCAATTTGAGAAGTAAGGTTATAATGCTAGTTTTTCTCTAGGTTTTAAGAATTGTTCTTGCCTCCATCTCCATAATAGCTTAGTTTAGTTGCATTTAAACTCTATCTTGCATTTCTATTTTAATGGTAGCTTCATTCTTAGTTTTATTTAATATTTGTTAATGGCTTTGTTAGCTACATTTCATGGTTAATATGCACTTAGTTTGCTTATGCATGCATGTTCATTTTCAAGGTTCTTGAGAGAAAAGTATGCAAGTTCATGCATATTTCTCATTTCATGGAATCTTCCATTTTGGAGTCTTCTAGTCACTGATTTCCCATTCCAATCTAATGATCATTTTCATGGAATCAAACCTACTTCAACTACGGAGCAATAAGCTGCTCTTGAGGGTAGTTGTGTAATAATTTTGATTGTGATTTGATACTAACCCCTTGATTTAATGGTTTATTGAAGTGTTTGGTGTTGTAGAGTGAATATCACATTTTACCACACACACATTTGGCGCCCACCTTGGGGTAGAACTGGTTTTTTGCCCCATTTTTATTTAATTTCATATTTTTGACGAAACTGCGCTTTCTATCGTTTCATGTTTCATACCTTCTCGTACGACAAATCACTGGTACTAGTTTGTCATTTCAGGACATTTATGTTGCCGTAAGAGTATGTATCTGGTTTAAATTGTCATACTAGGATATTATATTTTTCATACGGGAGGTCATCTAATCATGTTTTGTCATATGGTCCTATATGCTTTGTTGTACAAGTTTTGTTTCCAGACTGTCCTCTGTACTTTGTCGTTTAAAAAACATAGAGTTTTTTTAGAGGGGTATTTGATGTAGTCTTGATTTTCTAACCCCTAACATGTTTTTGGTGATCTTTTTTCTCTTTGGTTTGACAGCCTAACTGGTTTTTGCAGAACATTTAATGGAAGAATCACTTGCCAAAGTCATACTAGAACACATTTTTATCAAACTACTAACACTTTTGTGCTTGTAGGATGCTTGAAAGAAGGAAATTTTGTGGAAACTAATAAACCTTTGTGTTTTCATGTTGCCTTTTGACTCCATTAACCAAACAAAAAAGTGTGTCTTCTTAATTGGTTTCTTAGGCACCTCGTTTAATTAGGGTATTATTTGTATAAGTTAAATTGGACATTAGGGGACTATGCTCTTCTTCCTTTTAGGAAGAATCATAAACCAAAACATGTTGGATTTATCTTAGGAAAACAATCATTTTGGAAAAACTTGGAGTGTTTGGCGTATTTGGGAGACACAAAAAGAAGTAGGAAATTATGTTGTTCTCCTCTTTGAGGGAGAATAAAAAATCCTGACCTTCTCTTTTCTATCCACTTTACTTTCCGCATACCTTTTATATGGGCCTTCCGGTTTAGGAAAAAATTTCCCAGGAACGACCCACGTGAGAATGAGGTGTAAGCCACACCACTCCAACTCACGTTAAAAAAATTTACTCTTTGGGGCCAAAGGCTCGGAAGTCGGATGTCATTTGGCTTATAATCATCCCACGTCTTAGACAAAGTAGGGTCTGTCACTCTTAATCATGTTTACATGTCTGCTTGTGCTACAATGCTTTGCGAGACTATACGTCTCAATCCCACTTGCACAGATGCAAATGATACAACCGAACGGAGATACTTACTAGAATCCATAGAGTAGAAGCCACTCGGTTCACCTCCGAAAGTGGATAATCAAAGTTCAAGGAAGATAGTAAATCCCCCAAGATACTCGTCATATCATGCCCCCATTAGCGTTTAGAGTCAGCTAATACAACGTCATGATTGGAGCCATTGCGTGCTTGGTGACGACCGTATTATGATTTGCTATTGGGTGTGTACCTGAGTCTACGAGCACGGATTTTCTTACTAAGCCAAATTGAATCTAGGTATAAGAAGTGCTTGATTTTCACTGCTTTGTGCTTGATGTGTTTGAATCACTTTAAACTGATACTAAAACGACATAACCACTTTCAAACATTGACATTTTCACCTCAAGATTGCGCAAACTTGGTCCAAATTTCACTTGAAACAAGTGTCAAACTGTCCCTACTATACACTGTCATTTTCACTGACTAGAATTGTCGTACGAAAAAACACTATAACAAAAAAAACTCATTTGGGAACTTGGGAATTGTTGTATGAGCTTGCATCATAAACCAGTCAATTACCTTGATCTTTCGTATATGTACTTCTTTCTCACGTGGTTGAAATTAATTATAGTGCCCTGTCACAGCAGTTGTCAGTTCTTAAATAAGTTGGCTCGACTCATCATCATATCTTGTACTAGTTTCTTGAATGATTTTACTTGCCACACTATCCCATAAAAAGTCAATCACAATCAGCAAGGTCACAAGTGTCGTCCAGCAGACACTCAGGTCTCAAAACATGATACCTTGTACGAATCTCAACAATTTTTCATCAACACATCTCTTAACAAGCTATCAGATAAGTGATCATTCATAAATATTTGACATTGTCCTATCAGTCTAGTCATTCTAAATTCTTAAGTACAATTTTTTTTCATGGTACAAACTAGAAGCCAACAACAAACATCCGATCTTGTTTCAAAGGGAAAAGCTATTGACGATTCTACTCTGGGACCCTCGTCTTGTCAAAAACCAAGATCTACTCAAAAGATCAAAAATCAAGACACACCAACAATCTATCAATCAATAACCTTATTCCAAACATCAAGCTCCCAACATAAATCAACTCATACTACACATCAAAACACATCAAAATGTCAACCTACGACTGGGGATCTGGCCAAGAACGACAAAGTCACCACACTAGTGTTTCCTCCTTGGTTGAGGAACCTACTGAAGAAGAAATCCGAAGATGTCAACAAGACAAACACTTTAAAAATATTATGCAAATCCTTATGCAGATGGACAAGGATAGATACTTTACGCACCTAGCATCTACAGGTGTTAAACTTCCTCACGACTTTGATATCGAAGGACTTATACAACAAGAGGAAGAGTATCCCATCACCATTCTCAACCAACAATTGTAAGATATGAGATGTGAACTTAGAGAATTGAAAAAGTAAAAAACAAACCTATAATAAGTACTCGCTAGAATCTATATGTCCCTTTCTATTTGCTAAAAACTTACACATGCCTCTGTTTCCCCCTAAGATTGAAATTCTAAAATATGACAAATACAATGGGGAAGGTGACCCTCAAGATCACGTAAGGGAATTCTGTGCTCTTAGCATGGAGTTTATGCGTGAAAGGACATATCTAATGTGGCTATTCTCATGAAGCCTTAGTGGCCAAGCCTTGGAATGGTTCAAAAACCTCTCACCTGGTATTCAAACATTTGATGAGCTTGTTCAAAAGTTCATTCAACACTATTCCTACAATATATTACATACGGTCACCATGCTGAATCTATGCAATAATAAACAACATAATGGTGAACCTTTTGTCAAATTCCTCCAAAGGTGGAGGAAGATATTCATGAGATATCCCCAATAAATCCTGGAAACTGAGAAAATTGACATATTCTTTAACAATTTGGCACCTAAAATAAATTACGCGATTCATATGCAAAAGCATATTGCCTTTAGTGAGTTGGTGAAAAGCACTATCCGCATCGAGGAGGTTCTTGTAAAGAAATGTGAACTCACCTTATATAAAGACACTAAGCCCTCCAACAATCCCAATAATAACAACAGAAAAGACAAAAGCAAGTATTGGAACAAAAACAAGAATGTGGTCAATGACAGAGTGGTTGACTCATCTGAATTCAAATCCAAAGAGTCATTGTTTAATCTATCTAGCGACATTCAAGCTGCTAAGAACAATACGAATGTTCCAACACCGCTCGTTCTGACACCGCTCAAGAATAATCCAGATGCGTAGAAAAACAAAGCACCTTGGATACCAAAACCCAAGTGAAATTTCACTCCTCTTGGAGAACCTCTTTAAACCAAATTAAAAACTCTGGTGGCTCACAAGATCATTATGATACCAGATTCAAAGCCTTGGGAACCTGCGGTTAAACCTAAATGGTGGAATGACAATCACTTCTGTAAATATCATAAACACATGAAATTGAAGCATGTCATCCAAGACCTCATATATAATGAGACCATCATGGTTTATGGACATCAGTCAAACAGTGATCACAAAGCCTTTAAGAAACCCTTACCCTCATATGAACAAGGGGAGTCCTCGAAGAACCAAGGAGCTAAAGAACATTACACATATCCCAATGACAACAATGTGATTCACATGCTTGAACCATCTAATCAATCAGTTAATGTGATTATCATTAAAGACAAAAAGGAGCCCGAATCCACTAATCCGCTAACAAGGAATGAAGCTAAAGTTACTCTTAAGGGAGTGGCTTCATCATCAAAAAAAACTATGACATTAAAAACCTTGACATCAAAACAAATAGTTACATCAATCCCAGCTGTGAACTACAATTTTGTTGATCAGTTGCAAACAACTCCAACCCAAATTTCCATCTTGGATTTACTTAAGATCTTACAATCACATAGGGAGATCCTTGAAACTGATCTTTTAGAGACAATTGTACCCAAAGACCTTGGTGTTGATCGGTTCCAAACTATGGTAGGCCATCTAACTTCACCTTACTACCTATCTTTTTCATAAGAAGATGATAAATCACTGAATCATCCGCATAACCAATCCCTACACATAGAGGTCTTGATCCATAAACACAGAGTCAAACACTTCTTGATAGATGGAGGTGCCGGTTTGAACATTTGTACTCTTAATCTCGTGACATCATTAGTTTTTTTAGAACATGCTATTGATCCTAGAAGAAAAATCACCATAAAGGCATATGATGAGGACGTAAGGTCATCAAAAGGATTGGTTGTGTTACCTATGAGGGTTGGACCCATTGAGAGAGAAGTGATTTTCCAAGTGCTGGATTTACCATTAGCATATAACATTCTATTAGGGAGGCCATGGATTCATGACATGCAGGTGGTCCCCTCAAAATATCATCAATGTGTAAAATTTCTACACAATGGAGTGGAGGTTTCCATTCTGGGAGATAACACATACTCCTCTAACACTTTGAAACAAGGAGATATCATGATTCCACATAATAAGGAAGTATCAACTGAGCAAGGATCTGAAAATTCCTGGGTGACACTCATGAATTTTTTTTGGGAGAAATTGAAAATTACCAACACGGGTATGGGAGAGTATCAAATGCACTCTTCGCCCTCAGTTACTAATCTCCCCACACCCCCTAGATCTTATGACATACCATCATCATCATTCAAGCCTACTAGCACTCAGAAGTTGGAAATACATGAAGGGATTAGTATGGTAAAATATTGTGTGCCTCTCTCAGAAGAGAATGAAGAAAAGGCTGTTCTTTCCTGGATGTATAAAGGAGAAGAGCATGATCAAGAAGTTAAAAACATTGAGATTTCTCCACAAAATTATGGTAAAGGATATCAACTAATGTAATGAATGGGGTATAAAGGAAAATGACCCCTAGGTAAAGATAAAGGGTTAATAGAGCCTATACACATGGAATTTAGGAATCCAACAGAAAAAATAGGGATAGGATATCTTGAACAAAGGTTTCATCCTTCCTCTAGAAATAGCCCTATGAGAAACCAATCAAAAGATTCTGATGAGGAGGCTGAAGAAGAAGAGGTTACTTGGTTACCACTTGAAAGGCTATTACATATACAAACAAAAAATCCTCGCTACCAAGGGGAATTGTATATCCCACCTCAATTCAGAGCCCCCTTTGAACAAAAAAACTTAGCATCCCAACCATTTCCTAGTGTGAATCAAGTAACCGAGGAAGAGGTAGTAAACTCACGAGATGAGTCAGTATTAGAACCCGAAGGTAAACATGATGAGAGACATCTGAACTGGGGGCAACTAGTCAATATTTATCACATACTAGATCTACCACACTTCCTAGATACGAGGGTACATGCCATTAAAGTATCCCCATCCCTCCTCACATTAGTACAAGAATGTGTAGAAAAAGTCATAGTCCAAGAAGATGAAGATAACTTGGAAGAGGGTAGTTCTAGTGAAGATGAAGGAGTCTTCACGACTATAGCCTAGTACCTAGGGAGGTCTGATGACAGACAAAATAAATCTCATGAATATAAATTTTCTCAAGGTACAAAGAATGATCTAGAAGGAAGGCATCCAAATTGGGGGTAACTAGTTGCTCCTACTCATGTCTTAGACATACCCCATTCCGTGGGGACAAGTTCCAATGAATATGAATGGGATTCTCTCTTGGATACTACAGTAGATATTGAAGTGGATGTTATTCATAAGTACGCACCTCAATTTGAACAAGGAGAGAGTTAAAATGCTTCCCAGACAACTATCCTTCCTCAAAACATCAATTGGAGCTTTGGAGATGATAGCAGAGATAACCACACCAGAGCTAGGTCCACGTCAAGAATTGAGATCGTTCCCTTGAGGAATTTTCTGCAGTGACTGTATACTTGGGAGGAGAATCAAAGCACTCACGTTAGATCAAACAAGTTAAATTCAAAAAATACTAACAATGACTCTAATAGTGAAGTTAGGATGCTTCACGCTCTAGGGGTCCTTCATAGAGTAGCTTGATAGATCTTCTCTTACCCGTCGAATGTCTTGATCATTATAACATGGCGCTATCCTTAGAGCCTACCAGATCATTATCTTTAGTTCATCCTGAACTTATAGAGTGGAAATCAAATAAGCCTTTGAACCCAATCTCTTCTCCAAATGACTACACTTTGGTTTGTTACTTAAATTCTATTGAGCCCCTCACTTCTTCCACCAGTGCAATGAGAGTAAAAATGATAGAGGGAGATATCAAGATTCCCAGTCTATAAAAGAGAAATAAAAATAAAAAAGGTTTGGGGGTGAAAACTAATTTGTGGCAGAGTCAGAACCAAAAATAGTAAAAACAATAGGCGTATCCAATGGTTAAAAACCTCTTAGAGGTGCCAAAGGATAGGGAAATTGATATTTTACCCGATCACTTCCAGGAATGATATTCAGTGTTGATTGAACCTACATAGTCAGTCAACCTAGGAACAACAAAGGTACCTCAATTGATATATCTGGCATAACCCTTGTTTGAAGAGGAGAACAATAATTTACCTAGTTTTTCATGAACAAGAAGATCAAATTCACTTGGTCTTACTCTGATATGCAAGGGCTCGATACAGACTTGATAATGCACCACTTTTCAATTGCTCCCGGTGTCAAGCTAGTCAAACAGAAGCTCAGAAAGATGCACCCTCATGTAGCACTATTGGTTAAAGCTGAGCTAGAGATGTTATTGAAAGCATAATTCATTTGAGCCATTTCACATGCCGACTAGATCTCTAACATCGTGCCTATTTCCAAAACTGATAAATCAATCAAAGTCTATACAGATTTCTAGGATTTGAACAAATATTGTCTGAAGGATGAATTTACACTTCCCAACATTGACATGATTGTGGATCTTACAACAGGATATTTGAAATGTATTCTCTTATGGATGGTTTCTTTGGATTCAACCAGATAAAAATAGCATCCAAAGACCAGTAGACGACAACTTTCACATGTGCTTGGGGCACGTTCTACTGGAATGTCATGCCTTTTGGCCTAAAAAATGCAGGAGCAACATACCAACGGGCTATGGCAACCATATCCCATGACATGATGCACAATAATATGGAGGAATATGTTGATGATACTCTGGAAAAATCAGCAAAAATAGCTACACACTTGGCTGATTTAAAAAATATTTTAACAAAATGGAGCAATTCAAACTAAGGCTCAATCCCCAAAAGTGTGCCTTTGGTGTGACATCAGGTAAAATCCTCAGATATATTGTCTCAACAAAAGGAATCGAGGTTGATCCAGAGAAAGTAGCAGCAATTATGAAAATGCAACCACTAAGGAACATCAGTTAAATCAGAATGCTACAAGGCAAGCTACAGTCAATTAGGAGGTTTATCTCACAACTATTAGATAAGGCACAACCTTACACAAACATTACACAAGGGTGTAACATTTAAGTGGGATGAAGGATGTGAGAAACATTTTCAACATATCAAAGAATATTTAACAAATCCTCCTATATTAATGACACCGATACCAGGAAAACATCTTCTGCTTTATATTTCAGTTACGGAAACATCACTTGGAGCTCTGCTAGCACAACATGATGAAACAAGAAAGGAATGAGAAATCTAGTATATAAGAAGGACAATGGTTTCCTATGAGCATAATTACACCATCATTGAATTTTTTTTCTTAGCGGCGGTATTTGCTTCTCAAAAGCTTCGACACTATATGCTTGCATGTCAAATTAATTGCAAAAATTGATCCTTTAAAGTACTTATTAAACAAGGCAACTTTGACTGGCAGACTAAAAAAATGGGTAATGATACTCACTGAGTTTTACATTGAATACATAGACAAAAAGGCCATCAAAGGATAGGTCATTGCCGATCATCTGGCGGATTCTCCTCTTCAAGATAGTAAACCACCAAGCATATAATTACCTGATGAAGCTATTCTACATCTGAAAAAACACTCCTGCAAAATGTTCTTCAATGACTCATTCACATATCAAGGGTATGGAGCTGGTGTGCTCTTCATAACGCCCCAGGGATACATAATTTTGAAAGCATATAAAATGATTTTTCCCTGCATGAACAACATAGCTGTGTATGAAGCTCTGGTGAATGGACTAAAGTTGGCCATTGAATGGAAGATCACATAATTGCACATCTATGGGGATTCTAAATTATTGATCAATCAAGTGACCGATCAATGTCAAACCAAGGATGAGAAACTTATGCCATATAAGAGGATGGTTGACAACCTAAAGAATTATTTTGTATTCATCACCTTCCAACAAATACCAAGGGAAGAAAATAAAGTTGTTGATGCCATGAATAATTTGGCCTTGATGTTATAATTGAAAGAGCACCAATTTTGCTATGAATTTTTGGTGGAAGAACTCCCTTTTCCAGCCTATGATTCCCCATAATCCCAAATTGTATGTTCAATTGTAGGCATTGAATCCTCTAGGTACAACCAAATATACTCCTACCTGGGTAACCGAATAATCCCTGACAACCTATCCAAAAATGAGAAGAGAAACCTTATTAGAAATGCCACGCATTATTTGATCATCATTAATGATTTATACAAACGAGGTCTGGATGGTACTCTCCTTAGGTGTCTAGAATGTGAAGAGTTTGAACATGCACTAAAAGAATTCCACGAAGGTATTTGTGGGTCTCAGTCGAATGGTCTTTCATTGGCTTAGAAACTCCTATGGGTGGGGTACTATTGGCTTTCCATGGAGAAAGATGCTATTCAGTTTTCTAAATCCTGCAAGAAATTTCAATTACATGGTAACCTAATCCATACTCTTGCTCGAGATTTTTTACCGTTCATCACACACTAGCCATTCCAATAATGGGCCTTTGACTTGATAGGCTAAAGATACCCCTCTTCATCCAGTGGACACAAATTCATTATTACGGCCACTAAGTACTTCACTAAGTGGGTTGAAGCAGTCCCGCTCATCAAAGCAACTGGGAAACAAGTATTCATGTTTATCCTAAACTACATCATTTGCAGGTATATGATACCTTCCTCTATTATAAAAGATAACGAAGGACAATTCAAAAAAAGGGATATGGATGAATTGTGTGAGAAGTTCAAAATCACCCAACACTATTACTCTATCTACTATCCTCAAGGGAATGGACAGGCTGAAGCATCTAACAAGAACATATTGAAAATATTGCATAGGACAGTGAGTAATTCAGGAAAAGACTGACATCTTCAATTAAATCCATCTCTGTGGGCTTATTGAATTGGCATCTAAACACCTACAGGGGAAACGCCATTTGCATTGGTATATGGAGCAGAAGTAGTATTGCCTATTGAGGTAGAGATACCATCACTCAGAATCTCACTGCAAGGACTCATCACTGATGAAGATTACCAGAATCCAGGAATTAGAACTACTTCATGAACGAAGGAAAGAATAATTTGACCATCTAAGGGTCTATCATAAAATGATGTCTAGAGGTTACAAAAAGAAGGTAAGACATGGAGAATTTCAGGTTGGAGATCTTGTACTTAGAGAAAATCCAAAGAATCAACAACATCGCAAACAAAAGGGGAATTTTGAACCCAACTGGCTGGGTCCCTTCATGATTAGGACAACATTCAGCTTTGGAGCCTATCAACTCTCAACTCTAGAAGGGGATACATTTCTTGATCCCATCAACACAATCCACTTGAAAAAGTTCTACAACTAGACAATCTGAGCAATACCTGTACAGGAAAATGATCCTAAAAAAATACCAAAAAAAACACAAAGCAGAAAAGCCAAAAATATTTGGAAAAATTCCTGAAAAATGATCATCTTGGTGAAAACTTGGCAAACAGGCGCCTTGATGGATCAACCAAAAAATAAAAAAAGTAAAAAAATAAAAAAAATTGAAAAGAGAAAAAAGTGCCTCCGTGAAAACCTGGTAAACAGACACCTTGGTAGAAAAAATAGAAGTTTTGCCGAGTGGTGAAAACCTGGCAAGTAGGTGTCACTTGTAATCCGCACTCCATCTATCAATGTGTAGCTTGAATGTCTCACTTGTAAAAGTCTCAGCTTGCTTTGATTGCACTTAATGAAACTTTCATGACCTTGTGCAAACAATGAAGTTGGCATCCTAGTTTGAAACCAATCGACACCTTAGTCTCATACGTTTTGAGGGTCATCTTTTGGTTATCAAGTCAACACCTTGTCATTCGTCCTGCTAATCAAAGTTATCTACCTTGGTCTCCTAGCCACCAAAAAATTTTCCATTTACATCACTGGTGTTTTTCAACACCTTAATCATACAATGTTTCTCAACACTACCTATTTGGACAAATCTGTATATTTTAATATATGTCAAATAAAGCACTTAAAATCTTGGCTTATTAACACTCAAGAACACACCAGCATTTTTAAACACTAACACCCATAAGCACAATGGTGTTTTTCAACACCCTAGAGAGACAAATATACAATCATCAAAAACTTGCTGCAAGAGTGATGATCTTTTTCTTGAATGTTGTCTGCTATCAATGAATTTCATACTATTTTCTTTGATTATTTCTTGTTGGTGTGGTTCCAATGATCCTGTAACATCAAGTAAATGATGTGTATGTGATAAGAGCTTCCACATTAAGGTGGAAAATCCTCACATCCCTTGATCCTATTTACTTGTATGCCAAGGTGAGGATGGAACTATCTCCTTGACTATTAAATATGCCTGTTTACGTAAGAACGCACTCATGGTTATCTTGGCTATGAATTCCTCGATACTAGTGTATCCTTCCAAAATCAATTGGAAACAATGTTTAGGTCATCCTGGTTCTTATATCTTGATGCTTACATTAGTTTCCCTAATTTTATCCTATGAAAGTCATACTCATATCCTTATGGTCCCAGTGGCACCAGTAAGGGTTGTATTGACTCCGATGTCTCAAACGCTCGATGATGAAAAAAATGGCTAAAGGAATAAGTGAATAGAATCACATCGTACAATTCATTTCATTCCTAGGATTGCATACTAGAATTATAACAACACAACAAGCTATTCCTCCTAATGTTGAATCCTTCGCTAAAGCGATCATCTGCTTTAAATATTCTTAAGGTTACCTATCGGCATATAGAAAGTCAGTATCAAGCAGGGAAGAATCCAAACATAAAAAAATAGAACATCAGATCATAGAATATTACACATTGAGCTAAAAAGGATAATGAGACATGTTTCCATCTAAGATACACACAAGAGATACTCAAAGAAATAATACAAGGGACTAATCTACTCAGAAGCAACATACGAATAAACAAAAGAGGACAACACATGATATCACACAGGGAATCAAATCATTCATTCATATATATATATATATATATCAAAAGTGTCTACAAAAGAGTGCCCAGACAATCTCGAGAAAATATGTGCATCCGTGATGCCAATAAATCATGTATACAATCAGTGGATCTCACAAAAATATATCAGAATGGGATAAGAAGAAGAGGTAATATTAAGACTCACTCCCTCCCTCGCCGCCGTCATGAGGGGGAGATGGAGGTGCATGTGCTCTAGGTGGAGGGCCTTCTCCCTCAGATCTTTCAAAATACTCAGAGAAGGTTTTTGAATTCTAAACAAGGAAAGTGAAAATGATTTGAAAATGACCCTTTTGGGCCTTATATAGGTTTTGACCTAATTTTCCAAATTGCTCCGATGGACGTGAAAATTGCACCCTGGGCTAATTGGACTACTCTGAATCCATTTTCAGGATTGAAATTGAAATTTGACAACATTTTGCTACTCAAAAATATGGTTTAATTTGTTACTCAAATGTAGTTGATCGTCAAAGCTTGCCTCATAAGATTCTGCTTTGAAATCATTTCCAACCAATGAAATCAAACATTCTCCACCTCAATCCAAAAATTCAACTTTGGTCCACCCAACTCAACTCTTAGTCCAAATTGGTCAACCATCTCTTCATCTAAGCTATTTAGCCTATTCGACGCTTTTGAATCTTGTTGCCCTCACATAATTTTGATTTTGATCCCGAGGGGGCAACACCATTACATCAATAATTTGATTCACATCAACAAGTTCAATCTCTAGGGGCATAGCAGGTTCATCGAACCACATCAATCTGATAGTACCTCTCAATCAGGTAATTGGCTTCATTAGGACCCATATCAAGTCAATTACCCTAAGAAATCAATCGAATGATAGTCAATCTCATCGCACCATAGGTTGATTCATCATTTAAACCAATCTAAAATTGAGAAATATGCTCTAGGAACAAATGTTGAGTTTCATCACTTCACATCAAGCTAGATATTCGAACCTTTCTATTAGTCTTCGCTCAATCAAGTCTGGAGCTGATATATTCAAATCTCTCTATCAGTCTTTGCTCAATCAAGTTCGGAGCTGATATCTTCAGTCTTCAATCGATCTTTGTTTGATCAAGTTCAGAATCAATTATGATCCGCGAGATAGTTTCATCACTTCACATCAAGCCATTTCCTGATCTTTCATCAAAAGTTCTTTGAATCAACGTGCTGCTCGCACACCATTTCAAAGAGGGGAAAATGTAATCACCTAAAATTGGTCTAGTAAACCTACAACCCCTAATTCAATTAATTGGCCTTAAGAAACCCTAAATCAAATATATTTATTACTAGACCCTAATTATGAAAGCATTTAATCAAACTTGCTTACATAATTAAACACAACTTGTTGAATCAAATTATTAATCAAAGCTCAAATTATCTAATTGCTTGAACTATTGAATTTAATTAAAATTCCCAAACCCATTTTAATTAAATGAACCCATTCACACATCCTCACACATGTGTGAGCACTCAAAATTTATTTAAAAACAATTAAATGGGGAAATTACCAAATTTGTCTCATTCTCCCTCGAACAAGCACAAAGTTGACCAATCAAAATCATTCCACTTAGATCAAACACACATGGATTGAGAGAAATTTCATCTCTACCGCTCTTCTTGGTTGAATCTTAACCGTTCTTTCCATCAGATTTCCTATAAAAAGAATATCTCTTTGTTCAAAAGAGAGGCAATTTGAGAAGTAAGGTTATAATGCTAGTTTTGCTCTAGGCTTTGAGAATTGTTCTTGCCTCCATCTCCATAATAGCTTAGTTTACTTGCATTTAAAATCTAGCTTGCATTTCTAGTTTAATGGTAGCTTCATTCTTAGTTTCATTTAATATTTGTTAATGGAATTCTTATCTGCATTTCATGGTTAATATGCACTAGTTTGCTTCTACATGCATTTTCATTTTCAAGGTTCTAATTGAGAGAAAAGTATGAAAGCTCATGCATCTTTCTCATTTCGTGGAATCTTCCATTTTGGATTCGTCTAGTCATTGATTCCCCATGCCAATCTGATGAGAATTTTCATGGAATCAAACTTTCTTCAACTAGGAAGCAATAAGCCGCTCTTGAAGGTAGTTGTGTAATAATTTTGATTTTAATTTGATACTAACCCCTTGATTTAATAATTTATTGAAGTGTTTGGTGTTGAAGATTGAATATCAAATTTTACTACACACACATCTTCTACCTATCTTCAATAACATAGAATATCATGGTGATTTAAAAATGTATTTTGAGTTATATCCAACTTTTACTTTATATGATCACGATTCCATCGAAGTAGGCATCATCATGTATATGCCAGGACGTTACTACAAACTGAATGATATCATAGGTCAACTTTCATAAAATCTTGCAGATGTGCCAACCAAAAGGAGTGATAAAGTGGTAGAGATTGAGGCAAAGATGAGAAAACATGCCATTAGCAAGAGAAAAATAATGTTTTCCAAGGAAGAAATAGAGGCAATGATCCTGATACAATCTCAAGAATTGAGAATAAACTAAAGGGTTAACACTCATATGGAAATGAGCAAAGAAGGAAAATAATACATACTAAAAGAAACTAAAGAACGTATTGATTGGATCTTAAAATAGATAAAGGAGGTCTTATAGCTTATGTTGATCTGGAAGAAAATGTTGATGTACTTGGAGTTCCTTTGACAGAGACTTCTCCTCCAGGGAAGCTTGGCAATAATAACATGATGGATATTTCAGAAATATAAATGTTCTGGGGGACTTTAAAAATGAAACCATGAAGATTGGTACTATGGAAGAAAAGAAAATACAAGCCAAGTCAGATAAAAAATAGGAGGCTTCTTCCAGTGATTCAGATTCATTCAAAGACTTGTTAGGTATTCAAGTACAATTTCAACCAATTTTGACTTCTCTTTTTCTTAAAAAGGAATAGTTGAAGAAAACCGGTTTGATTGATGATGCGATAAAAATGATTCATGATGTTTTATCGAAGGTTCACATTGATGCATCCCTTTTCTTCGAACACCAATTTTAAGTATTGATAGATTCTTCCAAAGATCATTTTACACATTTGGAGAAGAAAGTAGAAGATGAGCTTATAAGGAAGATGAATGATATGAAGAAGGTTGAGGTATCTAAAAGATGCATTAACACACATACCACATTGTAGGTAAATATGAATAAGTTTAAAGATTGTTAAGAATCTACTAGTTTGTACAAATATAGTCTAAAATGGCTAGACTATACTAAGCACATAAAAGTTAAACAACACATGATTTAGAGGAAGATAATGATGGCTCCCTCTGGTTATAGATTAGCCAATTTCATTCGCAACTAGATCTATTACAAGAACAAAGAAATCATATTAAGAAATAATTTGTTTTGTTAAAGGAAATAATTAATTTGAAGATAGTGACATTATTTGAAATTCTGAAAGACACATAATAGAATGACAAGAGGATGCAAAAATTGGATGAGGTTGATATTGCAAAAGATATTTTCCCACAAATTGAATGTCAGAACAAGATTATGTTTTTAGTCATTTCCTCATGGGAGTCTACTTTTTAACAAATTAAGATATAATATAAATGCATGTAAACTAATGTATAAACTTTTTTTGTCTCTTTTTTTGTATGGTTTCCACCCTAAGGGGGATTCGATAGATTTAGGGGGAGCATCTGTAACTATTGAGGACATGTCTTGCGAAGGACATATGTATGAATTTTTTGTAGATATGTTTTTTGGTTTTAGGGGGAGTGACATATGCAAATACAAAGTTGGTACAATATTTTTGAGAACACCCTTTGTCCCTGATATCAAAAAGGGATAAATATACTGATGATGCACAGAGTTCACACGTGTTGTCATTAATGAAAAAGGGACAGATATTTTAAAATATGAAAATTGGGTTCTTATTTATGCCAAACTTGTCATTTGTTAGGAATAAGGTGTCTCAACCTTGGATAATTCCTATTCTTATTATTTGTTTTGTAAAATGTATTTCTTGCAAATAATGTAATTAAGTGTGAGTGTACATGTCTAGTTGGCATGTTGATGTGTCACTCCACTTAATGTGTCGGCATCTTGAATTATGTGTAAGGAGATCATGGCTAAAACGGTTATGATGGATTCCTATGACACGTAAGAGCTATTTCTAGAAGATTCAATGACGGGTGAAGACATGCAAGACATGTGGCAACTGATAAAGTTGAGTACTATACACTCTTCTGCAATCATAGTTCCTATTTTCTCAGACAATGGTAAAACCCTAATACGACTATCTTTGGAAGTTTCCCTAGAAAGGAAAGTGCATGATATAAGAATTTTTTAGGGTTGCAGATTGTGATAGGAAAAGAGTGTATTGTTGGTATGATTTGGGGCTACTAGATTTGTTTTTGAGTGTTGATTGTCTCCTGAAAGAACTTGCATTGCAAGTGTGTTGTAACCATTGTGTTGAAGATAATACATTGTACATGTTTTGGAGTGCTGGGGTTTTTTACCGAAAGGTTTTCCCCAGGGTAAATCATCGTGTCATTCTCTATTTTATGTATGCATGGTATATGGCTGCAATATCATTGTTAAATTAGTTAACGAATCTTAAATTGTAAGGATTTAAAAGAATTTGCACAATACTTTCCTTTAGAGATTAGTGTAGGAAGCTGTTTCCACACCTGAGTTTCCTTACATCATTTATGTCAAGTATGATTCGAGAGGTGTGTAGAGTAGTGTTCTTGTGTGTTTAAAAGTAATGTAGTATCAGTTGTGTATATACATGTTGGCATTGCTTAACAAAGTTTGCTACAGATGATGAAGAAGGTATATTTGGATGTCTGATGTCTTATTTAGAGTTTTGGAGAAGGTTTTAGTTTTTGACACATTAAAATGGCTAAGTGTGACTGTTTTGGTTAACAATCCATCAGATTGTGTTCTCTATTTAGTTTTCTTCATCACACATTGATCCACTTCACTTTTTAGTTGAAATATGTTGATAGATGTCAAAGGTCTATGCATTTTAGGTTTTGTGCTCTCATTCAGTCCACAAAAATGTTATGGTATTCTATTTTTCAACATGATACTGATTGTATAATAGTTTGTAGGAATCATTTGCATTCCTATGCTTTTATGTGCTTAACTTTTATGGCTCTCAAATAGTGATATGTTGGCACCAAATGAATAGATGTTGTGCATTCACAACTATTGAGGAGGTCCGCACTACATTTTATATTTTTTGGTTGAGACACATTAATAGTATTATCCTTTGGGGCCGACCCAAGGTATTTTTTTCGATGTGGTAGCATGCAATAATAATGACAATGATTTATATCTAGAAAAATCTGTGTTGGCATGGGGTAATTGTTGGTCCCACTTAGAGGGGGGGGGGGGGGAATCAGANCTGTGTTGGCATGGGGTAATTGTTGGTCCCACTTAGAGGGGGGGGGGGGTGAATCAGACAAATCAAAAATTAAACTCTTAAACTGAACTCACTTATTCACTCGGTAAGTACTGAATACAGTAAATAACTAGATAATATAAGCAACAATCATTCATTCCAAATTAGCAACATAATATTAACTCATTCACACATGATATAACTCATTGACACATGATTTAACGAGGAAACCCAATTTGGGAAAAACCTCTGTGGGAATCGTAACCCACAATAAAAAATTGTACCCTTTTGAAGTACGCTCGGTTAAGAACTTATCCTGTTAAAGATTACAAACACATTTGCTAAATGTGACCCTGTTACGGGATTTACCTCAGATCTGTTAATATCTTCACCCTCTTAGGAGTGGCCTTGTTAGATGTCTTCAAACACTCTTTTGGAATGTCACCTAAGTCTAGGTTTTACAATTAGGACTGTCAAATCCACTCGGTTAAGATATTTCTCTGTTACAAATATTAGTAAGCAACAATAAACTTTGATCTATAAAAATTCGCAACTCACTATGCGTGAATCAGATCCTTTATGCTCAATTGAATACTGGCATCACATACTCCATTGATCTCTTCCTCAATCTGTAGATTCTTTGGTATGTCTTTCTTTGTTCTGCTTGATAAATGTTGTTCTTCAGCTTCTTTCTTTCTTTTCTCAAGTCACTAGTTCTCACTTCTCTGTGTAAATCTCATTCCTTATATAGACATACTTTTTCCTCTTAATTTCCTTAATTTGATTTTCCTTCCCATCCGTTCAGCCGTTTGATCATCTTCTTCAATTTCTCAACTGGGTAAACCAAAATACTTTTACCTCAGAACTTGTAACTTTTCTTGGAACTTTCACTTATCTGTTTAACCGCTTGATCTTCACTGTAGATCTTCTCATTGAATTTTCCTGTTCGTAGATCTTGTAAAAAACTTCATTTAATTCATTTCCTCATCCAGCTCATCGTAGCTTTGAATTAAATCATCGTTTAATATTTGTATACTGTACTCGGCAAAAATTTCTTTGCAAATCGGTAATTGATCTCATCATTGCTCGGTGTATAACTTGCTCTCATTGCTGAGTGTTCGGTTACTGTTAACTGTCTCACATTACATTCTACCAATTGACTCAATCTATCTCGGTAAAATATCTCTTTCAGTTATAACTTAATTCATTGCAGTTCCTGACTTGATCAATCAATCATATTGATTTGATAACATCAAATATACAGTAGAAAACAAATAAAACATCATTACTTCATTATTGTCTAATCTGTATTTGTCACACATTTAACTTCTCCTCTTAAGATACGGTAACACAATAAAAATAAATTAATCAATTGCTTGACATCAATGACAAAACAACAACTGATCTAATCATTTCTACACTCATGATACTCGGTATCACTCGGTCTTCATCATCTCCATCAGATAAACATCAACTAATCAACAATATCCCTCTTTGGCATTGATGGAAACCACTATAACAATGTTATAGCAATTGATGATGACAACTCTTCAAATACATAATTGTACTCCCTCTGAGATGATATATCTATTTCCACTTTGTTATTTCATGATCTAAATCTCCCTCTTGGATAAATCTACTATTTCTGTAACATAGAATTTGAATCTCCTTCATGAGTAAATATTGTCATTCATTCTTCTCCCTCAATATCTCTCTGTGGATAAATGTCATCAATTCGTTATTCTCCCTCTTTGACAACAATCCCAAAAAGTCATGCTCTAAAAACTTGTTTCACTAGTGGATTATACCTTACATGTACTCATAACACATTACATACAAAAATCTTTTCACAACTTTAGGCATCACCTAAAGTGTGTCATACTAACATCAATTCAGAAAATAGATATTCTAATAAAATATAGAATTGATGCAGCATGCCTCTTGCTCCTTAGTGAACATTGGATAGGGGAAGAACCCCTAATTTACCTCTTAAATACTCAAAAGCATCCTTAGGTAGTGCCTTTGTAAAAATATCAGTTAATTGTTCCTTTGAATTCACATATTCCAACTTCACATTCTTCTCTTGAACTTTTTCTCTCAAGTAGTGATACTTGATAGAAATGTGCTTGGTCTTTGAATGCATAATCAGGTTCTTTGATATGTTAATAGCACTTGTATTATCACAAAAAATAGTAATAGGTTTTGTGATCTCTTCTTGAATACCTTGAAGTAATTGCTTAATCCATGCTATGTTTGCACAATTCATAGCAATAACAACATATTTAGCCTCGACAGTATACTGTGAAATACAACTCTGTTTCTTGCTCAGCCATGTAACCAATCTTTCTCCTAGAAAGAATTCTCCTCCACTAGTACTTTTTCTGTCATCAACATTTCCAGCCCAATCTGCATCAGTGTATACTTGCAGATCAAAATTACCTCCTTTCTTGTATAGTAATCCAAACTCTTCTATGCCTTTCAGGTATCTCAAAATCTTTCTTACTGCAGACACATGTGTTTCCTTTGGATTAGAATAAAATCTTGCAACAATTCCAACAATATGTGCTATATCACGTATGGTGTGAACAACATACTGCAATTTACCAATCATGGATCAGTAAAGAGTATTATCCACCTCTTGTGTTTCATCCTCTTTAGATAATTTACATCTAGTAACCATAGGTGTTCCAACAGGTTTGGAGTCTTCCATACCAAAAGTTTTAAGAATCTCTTTGATATACTTGGCTTGTGTAATATAGATTCCTCCATTAGCTTGTTATATATGTAGACCTAGAAATAATTTAATCTCTCCAATCATTTACATCTCAAACTCTTTTCTCATCTCATTAGAAAATCCTTTACTTAAAGTGTCATTGCCTCCAAATATAATATCATCAACAAACATTTCAACAATCAAAACTTTATTATCACTGTCACATTTCAAGTAAACACTACTATTATCACTTGTTCTTTGAAATCCTATTTTGATTAGATAAGAGTGTAGTCTCTCATACCATTCTCAGGGTGCTTTTTTCAATCCATATAAAGCTTTATGCAACTTACATACCTTGTTCTTGTTTGTGTTCTTAATGAATCCTTCTGGTTGCTCAATGTATATTTCTTCCTCAAGTATCCCATTAAGAAATGAAAACTTAACATCCATCTGATAAAATTTGAATCCTTTGTAAGCAACATATGCTAGAAGTATCCTTACTCCTTCTAGTCTAGCACCAGGTGAAAAATTATCTCCATAATCAAATCCTTCTTCTTGTGCATAACCTTTGCAAACCAATCTAGCTTTATTTCTGATAACATCTCCATGCTCATTCAGTTTGTTTATGAAAATCCATTTAGTACTAATCACATTTTTGTCTTTAGGCCCGGGTACTAAAGTCCATGTCTTGTTCTTCTCAATTTGATCATACTCTTCTTTCATAGCTTTCATCTAATCCTCATTATCCAGTGCTTCCATAACTTTCTTCGGCTCAAATGAATATATCAAACATGTATTGTCTCTTACCTTACTCCTTGGCATTACTTCCGCTTCCTTATTTCCAATAATCTTTCTCAGGGAATGGTGCCTTCTCACATACTTTTCCAAAATAGGCTCAGTAGGTCTTGGTTCATCAACATCAACATTCGGTTGTGGAACTTATTGTACATTTTCCTCCTTGGTAGGTGCTCTTGGTAAAGTTTTAGGTGCTTCATGTTGTACATATACAAACTTATCATAATCATCAGGTTCCTTCTTACTATCTTCTTCATTCCTTTATGCAAATTCATCAATTCTCACACTTGCACTTTCCACCATTTTTTTAGTAACCTTGTTCAAAAATTTGTAAGATTTACTCTTTGAAGAATATCTTAAGAATATCCCTTCATCTCCTTTTGAATCAAACTTGCCTTCTCTAGAATCTTTTAGAATATAACATTTTCTCCCAAAGATTTAAAGTAAATAACATTAGGTTTGTGATCATACCAAATTTCATAAGGTGACTTGTTGGTACCTTTCTTCATTTGTACTCAGTTCAATGTGTAAACAACAATACTCACAAATTCCCTCTAGAAGTTTTGTGAAACTCCTTTTTCAATCATACGTGTCCTAGCACAATCAACAATGGATATGTTTCTTCTTTCAACAATCCCATTTTGTTGTGGTGTCCTTGGTGCTAACAATTGTCTCTTTATTCCATTCTCATTACAAAACAATTTAAACTCATCAGAAGTAAACTCACCTCCTCTGTCAGATCTCAAACATTTCAACTGTCTTCTAGTTTCTTTTTCAACTCAGGCCTTATACCACTTAAACATTTGAAATGCATGAGATTTTTTTCTTTTAAGAACATTGCAAACATCATTCTTGAATAATCCAAAAATAAAATAAAATATATGTCTCCATAATAACTTTGAGTTCTCATTGGTCCACATAAATCAGTATGAACTAAATCCAAAATACCTTGTGTAACATAAGTCTTGCTTGCAAAACTAGATTTAGTCATCTTACCCATGTGACATTGTCTGCACATAACATTCTCTAGTTTCTCAAGTCTCAGTAGTCCTCTTACCCTATTCTTCTTACTCACTTTGATTAAGTTGTCAAAATTAACATGACAAAGCCTTTTGCGCCATAACCGAACATCTTCAACTTTAGCAAATAGGAAACTCTTCATAGAAGTATCAAGATAAAATAGATTACCTTTAGATTATTCTCCAGTAGCAATTGGATTGCTCTTCTCATCAAATACTTTCACTTTTCCATATTGAAATTCCAATCGGTGACCTGTATTGTTAAGCTGTGCAACACACAACAAATTATACTTAAATCCTTCTACCCAATAGACATCATCACATCTTCTGTTATTTAGTAGAATTATAGATCCTTTTCCTTTCACAATGTATGGAGTATCATTACAAAATCTAACATAACCTCCATCATGTTTTTCCAAGGAAATAAACTTAAGTGTGTCACCAGTCATGTGATGTGAATAACCACTATCTATAATCCATGTTTCATTCTTACTTACTTGTCATATTAGGGCTCTAGGTGTTTCTTCATCAGAATCATCTTTTATAGCAACATAAACAACTTGTTTTTCCTCATTTCTCTCAATAGAATCATTATCACTTTGTCCTTCATTAGCAATATGACAAGATTTCTTACCTTTTTTTTTGTAATATCTGAATCTCCTGAATCAGTTTTCTCTCTTGTCCTTATCTTTCTTTTCTTCCTTATCATTCTATAGACAGTTAGATGCAAAGTGACCAATCTTATCACAATTAAAACATTTCAAGGGTAACTTACCTTGGTATTCGACTTTGCCTATTTGTAGCCTTCTAGCCAACAAAGCTTCAAATTCTCTTTCATTTTCATCACATTCAATAAATAGCTCTTCAAGTCCTTCAATACAACTATAGAATTTCTCACTAGCACTGCTCATATAACCATATCTAGCAGCAACTTTTCTAGCCTTTCCAATCTTTAAAGGAGACTTAAATGCAGATTCAACCTTAGAAATAGCAGGCACACTATTGTCAAAATCATTAAGTTCAAATGTAGTTAACTTACCAATAGTGGCATCTAGTGAAACATTTATTTGGGGTATAGATCTCAACTTTTGTATAATAGATACATGAATAGCATAACTCGGTAGCAGGGTTCTCAAAATTTTGCTTGTCACATCATCCTTTGTTATGATACCACCAGCTCCTCTAATAGAATTAACAATCTCCTTAAGTCTTGTACTATATTGTAATATGTTCTCTCCTTCATCCTCATAGAGTCAAATTTTCCTCTCAAACTTTTTGCTTTAGCCTTCTGAACATGCTGATCTCTACCATAGGCCAAAACAATATTATCCCACATCTATTTCGCAGTAGTACAACTATCAAGTTTATCATATTCCTGGTCGGTAAGCTTAGATGCAATCTCAATCATGACTTGTGTATACTCAACATCCTATCTTTGCTCACTGATAGTCAAAGGTGCAGTAGTTGGTACAATATACTCATTCTCAAGATAGTAGAGTGCATATTCTCCTACTCTAGACACATGAAACCTCATTATAATTTTCCATGTAGAGAAATGATCCCTATTTAGCTTTAATGCTTCCCTCTTATACATATTTAGATCTTACTCAAGTCCTTTAAACTTATCACCTTAGAGAAATAAGGCTCTGATACCAATTGTTGGTTCCACTGAGGGGGGGGGGGGGGGGAATCAGACAAANGGGGGGGGGGGGGGTGAATCAGACAAATCAAAACTTAAACTCTTAAACTGAACTCACCGATTCACTCGGTAGGTACTAAATACAGTAAATAACTAAATAATATAAGCAACACTCAATAAGTCAAACTTAGCAACATCATATTAACTCATTCACACATATTATAACTCATTGACACATGATTTAATGAGGAAATCCAATTTGGGAAAAACCTCAGTGGGAATTATAATCCACAATAAAAATCATACCCTTCTGAAGTATGCTCGGTTAAGAGCTTATCCTGTTAAAGATTACAAACACATTTTCTAAATGTGACCTTGTTAGGGGATTTACCTAAGATCTGTTAAGATATTCACCCTGTTAGGAGTTGCATTGTTAGAGGTATTCAAACACTCTTTTGAAATGTCACCTAAGTCCAAGTTTTACAATTAGGACTGTCAAATCCACTCGATTAAGAGATTTCTCTATTACAAATATTAGTAAGAAACAATAAACTTTGATCTATACAAATTAACAACTCACTATGCTTGAATCAGATCCTTTATGCTCAATTGAATACTGGCATCACATACTCCATTGATATCTTCCTTAATTTGTAGATGCTTTGATCTGTCTTTCTCTATTCTGCATAGTAAATGTTGTTCTTCAACTTCCTTCCTTCTTTTCTCAAATCACCAGTTCTCACTTCTCTTTGTAAATCTCATTCCTTTGATGAAATAAGTTTTTCCATTAGTATGCAAATAGAAAATAATTTTTATGAACCATTAGTTACACTACACCAAAAGTTAGGTTTCAGTTCAGACCGAAAGTGCTAAGTAAAGAGAAACCCGACGACACAAGTTTTACAGTGTAAACCGAAAGTGCAACCCGAAGATGATACAGAGGAACCCGACAAGCAGGTTACACTATAAAATGAAAGAGCAGAAACAAAGGAACCTAACAGAGCAAGGGAACCCGACAGACAGTTTAACAAAGGAACATTGAAAGACTTTCAGAGCAACCCGACCATCAAACACCGAAAGTCAGTTATATCCCAAGAAAAGTGGATCTGACTTCCACGTTAGATAAAATAGTTATGCTTTATATTTAGAGTTTATATTTGTTTTAAAACCATTTCTTGAGGAACAAGAAACATAATTGTAATTATTTTAATTACTCTAACTGATAAAAAACATGCAAACTAGGAGATCAAGGTCAAGTTGTAAACCTTTGATCATAGAGTTAAGTTTGTAATAGGTGAAACTAAAAAGGTCAAATCTATTGTATAAATAGATGTGTAATCATTCATTTGAAAATGATGAGAATATGTGAAACTAAAAAGGTCAAATCTATTGTATAAATAGATGTGTAATCATTCATTTGAAAATGATGATTGTAGCCAAGGACCACATCTATGGATCAGACTGAAAGTTTCAAGAAGCAGAACAACAAAAGATGAATTTGGTTATCAAGAACCAAGAATCAAGGCTACTGAGAAACAAAGGTATCATTCAATCACATTAGGTGATACACTGTACATGTAAACTTTAATGGATCTTTAATTAGTAATTGTAGATTGCATACACTCAGGTCAATGAGTATTTTTGTATACATTCTAACAAGTGTAGCAAATAGAAGAAATCCTTTCAAGAAAGATGGATTTAACAATCCTATTGTAAATCTCTTAACCGAGTGCACACTAAACAATGTTTCTAAAGATATTAATAGAGTAGACCTTAACCAGTCTCCACATAATACTCCTAACAAGTTAGATCATCAGAAGTGATCAAATTGTAAGCCTTAACCGGCCCCTTCCAATCTGTAGATAGTGATGTTTTTGTGGGTGCCATCCCCACCACTATTTTTACCTTCTAATAAAGATTTTCTACGTTACCATATCTTGTGTTATGTTCTATTATTTTCATGAATGTTTCTATGAATGTGTACATACAATGAAGATTATGAATTGATATCACATGCATAAAGAAAGAACAACATATATGATCGGTACAAAATATATTTGATTACATAAGGATAAAGGTTAATTAACTAAAACTTTTAGAGGTACTGATTCACCCCTCCCCTCTCAGTACACACTTCCCATTATTTCCAACAATTGGTATTAGAGCTAGATATATTATTTTGAAAGTTTAAAGACTTAAGAGAAAATATCATAAAATGGAGAAGTACAGGCTTGACAAGAGTATTGAGAATCAGAAGCTAGAAATTTAGATCTTCTATGAGCAGTATAAAGAAGCTACAATCAAGATGAGAGAGCTGCTAGATGAAAGAAATATTATGGCATCTCGATGTAATGAAACAGACTACCATGAAGAAGAGATACCAGATCTATTTGAGTCTTCGGGATCTACAACAAGAAAAGCATCAAACACATCAGAAGAAAGCATCACAAGTTTGAATGAAATCAATCAACATTTGGCTGGACAAGTGAAATCTCTGCAAATCAGTCAAGAGACACAGATGGTAAGAATGATTGACGTCATGAACAATGCTAGACAAGATGAGAAAGAAAGAACACTAGCTATTGATGATAGGAGGAAGATTACTGAAAAGCTACAATAAAAAGAGTCAGAAATATAAAGACTTATAGAACATCATCATGAGATCTCAAATCAAATTATTCTTATGAGTCAAGAGGCAAACCAAATGAATATAGAACTCATTGAAAGAATAGAAGCTATCGGTGAGCTAAGAGAAGAAAATGAAAAGCTGAAACATGAAGTAAGAATTCAGCAACAAAATAATGATATAATCAAGAGAGCTGAAGAAAGAAACAAAAGTATGGATGATTTTCTTGATGGACAAAGAAGAGTCAACAATAATACTGGACTAGGGTATACCAAAAATAAAGAATCACCAAACCAAGGTGATCCACAGAATGTCTATGAAAATGCAAGACAAAGGAAGCTAACATGAAATCACTATGGAAGGCCAGGGCACACATCAAATGTATGCAGGAGAAAAATGAAAGGTATTCCTAAATCCACACCTTCATTCATAGGAATTTGTTATAAATGTAACAAGTAAGGACATAAAGCATATGAATGTAAATCTTAGGTAAAATAACCAAAGAAGGAAACCTACATGGACAAATACCGTCCTACTTGCAAAATGCATGGGCACACATCTCTTGAATGCTGGAAGAAGAAAAGACAAGCATGGAAGCCTAAAGAAAATGAAACTACCTATCAATCGAAAAGAGTCGGTAACCAATATGTTTGGGATAACAATAAATGGGAAAACTGTACAGCATGTGGAATATTTGGTCACATAGATGCAAACTGTATGAGACAATGGAAAAGAAAGTCTAGGAGTTGAACTAACCCTGGAATGGCATGTATACACTGTCATAAAGTTTTTCATCTAAGAAAATATTGCAAAGACCGAATGACAGAGACCAACAACTTTGCCAATGGAAACACCATTGAAAACATCAGGAAGATGAGAAACAAAATAAGGAGGAAAGCTACAAACACTGATGAAGCTGGACCGGGCATTGCAATTGGTGACACCTTATCCAATGGATCTGGTGACATCACCACCCCCACCTAAGCAGAACAAGTAAGTATGGAACTGTATTATATCAAGTTATATTTTGCATCAGTTCCATTATGCATAGTTAAAATACCAAATCAGCATGATTAAAGATGCACTACGGTATTACTTGTTATGATTTTGTGAAAACAATCCTGTCGGTCAATACATACCGAAATGCATCGATGTACACACAGAGCTAAGCTGTCTATACTTACCAATAATTTTTGGTTAACATATAAAGGCTAAGTCGCTAGTGTAAACTGAGATCTGTCGGTAATCATGTGAGTTGTCAATGTTGTTCTCACCACACACTGAAATCCGTCGGTGAACGTAACAAGTTGAAAGATACCTCGAAGCATCACGCTCTCACTAAGAATGTTACTTATGTCTCACCCAATGACTCCCTCTTCACACACCGAGAAGTGGTTGAGCATTTATGACACGACTTAGGGAAAATTCTATAAATAGATGACATAAGGGTTTCATTATTCACACAGTGACCAGAGCGAAGAGATAGAGTGAAACCTAAGCACGAAGTGACTCAATTACAAAGCACCTACAACTCAACTCCTTGCACTCAAAATATATTCCCAACAGATACAGAGGTTGAAGTAAGTAACAAAGATAACTGAGAACACTACTTTCATTTAAGGGAAAAATCCCTAATTTCAGAAATGATTTCAACTACGTCTAGAACCTCAAAGATCAAGAATGATAAGAAGAATAAGGTCAACCTAATCAAGAATTCAACCTATGAGGAACCTCATTACAAGATATGTCCCGAGGTTTCTTCACAACCCAACAATGTTGGTGCATTCTCTAGAATACCAGCTAGGGTTTTTCTCGTCGAAGATGTGCGAGCATATATACACTGCAAAATAACAGAAATATGAGACATTGGAAGTTAAGAAAGCTTTCAAGAAGCTTTGCAACGATGATGGAACTATCATGGAAGAGAAAAAGAACATTGAGGTAAAAGGGCTCACAAATGCCCTATGGTTCCCGAAGGAGTTCAAGACCGAATGGATCCAGTTAGTACTAAGCAGGATACATGACCGAAAATTATGGCTAGATGAGACAAAACCAATAACCAGGGATGTTATACATGCTATCACCGGTTATCCTATAACCGATAAGGTAAAGGTACTCAAGCACCTGCCTATAGCTTACATTGAGAAGAATACATGAGCCAGATGGGATGGAAGAGGACTAAAGGTATCCACCATTACTGATGATGAAATGAAATTTGGAGCATGTGTCTTAGGATACAAGTTCTTTCAAGCTAGTAGGATGAACAATATTGCATCTGGAGCAGTGGATACAACATACAAGATTGTCAAGAAGGGAGTGTAGTTGGATATTTCAAAACTTTTGCTAAGACAATTGGATGAGAACATGGAGACAATAAGGACTGCAAAGTCCAACTCATGTAAGTTTGGTTCACTCATCATGTGCATATTCTTCTATTTCCAAGAATCCTTCCCATCCATAGGAAATATCAAATGGGACACTACTAGACCAGTGACCACACAGATTAGTGAGTTCATCAAATCACTAGGAGACAATTTCAAATCAGTCATGGATGAATACTTTGCTGGATTTAAAGAAAGAATGCAGAAGAGAGTAAGGATTGCAGAATAGTTAATAGGAAAGTTCAAGACTGAAATTTGTTTTATGGTGGACACTGACTACACCTACATCAAGCCATTTGTATTGAGAACAACATGGCTGGCACCACTTGGTTATGAGGTAAACATAGATCAAGCATCAAATGCAATTGAGGCATTAATAAATGAACCATTGGAAAAATCACAACCCAAGTTTGGAACTTATGAGGAAGCCAAAGAAAGGATTAAAACTGGCTTAGTTGTGAAAAAGATTGACAGGAAGAAAGATAACATGGTTAAGAACTTGAAGAAAAAGCTATCGATGAATGAAGAGGAAACTAAACAGAAAGAAGAAGCCGAGGGTCACTCACCCGTCGGTGAAGCTGAGAAGGAGAGTGACTCAAAATCCATAGAGTTAGATACACCACTACCTCCACTAGCAAAGAAACCTAGGACTACTGCTGCAACTAGGACCAGGAGTCAGACAACAAAGGATACAAGTCCTTTATCGATCAAGAAAGGTCAAGTAATGACCTAAAAAAGAAAACCTCAAACCAAACAGACCAAAGCACCAAAGAGGAGAAGGAAATTAATCCTAACCAAGAAAGATATAGAAGGTACTCAGTAGGATGAATCTATCCAAACATAAAAGAATAAGATTCCTAAAACCATCGACAAGGTATGTGCATCAATGATTAAGTTAGGATTAATTACTGAGTCCAAGATTAGAAAATGGCTAACTCTGGACCCCGTGGACCAGAACAAGATTGAGGAGGAAATTATCACAATGATGAGTATATTTAAATATATACTAATATAATTTAATAAAAAAATTCCAAAAGAACTATATGAAAGATTATCTGCCAGATGGACTTATGCATTAAATAATGCGAAGGAGATAAGGGAAAGAGTCCTAGTTTCTCTTATGCCTCCTGAATCCAAAATGGAAGAAATAGAGGAGATGATGAAAAAACATGTAAAGGAGTTCTCATCCAATATGAGAGCTTACAAGGTTCTACAAGGCATGCTTATAGAGCTAGAGAAGGAAAGTAACAAAATTTGGAGTAAAATACTCAAAAGACCTACTGAGGAAGTAAGCCCCGACAAAGGATTATATGTCACAAATGAGCCACACAATGATGACTCTTCGGCTAAACCTAGCCTAGAGCATATATTTATAAATGACACAGAGGATGTCACAACAGTAGAATTGGAAAAAGAAGAATTGAACACTACAGGAAACAAGGATATGGACATTGCAGATGAAACATGGCTGGATAAAACAATCATTGATATTACCAGAGCAGATCTTGCAGATGAGATTCAGAAAGATGAAGATGTCACTGTTGTCAAGGACCAAATCGACGAACAAGACACTACAACATAATCAGCATAGGTAGACACACCAGGACAAATACCACTGTTGATACAAGCTATCAACATTATCTTGGAAAAGGAGAAATCACAAGAGAAGGAAGCAAGCATACCCAAGAATAAGGGTAATGATGAAAAAAAAGATACATCTAATAAAAATAAGGATACAACCGATGAATAGGTAGTCATCGGTGGAGAACAAAAATATGGAGACCACACCAAAAAAGATGCACAAATAAAAGATGCAGATGAGGTGCAAACAGAGAAAAGTGAACAAGATAAGACAGTTGATACCACTCCTATGGACACCAAAGGAGATGTTGCAGATACACCAAAGGTAGATAAGGAGACATCCTCAGACAACCAAAATGCAAACCCCAAGCAACAGGAAAAAAGGTACAACACCACAGAAGCCTTCCTCCAGCACATCAGACCAAGCAGAGAAGATGGCTATGGTTTTGCATACAAGTGCATCACAAAAGAAGAAGAAGAAAACCAAGAAGAGTAAGTTGGAGGTCACACTTGATTAAATCATTGAAATACCAAAGTGTGATCCAAACACATTGGACTATGAATCTCTAATAGAATATGGAGAGATATGTCAAAGGAAAGCAATGCAGGAAAAGCTCAGAAAAGAACACAAAGATTCTCTAGTGCTGGAAAATACAAGAGATATATTATAACAGATAGTTCCTGACATTGATGTTGATCATAATGCCCCCATTCTGGATCAACTTGCCATTCTCGCCGATGCCATCACAACACAGAGTGTGGATGCAGAAAAGATGATTGAGGAACAAGCAAAACAAAAGTTCCAATTCAAATTGACAGAAAAGATCAACCAAGAAGTGGCAGAAAATAGGGTAAAGCTTTCAGAATTAATAAATGAATTAGATCCAATCATTACTAAAGCTATTTCCTTAATTCAAAATCTATGCACTTTGGAGAAATTCACAAAGGATAATAATGATAAGATTGCAAAGATCGAGTCCGATCTAAATGCAAGTGCTCAAAGTCTAACCACATATGCAAATGCAATCAAATTGCATTATGTAAAGATAATTGAAATCAAAAGGTTAAGTCAAGAACATTGGGAAGTAGAATCACAATTCAAAGAAGAGGTTACCGAGCTATAGGCTCAACTTTTAATGAACCTCACACTTCTGCAACAACACATAAGTTTGACAAGACAACTAATTGCAACCCCATAGATGTCTGTAGCAGACAACATCTACGACATGCATGCCAAGATCACACTAGAGCATATGGCTCTTGAGCATCTAAAGGAGAAATGGGATAAGATGATGGAGGAAATGAAGACCTCTCATTCTCATATTTTTGATAAGCTATATGTATACACCTTTGCCCTTACTATCAAAAAAGGGGGAAAAGGAAAATGATATGTACAAAGCATATAGTAAAAAGGGGAAAAGGAAAATATAGCACAAAGGGAAAAGACAAGGTGAAAAGGAAGAAATAGTATAAAGACAAGTGTACATACACATATACTATACTATACCGGCATATGCATAGGGGGAGTCATGAAATGACTAAGTAATATACATGGTGTACATATTAAACACTTTAGTATTTTTCACATATCAGTTTTTTATACTAATGTCAAAGGGGGAGATTGATGACATAATTTTTTCCATTAGTATGCAAAGAGAAAACAATTTTTATGAACCATCAATTACACTACACCGAAAATCAAGTTCCAGTTCAGACCGAAAGTGCTAAGTAAAGAGAAACTCGACGACACAAGTTTTATAGTGTGAACCAAAAGTGCAACCCGAAGATGACACAGAGGAACCCAACAAGAAGGTTACACTATAAAAAAAAAGAGAAGAAACAAAGGAACCCGACAGATAGTTCAAAAAAGGAACACCGAAAGACTTTCAGAGCAACCTGAGCATCAGACACCGAAAGTCAGTTATATCTCGAGAAAAATAGATTTGACTTCCATGTTAGATAAAATAGTTATGCTTTATATTTAGAGTTTATATTTGTTTTAAAACCATTTCTTGAGGAACAAGAAACACAATTGTAATTGTTTTAATCAGTCTAACTGATTAAAAACATGCAAACTAGGAGATCAAGGTCAAGTTGTAAACCTTTGATCATAGAGTTAAGTTTGTAATACGTGAAACTAAAAAGGTCAAATCTATTGTATAAATAGATTTGTAATCATTCATTTTAAAAGGATGAGAGGATGATTGTAGCCAAGGAGCACATCTATGGATCAGACTGAAAGTTTCAAGAAGAAGAACAACAAAAGATGAATTTGGTTATCAAGAACCAAGAATCAAGGCTACCGAGCAACATAGGTATTATTCAATCACATTAGGTGATACATTATACATGTAAATTTTAATGGATATGTAATAAAAAATTGTAGATTGCATACACTCAAGTCAATGCATATTTTTGTCTACATTCTAACAATTGTAGCAAATAGAAGAAATTCTTTCAAGAAAGGTGGATTTAACAATCCTACAATAAATCTCTTAATCGAGTGCACACTAAATAGTATTGCTAAAGATCTTAACAGAGTAGACCTTAACCAGTCTCCACATAATACTCCTAACATGGTAGATCATCATAAGTGATCAAATTGTAATCCTTAACCAACCCCTTCCAATCTGCAGATAGTGAAGTTTTTGTGGGTGCTATCCCCACCACAATTTTTACCTTCTAACAGGGGTTTTCTGCGTTACCATATCTTATGTTATGCTATTGTTTTCATGAATGTTTCTATGAATGTATACATACAATTAATATTTTGAATTGATATCACATGCATAAAGAAAGAACAACATATATGATCGGTAAAGAAAATATTTGATTACATAAGGATAAAGGTTAATTAACTAAAAATTTTAGAGGTACTGATTCACCTCTCCCCTCTCAGTATGCACTTCCCATTATTTCCAACAATATAGAAATAATTTTTCCTTTTAATCTCCTTAATTTGATTTTCCTTCCTCTACATTCAGTCGTTCGATCATGTTCTTCAATTTCTCAACTTGGTAAAACAAAATACTTTTACCTTAGAACTTGTAAATTTTCTTGGAACTTTCACTTTTCTGTTTAACTGCTTGATCTTTGCCTTATATCTTCTCATTGAATTTTCCTATTCATAGATCTTGTAAAAAACTTCATTTAATTCATTTCCTCATCCAGATCATCATAGCTTCACATTAAATCATCATTTAATGTCTGTATATTGTACTCGGTAAAACTTGCTTTGTGACTCGATAGCTGATCTCATCATTGCTCAGTGTCTAACTTGCTCTCGCTGCTTGGTAACTGTTAACCGTCTCACATTACATTCTATCAAATGACTTAGTCTAGCTCGGTAAACTATCTCTTTTAGTCATAACTTAATTAATTGTAGTTCCCAACTTGATCAATCAATCATACCGATTTGATAACATCAAATATACAGTAGAAAACAACTGAAACATCATTAATTCATCATTGTCTGATCTGTATTTGTCACCCATTTAACTTATCCTCTTAAGATATGGTAACATAATAAAAATCAATTAATCAATTTCTTGACATCAATGACAAAACAACAACTGATCTAATTATTTCTACACTCATGATACTCGATAGCACTCGGTCTTCATCATCTCTATCAGATAGTCATCAGTTAATCAACAATAATTTCTCACACATCCCATTTTCCTTATGCATGCTTTAGAGAATGAAATAGAGCCAATAGTATAAGAATAACATGTTATATCTAATTAGGTCAACCTAATTGCTGTTATTTTGTGTTGTGGTTGATATATAATGGCAGACATCCTTTGAGATTGGTGTATGAGTAGTGTATAACTATGTATGGTATGTTGTGAAATGCAAAGGTGCAAATGTGCAAACCAACAGAGATGAAATCAGCTATGTTGTATGAAGAACAAACTGTAATTACCATTTCAGAGTATGTACTTATATTTAGTTCAATCACACTAATTCATTGCAATCATTATGTTTTAATTTTCCCTAAAGAAAGCGGTCTTCAATGATTAGAAAAACCTTCTATCTTTTGCTATGGTTGTGCACTTTAGTCTGCAAGTCCATATCAAGAGCACTGAGCTCCTTGGCCTTTATCCTAAAACATTGTAATCAGTTCTTCATATAGTGAGTGTGATTCTCATTGGTTTTTTTCCCACATCAGGTTTTCCATGTGTAAATCCTTGGTTCATGTGTGTTGTTCTTTCTTTTTCAGTTATTTTCTTCTTCACATAAGTTGAATGGAATGAATGGTTAATAATTGGTTAAATTTTAATACATGCCAATTCACCCCCTCTTCTCAACATATAGAAGTGGTCAACAAGAGTAAACCAATAGATGAGATAAGGAATTCCATGGAAAATGCATGAATTGAACTATCCAATAAGGTGTGTTATGTTAGGTGATTCACGTAGTGTAAAAAAATGATCAAACTAACAATCCACACTATACTAGGTAATCAATGCTTGAGAAAGCATAAACACAATGATAATCATGCTAACAAGTTGTGTTAGTTGATCAAGGATGAATGCGTGCAAAGTGTTATAAATTATTAAACTATTGAGCCATGCTACACTTAAGAAAACATAAAATATACTTGTCAAGGGATCAAACTGGTAAGCCATAGTATGCTAGATGGTCAAAAGGTTAAATTCTCTACAAATTGCTAGATATTTATTGATAACCATGCCTCTAGAAAAATTATGTAACACAAAACCACCACTTTGTGGGAATATAAATGAATTACTACAAGCAAGGAATATGCCTCATATGCCCCACTTATGATGTCAACATGTTTCTATATTGAAATGTTAATGAACATAGAGATCAACATCAAGGATAATACCTTCAATACCAAGGAGACATCCTAAAAAAAAATGCATGCGTTCCAAGATAGGAAGAAGATCCTTATAAAGGTTACAAATTTTATAAGCAAAGAAGATATAGTTGTAAAGGAGACACATTTAAACAAGTGTAAAGGGATCCTTATTAAGGATACATAACTATCAAAGGCGGATGAAAATATATTTTTCTACATATATCTACCTTAATAAAGAAGATCTAAACACAAAGATGACATCTTTAATACTAAAAGGGGATTATAATGAATATATACTTTCCCAATTATTAGGAGAAGGGATTCTTGTTGAAGGATTTCACATTTTCAACACCAAGGAGAGAAATTTAAAATATATATGATTTGAAGTAAGGAGAGGTCCTAATCAATGATATACACCTCCAAACAAGGATAAAATCCTCATGAAGGACACAAAATTATATGCAAGAAAGGAAAAATGCTATAAAAGAAACAAATAAGCAAAGGGGAAGTGGATCTTACTGAAGGGTAAGTGTTTAGAAATTATTATTGCCCCCAATTTAGAGACAAGAATAATTATTTTATTATGTTTCTACTCAAGTATGATTGCACATAAAATTGTACCACTGTGAATGACAACGAGCCCCCAAAAGGTAAGATAGTATTGTTAGATAGTGAGGAACAACATAAAAAGAATAAGTTATATATAGAAGGGATAGGACAAGGGCGCATCTCATTGTCACTTGTCATTTGAATGATACCAAATATGATAAGTTGTTGGATTTACACTCTAAAACTTGACATTCATTAGTGGAATGACCATGCATTTGATGATACACACAAAAAAGAAGATATTTCATGATTTTGTTTAAGTTTTGTATTTCGTTCCTGCCAATGTAGAGTAATCATGTTGGCTTGTAGAAGTTCAAACAAAATAATCTCTTGTTTAGATGAGAAGTTAGCAGAAGACATAGATGCATTAGATAGTGTGGGAGGGAATTTCGACAAAGGATGATGATTAAAACCTAAACATTTTTATTAAAGTGTGGTGTATATTTATCATGGTCCTCAATAATTTTTTGTATACATACTAACTCATTTCCATTGTGAAAGTAAGTTAAGATAACGATACAACTTACTACACTAACCTTGAGAGGAGGGTTACACAAAACTTTACATATCTTTACAACAATTATAAAAATTTAACAAAAATGAACATAAATAACATGCATACCAAATCAAAGTGATTTATGTGGGAAAAAACCTTTCAGAAGAAAAATCCCACACTCCAAAATCCACCCATTATATTATTCAAGAAGCAACAATATATTACAAGATATTTTTAGAGCAAGATTCTTAGAGGAGTATTATCAACATAGATCTAGAGGCAACTAAACAACTATCAAACACTCATATTAAATAAAAATACATAGTTTTAATACAATGCCCTCATACAATAGGGTTGCTTCTAGGGAAAATAAATCACACAAAATATCCACCATTATATTTATGACCTAATGCTAAATGATTAATATTTGCAATGATAAAAGTATACAAAAAATGTGGCTTTGGGTGAGCTATCCTCAAAACCTCTGTTGGGTTCACAACCCTTGAACCCTCGACCAAGGGGGGCATCTCCCTGAACTTTACAAGGGGATATTCCACCTTGAACCCCCCTGCTTATTTACCAATATTAACCTTTTTTTGTTGCAAGGTTGAGACAACATTTCCATAACAAATCTCCCACTTGGCGAGCACCTTGCAAGAGCACTAAGAGGGGCACACACATCATGTTTTAATCTCTAAGGATTGAGAGTTCCATAGACTCAAAACACCATCTAAACTTATCAATGCTCACAACCTTGGTAAAATAATTTGCAACATTCATCAAAGTCTATACCTTAACTAGCTTGTCCCTGTCATCCTTAACCATATCTCTAACAAATTGATAGTAAACATCAATGTTCTTGGTCCTAGCATAAAATATTGGGTTTTTAGCTAGGATAGATCACACTCAGATCATCACACTAAATTGTCATTATGCCTTATTTTATTCCAATATCTAAACACAATCTCTCAAGCCAAATTTATTTTGTACAAGCATGATTAGCTACTATATACCTTGCTTCATTTGTGACAAAGAAACGTCAAAATTTTTCTTACTCATCCAACTAATTGCACCACCAAATGTAATAAACACATACGCATTAGTGGATCTTCTATGTCAACATCACCTGCCTGATTTGAATCTACATATCCTTGAATATCAAGGAAATTCTTGTCTCCTACCACATTACCATGATAACACAAATAATACTCTAAGGTACTCTTCAAATATTTGAAGACTTTTTTAAGTACATCCCAATGAACTCTACCACGATTACATATATCTAGAAAGAACTCCCACTACTTGGGTAATGTCTAGTCTAGCATAGACCATAACATACATTAAACTTCCAAATGCACTTTGGTAAGACACTTAACTAATTTCTTCCATCTCTGGTGGGGATGTAGTACAATTTGAAATAGAATACTTCATTCCAAATGTAAAGGTTACACATAGTAGTCTACAAACCCACATGTTAAAACTCTATAAAATTGAATTTATACACTTTCTCTAGCTTGGCCATAGCTCTTTGTTCACTCTCTCTTCTAATTTCCATCCCATAATATGTTTTTCTAAAACAAGATCTTTCATTTGAAATTCAGTAACAAGCTAAGAATTTAATTTTGAAATAATATATTTCCCTTTACCAATGAGTAACATATCGTTAATATATAGTGTAATGCACATGAAATAATCACCATCAAATCTATAATAAACACATCAATTTGAAATAAAACACTCAAATCTCACACTCAACAAATATGTATCAAATTGTTGGTACCACATCCTAGGACTTTGTTTGAGGCCATACACACATTTCTTCAATTTATAAACCAAATCACTTTTACCTTTTACCACATTGTGCTATGGTTGTGTCATATAAATATCCTCCTCCAAATCACTATGAAGAAAAATAGTTTTCACATTTATTTTCTCAACCTTTATATCACAAGAAACAATAATAGAAAATAAAATATATCTATTAAATTTTTCATAGTCTTTATAGAATCTATCAAAATCATTAGAGAAAAATTTACTGCCATTATAAGTTCTCAAACATTTTTTTTTCTTTGCAATCTTGAACGCAACCATTACTTTAAATTCTTAAAATTGACTGAAAATTTTAGATGTACTCTTTGCAAAATATACCCATATCTTCTACAATCACTAATAATTCAAACATAATATGTGGATTTTCCAATGCAAGGAACATCTACATGACCAAACACATAAGAATGAATAAGATTGAACATATAACAAGATTTATGACAACTCAAGTAAAAACGAACGCGGTTATGTTTTCCATAAATGCAATGCTCACATAACTTGATATCAAGATTATAATCCTTTAAACCTTGAACCAGGTCTTTATTATTTAAGATCCTTAGACCCTTTCTCCAATGTGACTGAATCTCTAGTACCATAACATATTCTTCTCTACAAGTAAATTTCATTCGATATAAAGTACAACCCAAGTTATTCAAAATCCATGACCATATTTTGAAGGTTAAACCCTCACCTCTTCCAATGAAGTATATACAAATTTTATTTTGATAAAAGTAATATTACACTCAATTGTGTATGCATCCAACTTATACTATGTTCCAAATAAGACACCTCTAGTAATCAACATAGCACCTCTCATAATTTTGCATCATGCATAAAAAAAGACTAGTTAGGTAGATTGCATTTGCATCATCTAACTTGTACCTCCATAATTTGGTGGAGGCAATATACATACGTGGTTGCATCTCCTATAATCACATATTGGTTGTACATTCACTTCTCTTGGCGGTGTTACTTATACATACCCACATATAGCTCTCATTTTGCATAATCTAGAATTATTATTGTGTATTGTACATCCTCTGATAAAATAGAATTTATCTCCTTTTTTGTTTTATTGAAGCTCCTTGATATTGAGTGGCTAATTGTATAGCTCAATTTTGTAACTTGCATAATAAAAGTTACTCATTACACAATAAAAGTTACTCATTACACAACTTTTCTTTATTTTTCAAGCTCTCTACGAGTAGATGCCAAAGATAATGATTGCACAATGATATCTCGTAAGGTCCCTTATTTTTTATGGGCCCAATATCATTTATATACATAAATATTTACTTCAAATGCATAGGGATGAGTGCTTGTTTACTTTAAGATACATGCTCATGCTTTGACTCCTATGCACCTTAAAGACGAGGAAATATAATAACAAAATAAAAAAAAACATGTCAATTCTCTTTTAGTTTTGTGCTCAATTTTAAAAATAACTTAATAAAATTACAAATCACGAATTGAACATCCCAAGATAGATTCAAGCATGTTCCCCTATCTATTTTTTTGAATGTGCAAGACAATTGAGAGGGTGGATGAATCATTTGTCCACATATCTTATGAAATTTTTAACCTTTAATCATTTCCACCTGGAAACTTACTTTATTCCTTTAATTATTGAAAGATGTAAACATGAAAAATACAACCATCAAACACATGAAACACATTATTTACATGGAAACCCTATTAAAGGAAAAATCACAAAGAAGATTAATTCTCAAATATATGAACACCGGTTAAGGTGACTTACAAAGATAAGCTCACTTCCAAAGGGCTCATTGCCCAAAGAAGGAAAGGATTACTACATGGATGAAGAAGGATAAAAGAGAATAGATCCACCACTAAAATACAACTCCAACACAACTAAAATATTTGTAGATACTTTCGACTCACTGCTTCTAGTAGCTAACACATGAAAGTCCACACTTATCTACACCACACTTCACACTATCTCATGTATATAGGGAGACATATCCTCTTTCATAAATAATCACACACTCACACACTTGCACAATACTTCACACAAGAATACACATATGCCTTATCCAATCCTGAATGATTCATCCTTTATTTATACCATCTTGGCAATTGTGAAGTCTCCCACTGTCAACCAGGCAAATAAATGAATACAATTTTGAATTAGGTCGGCACTAAACATTCCCAATATAGAAAGGAACGGGAAGTGACCACAACATGCCTTATCTGGGACCAAAAATATTATCATGCACATTTCATACCATCTTACATTCACTGAGACAATTAATTGAAGTGTAAACACCCAAGCTCGACCAAACCTAGAGTAAGAACTCCATCGAATAATGAAATCATGTCTCCAAAATTCAAACTCTCTTGCCAACTGAAATGAACGAAGCTAAGGACATTAAAACCTTAGTTTCAAAACCATGTCATACAAAACCATTACATGGAGAAATGTGGAGCATGCATTTCACAAAGAAGATTTTGTCAATCATAGACTTACTCAGATAAATATTAGTTCTACTACACTACAATCTAAAGCATGAAAATTTGAATTCACTGACTTCAAACACCTTCGAAAAACATGCCAACACCACATCATTATATGCAATATGAAGAATATGCAAAGAAATACTCTCAACACCACCTCACAAAAAGTATGTTGATATCAATGCAACAATGTGTTGACATCAATAACAACCATACTAAACAACCATATTCATTCATCACATATCCAAACTAACTCATTCTGCTAAATAGTTCATATTTATTTAGCTTTGATAAAATTCTCTTAGAGATACTCAAAGTATCCTAAGACAGTGCTTTGGTAGAAATGTCAACAATTTTCTCTTTTCTAGGTACATACTCAAGCTTTACCTCAATCTCCAAAACCTTTTCCCTTAGAAATTGGTACCCGATTGAAATACGTTTTGTCCTTGAATGAAGTACCCAATTCTTTAAGATATTTATTACACTGGCATTGTTGCATAAAATAGTAATGAGATCATTAAACATAATTCCAATATCTTTTGATGTTCATTTCATTCGTAATATCTGTGTACAACAAGAGACAACATCAATGTACTCAACTTTAACAATAGCTAAGGACATTGAAACCTATTTCTTACTTGACCAAGCAACTAATCTAGATCCAAGAAAGAATGCAACACCACTTTTCCTTTTTTATCATCCACACATCCAACCCAATCTGCATTAGTATAAGCCATCAAATTAAAGTATGCTTTTCTAGGATACCACAGTCCAAAATATTTTGTTCCTTTTAAATATCTAAAAATACGTTTCACAGCAACATGTGTTTCTTTGAGATCTTGTTGAAATCTGACTACAAGACAATTAACATGCATGATATCTGGTCTAGTAGTAAGGTATAACAATTTTCCAATCATTGATTTGTATTTACTCTCATCAGCCTTATAAGATTCATCATCTTTACTTAACTTATAGAAAGTAACCATAGGTGTGCATTGATGACATGTAACTGATTGAATGTTTGAAGATGTTAAGTTGATCATCAAAATTTAGAAGGATAATGCAAGACATTAATTCAGTTAATGGATTGTATTGTCATTGATGTCAACTTGATATAATCTAATCGGTTATAATCAAAGTGTCAAAGACTTCAGAGAATCAAAGAGAAAAAAATTATGCTTTCAGTAATGCATAAAAGACAAGTATTCACTATGTGACTTCAAACACCGATGTTCAGTGGAAACCGATGGACATAGATCACCGAAAGTCAAGTCACAGTGATGCTCGAGCAAGACCACCGACGAGAATTATGGAGGAGTATAATCACAAGCATAACCGACAACCAGAAACATAGTTTAAACCGATGGAGAAGCCCGAGGAGAACTGGAGTGTTGACCGAAGCTATCAAAGAGTTAAAACACCAAAATTAAATTGAATTCAGAAATGAAAAAATATCTAGCTGGCAGAGCTAAATATGGAATTAATTGGTAGTTATCTTTGTTTTCATCGACAAGACAAAGCCAAAGATAAGTAAAGGATTTAAAGTTGTTTTGTCCAGTTGGCAAGAAGATCTCTGCAAGATAAAACAAGAGTTTTGCTTTAAATCAAATTGGCGAGAATTGTGGATCATGCCAAGATCAAGAAAATCAAGAACCTAACAACGGTGATATCATGTATATAAAGAGACAACTTAATTCATTACGAATTGAGAGGGTAAATGAATGAAAAGAGGATTCTGAAGAGAAACTGATGAAGAGAAACTTCATACAGTCCTGATCAATCAAGCTAAGGAAAGAGCTAAAGTTTTTTGTGGACACCGAGAAACAGAGCATAGCAGCACCGAGCAGAAGAAAAGTGGAGCAAAGGTATTAACAGAGATATTAATCAAATTAGTTTATGAGATTACAATAGATTTGAAAATCTGCAAGTATAAGTTGTATATGTGAACAAATCATACTATTTCAGTTTAACCATTGATTCAGAAAGTCTCTTAACCGAGCGAGATTTAAAGATCCTTTCTATATTGAGATACATCCCAAGGAGTATCAAAAAGTTTGATCACGAAGATAGCATGAGATGCCAGATACCTATTGACAGGCCAAGTGAGTGTTTGATCAAGCAAGGTAGCATAGAGATGTTCGATATCAAGTGACAGAATAAACTTTTAAATCCTCTAACAAGGTCACACCTAACAGTGTGTTTGTAACCTTTAACAAGGTTGAATCTTCACCGAGATCACTTAAGAAGAGTGAAATTTTTGGGTTACCGGTCCCAAGTGTTTTTCCCCCTAATAGGGTTTCCACATTAAAAATTCACGTGTCAATGTGTTTATGAGTCATTACTTTAGTGTTTTGCATTACACAACTAATTTGGATTGATCGGTAAACTCTAGATAATTTATTGTCTTTCGGTCAATTAACAGATTGTTATTCGGTAAACATATAATAGAAGGTTTAACAAAGCATTCCGTGCATTAGTATTTTGAAAATTGTTTTTGGAGGCATTCATCTTATAGGAATGAAGATAACTAGAGGCTTAATATTGTGGTAATAAGTATTTTGGGTTGATTATTGGAATTTTTTTGAGGTCACTAATTCACCCCCCCTCTCAGTTATTACTAGCAATTGGTATCAGAGCTTGTGTGCTTAGAAAGGGAGCTTAACAACTCAAACACAAGATCACAAGATGAACAAACGAGATGTGCCCAAGTCGAATAAAGATAACTTTGCATCATGACAAAGAAGAATAAGACTCCACCTATCAGGTATTGGAAATGATATTGTTCAATACTTAGATAATGAATATGTGTTTCCTACAAGACCTCACACTCTTGAACAATTAAGAGTAAAGCATGAGCATAACTGGATGATGATAGAACTTGCATCATCACTCTCCGATGCTGAGTTTGAAGATGTTAAAACCCGCACCTCTGCAAAAACAAATATGGGATAAGTTGAAGCTGGTACATGGAGGATATGCCAATGTACTAAGAGCAAAGGCAGAAAGACTAAGAGGGAGGTTTGATGACCTAAGGATGAAAGAAGGAGAAAATATCACTCAGTATAGCTGTAGAATCAAATATGTAGTAAATGCTATCTGAGAATTTGGAGGTGTACTTGAAGAGGAGACAGTGGTAAGTAGAATCTTAAGAACCTTACTGCCTGTATATGCTATTAGAGTTTCTGCTATTCAAGAAATGAGAGAAGTTGCAAACAATACAGTTACTCTAGATAGTCTGATTGGTAGACTGATTTCATTTGAAATGAACAACTTTAATAATAGTGTCTTACCATCTATAGAATCTGCATTCAAATCCTCTTTAAAGATAAGTAACTCAAGTCATAGACATGCTATTAGAAATGATAGTGAAAGTGGTAATGAGGTTCAAGGACTTGATGAAATCGAAGCACTTATGGCCAGAAGATTGCAGAGAGGCAAAGGTAGATACAAAGGTAAATTACCACTTGTATGTTTCAATTATAAAGAGGTTGGACACTTTGCAAAAAGATGTCCAAACATAAGAAAAAATGACAGAGGAAATGATAGATCATATGAGAAAAAGTTTGATAGAGGTGATGATAGAGATTACCGGAGCAACCGACAATTTGACAAGATAGATACCCGAGACTACAAGGAAAAAGGGAATAAATCTTGTTACCTAGCTGAGAACAGAGCTGATGACACTGACACCGAATAAGAAGAAGACATTGAGATGGTATTTGTAGCCATGAAGGATGATTTAGATGAAGATGAAGAAAGGTATGTAGAAACTGCACTCATATCTAAAGTTAGTAAAAATGATGTCTGGATCATAGATAGTGGCTGCACTCACTACATGACCGGTGATAAATAAAAGTTTGAGACTTTTGAATACTATAATGGTGGTTCAGTGAGAATGGGAAATGAAGGTAAATGAACTATAATGTTGAATAACCTGATCAAATGTGAAAATTCTTACTGGGTAAAAGGACTGAATTATAATTTTCTAAGTGTTTCACAGCTAAGCAATTCAGGTCACAGAGTAGCATTTGAAAATAAGAAGGCAAAGATCTTCAATGAATCAGGAAGATTGATTGGTATCGGTGAGAAGACAAAAGGTAACCTTTTCTATCTTGATGACACTAACACCACTTGTTTAATGGCTAGAAATGAAGACATATGGTTGTGGCACAAAATATTGTGTCATGTGAATTTTGACAACATGATAAAGATAAGAAGCAAAAGGAATGTCAGAGGCTTACCGAGCATGACTAAGCCCGAGCATATCATGTGCAAGAATTGTCAAAAAGGTAAGATGACAAAGTCTAGTTTCAAGAGTAAAACCCATACATCTAATGCAATTCTAGAATTAGTCCATACAGATCTATGTGGACCCATGAGGACAAATAAATACTATGGAGATAGGTATTTTATTCTCTTTGTTGATGATTATTCTAGAACGATGACAGTCATGTTCTTAAAAGATAAATCAAAAGCATTTAAGATGTTTAAATAGTATAAAGAAATGGTAGAAAAACAAGGTGAAAATAAATTGAAATGATTAAGGTTAGATAGAGGAGGGGAATTTACTTTAGAAGAATTCACTAACTATTGCAATGAGCATGGAATTAAAAGACAAGTTTCTGCACCGAGAACACCACAACAAAATGGAATTTCTGAAAGGAGAAACAAATCAATTGTTGACTGTGAAAGAACATTGATGATTGAGAAAAGCATCACTGAAACTTTCTGGAGGGAACCTGTCAGTACTGCTATCTACACATTAAACAAAGTACAATTGAAGAAGGGCACAAAGAAGACACCCTATGAGATTTGGTATGGTCATACACCCAATGTAAGTTACTTCAGAATCTTTGGCAGTCAATTTTATATTTTGAAGGATGATAGAAATGGAAAACTTGACTCCAAAAGCGATGAAGGTATCTTTCTAGGGTACTCAACCAAAAGCAAGGCTTATAAATCTCTTAACAAGTCATCTAACAAAATCATTGAAAGTGCAAATGTGAAAATAGATGAATTTGTAGAAAAGAATGATAAGAAAAGCAAAAAGGAACCAAAGGACTACAACAGATTTGTTTATACAGAACCTGACACTCTACCTGAGCAACAATGTATCGCTCACGAGAAATAGATCATTGCACCCGAGCATCAGGATGCAATTACCAAAAATTAGGAAAATCCTCAAGATGATGCTCCGAACAATGGAGATGAGAACGAAGGTCAAGAAGATGATCAGAATGATGAACACAAAGCTAAACTGAAACTTGCCAAGTATGTCAGAAGAAATCATCCACAAAATCAAATCATAGGAGACAATAAGGCTGGAACAAGAACAAGAAGTAACTCACTAAAAACCAAATATTTACTTTGTGATTTTGAGCCTAAATATGTTAATACTGCACTTGAGAATGAAGGATGGGTCAGTGTTATAAATGAAGAAATAGAATAGATTGAGAAGAACAGTACATGGACACTAGTACCGAGACCAGATGACAAGAATGTCATCAGTACCAAATTGATATTCAGAAACAAGATGGATGAGAATGGAGAAGTCACCAGAAACAAATCAAGGTTAGTATGCAAGGGATATGCACAAGAAGAAGGTATTGATTATGGAGAAACCTTTGCACCCGTTGCTAGACTAGAAGGAGTTAGGATCTTACTTGCTTATGCTACATTTAAAGGATTCAAGGTATACCAGATGGATGTCAAATCTGCATTCCTAAAGGGAATACTGGAACAAGAGGTATATATTGAACAACCAGAAGGGTTTGTTGATCCAGACAAGAGAAACATGGTATGTAGACTACATAAAGCCTTGTATGGATTAAAATAAGCACCTAGAGCCTGGTATGAAAGACTTCACTCATATCTCATTAGCATAAAATTTGTTAGAACAAGTGAAAATAGAAATTTGTACTTAAAAGAAGACACCGATGGTAATATTCCGATTGCTGAAATTTTTGTTGATGATATCATTTTTGGGGGAAATGAATTGTTATGCAAATCCTTTGCTAATGAAATGAGCAAGGAATTTTAAATGTCTATGTTTGGGGAGATCAAATTATTTCTAGGTATACAGATTCTTCAACAAGATGCAGACATATACATCACTCAGTCCAAATACATCAAGGAAGTGCTGAAGATATTCAAGATGGAAGATTCCAAACCAGTTGGAACACCTACAGCTACCGGATGTAAGTTGACAAAAGAAGACAAATCCAATGAGGTAAATCAAACCTTATATAGATCAATGATTGGCAAACTGATGTATGTTGTTCATACCAGACCAGATAACACATGCAGTTGGAATAGTTGTAAGATTCTCTACTAATCGCAAAGAATCACATATGACTGTTTTCAAGAGAATTCTGAGATATCTGAAGAACACCGAGGACTATGGATTATGGTATAAAAGAGAAGGAAAATTTGAGCTAAAAGTCTATACAGATGTTGATTGGGATGGAAACATTGATGACCGAAAGAGCACAACTGGAGGAGCATTCTTCATGGGTGACAAACTTGTCACATGGATCAACAAGAAGCAAGGATGCATCTGTGAGTCTACTCAGAAGAAGAGTATATGGTTTCTGCTGCAAATTGCTCCAATATTGCATGGATCAAACAATTGCTGGAAGGTATGAATATGAAGATTCTTGAACCAGTAATTATTTATTGTGATAATACCAGTGCAATAAACATTTCTAAAAATCTAGTCATGCATGCTAAGACTAAGCATATTGCTATAAAGTATCACTATCAAGTGCAAGAAAAGGAAGTGACACTGGAATATGTTCAATCAAAGGAAAATTTAGCTGATATATTCACCAAGCCATTACCAAAGGATACATTTGAGTACCTGATACAAAGACTAGGGGTCCAACCCTTGTCTATCGATCAGTAAGCTGACTAGGAGGTTGCATCAGCCTATACCAAATCTGAAAATCAGTCATGTTCATACAAACACTGAGGTAAACAACATATACATCTATACACAGTAAGGTACAAGTATGCACCAAAAACCAGAGACATTGTATTGCTGATGGATAGGGAAATTCGAGGAATATATTATGCAAAGAATGGAAGATGATAAAAACAAGGGGAAGTGTTTTTGTTTGGCATTATTGTCAAAGGGAGAGATTATCTCATTATCATAAAGGTAGACATATCATAAAGGGAGAGATTATCTCATTGATCAGAAAATATTATATCATTATCCATGAAGTGAAGTTCCTGAAAACCAGAAGGAAGAGTTAATCAATATTCTAAGGGAGAGAAATTGATTACATATGAAATATCCATCTAAGGGAGAGAAGTAACAAAGGGAGAGAGTTCAAACAAAGAGAGAGATTGTTTTCAAAATAAAAAGAGATTATCAAGAAGAGGAACAGTCAAGGCAGAGCACATATCAGAACAGAGACATCAGATGATACATCTATCCCGTGAAGGGATTGAAGATTGAAGACAACCATTCTGCATGAAACAAATCTAAGCTATTTTTGAGCTTACTGAAAGCCATACATTTGTAATAGTTACATTAGGAAAGCTTGATGAAACCGTTATATATATATATTTCATATTTTATTAGTAATAGTATAGTATGATAATGTAGTATGTTGCCATCAATGCCAAAGGGAGAGATTGATGACATGTAACTGATTGAATGTTTGAAGATGTTAAGTTGATCACCAAAACGCAGAAGGAAAATGCAAGACATTAATTCAGTTAATAGATTGTATTGTCATTGATGTCAACTTGATTTAATCTAATCGGTTATAATCAAAGTGTTAAAGACTTCAGAGAATCAAAGAGAAAAATATTATGTTTTTAGTAATGCATAAAAGACAAGTATTCACTATGTGACTTCAAACACTGACGGTTAGTGGAAACTGACAGACAAAGATCACCAAAATTCAAGTCACAATGATGCCTGAGCAAGAACACCGACGAGCAGAATCACAAGCATAACCGACGGCCAGAAACATAGTGTAAACCGACGGAGAAGCCCGAGGAGAACTGGAGTGTTGACTGGAGCTATCAAAGAGTTAAAACACTGAAATTAACTTGAGTTCAGAAATGAAAAAATATCTAGCTAGAAGAGCTAAATATGGACTTAACTCGTAGTTATAATTGTTTTCATCGACAAGATAAAGCCAGAGATAAGTAAAGGATTTAAAGTTCTTTTGTCTAGTTGGCAAGAATATCTCTGCGAGATAAAACAAGAGTTTTGCTTTAAATCAAATTGGCAAGAATTATGGATCACGCCAAGATCAAGAAAATTAAGAACCTAACAACGGTGATATCATGTCTATAAAGAGACAACTTAATTCATTACGAATCGAGAGGGTGAATGAATGAAAAAAGGATGTTGAAGAGAAACTGATGAAGAGCAACTTCATACAGTCCCGATCAATCAAGCTGAGGAAAGAGCTAAAGTTTTCTACGAACATCGAGCAACAGAGCACAACATCACCGAGCAGAAGAAAAGTGGAGCAAAGGTATTAACGAATATATATTGATCAGATTAGTTTATGAGATTACAATAGATATGAAAATCTGCAAGTATAAGTTGTATATGTGAACAAATCATACTGTTTCAATTTAACCATTGATTCAGAAAGTCTCTTAACCGAGTGGGATTTAAAGATCCTTTCTATATTGAGATACATCCCAGGGAATATCAAAAAGTTTGATCATGAAGATAGCATGAGATGCCAGATACCTATTGACAAGCCAAGTGAGTGTTTGATCAAGGAAGGTAGCATAAAGATGCCTAATATCAAGTGACAGACTAAACTTTTAAATCCTCTAACAAGGTCACACCTAACAAAGTGTTTGTAAGCTTTAACAGGTTTGGCTCTTCATCGAGCTCACTTTAGAAGAGTGAAAATTTTGGGTTACCGGTCCCAACTGGTTTTTCCCCTAACAGGGTTTCCACAATAAAAATCCATGTGTCAATGTGTTTATGAGTCATTACTTTAGTGTTTTGCATTACACATAGCTAATTTGGATTGATTGGTAAATTCTAGATAATTTACTATCTTTCTGTAAATTAACAGACTGCTATTCGGTAAACATACATTAGAAGGTTTAACAAAGCATTCCAAGCAGTAGTATATTGAAAATTGTTTTTGGAGACATTCATCTTATAGGACTGAAGATAACTAGAGGCTTAATATTGTGGTACTAAGTATTTTGGGTTGATTAATGGAATATTTTTGAGGCCATTGATTCACCCACTCTCAATTATTACTAACAGTGCATATTGGTTTAACATTTTACATTCAAAACTTCTTCAACATTTCTTTTCCATAATTTGATTGTGAAATAAAGATACCTTCACTTTTCTGATTAGCTTGCAAGCCAAGAAAGAAATTTATTTCCCATATCATAGACATTTAAAACTATTTTTGCATCTCATTAGCAAACTTCTTGCACAACCATCATTTTCTCCAAAGATTATATCATCCACATAAACAATTACAATCAAGGTATCATTTGATTCAACTTTAAAGAAGAGATTACTATCAATAGTACCTTTTTGAAATCCTTGTTTCAACAAATACCTATCAAGCCTAGCATACCAAGATCTAGGAGCTTTCTTAAACCAATACAATACCTTTTTTCAACCTACAAACCATGTCCATATCATCTGACAACTCGAAACCTTCCGGTTGCTCTATGTATACTTCATTTTTATATTCTTCATTTAGAAATGCATATTTCACATCCATCTGATATACCTTGAAGTCCTTGTGTGCCACAAAAGGCAAAAACATTATGATTGCTTCCATTCTCTCCATAGGAGAATATGTTTCTTCAAAGTTAATTCCTTCTACCTATGTGTAACCTTTGCAAACAAGTTTTGCTTTATTCCTTACTATGTGTCCATCTATTTTGATCCAAAATACCCACTTTGTTCCAATTACGTTCTTCTAAGCTAGTCTAAGGACCATTTCCCAAGTCTGATTATTCATAATCTAGACCAGTTTTTATTCCATAGATTTCATCCAATTTTGATCACTACAAGCTTCCTTCATAGTCTTCGGTTCAATTTCTAAAATTAAGCATAAGTTAACATGTTCTCCAACAACTTTACTTATGGTAATGACACCTTTGTTCTTATCTCCAATAATCTGATTCTTTGAATGATTCCTTTGTACATACCTAGGAAGCTTAAGAGAGGTTGCCAAAGCAGCTTATCTATTATTCTGCACTTCATTTTCTTTGTTCTTACCTTCTTTCATTTTATTAGTGAACTCATCTTATACATATACAACATTTATCTTTGAGATTCTAGGAACATCTTCATCAACCTTCACATTTGTTCTTTCAATTATCCTTATCAGTCTATTATTGTAACATCTATAAGCTTTGATTTTGGTAGAGTGCCCAAGAAATATGCCTTCATTAGCTTTGGTATCAAATTTTCCACTATTTTCTTCATCTCTTTTGATATAACACTTACTTCCAAACACTCTGAAATACTTCACAGAATGAGTTCTTCCATATCATACATCATAGGATATCTTTCCAAGATCTTTCCCGAGTTGAACTTTGTCAAGTGTGTATACTAAAGTCAAAATTGCTTCTTTCCAAGTAGATGTTTGGTACATTTTCTTCCTTAATAATTTCTCTAGCAACTTCTTGAATTGTTTTGTTCATTCTTTCCACTACACCATTTTGTTGTGGTGTTCTAGGAGCAGACAAATGTCTTGTAATCCCTTCATTCTCCCAAAAAATGTTAAATTATTTAGAAGTAAATTCTCCTCCTCTGTCAGACCTTAAACAATTTATTCTCCTATCTACCCCATTTTCAATCATAGCCTTGAGTATTTTGAACTTCTCTACATCTTTTGATTTTTCTCTTAAAAAAGTAATTAATATCATTCTAGAGTAATTATCAATTAAGAGCATAAAGTACATGTCACCTTGTTAACTTCTTATCATGGTTGGTCTACATAGGTTAGTATGCACCAACTCCAACAATCCATTAGTAAATTGATCCTTAGCTTTGCAGGTCCTTGTCTTTTCCCAACTTGACATTCTTTGCAAACATTATTAATAAGTGTTGTAAGTTTCTATAGATCTCTTACAACTTTCATTGAACTTACCTTACCAAGTTGTCAAAATTTATGTGGAACATCCTCCGGTTCCATAGCCAACTCTCATTGATCTGAGACATCAAGAAATATCCAGTAGCCATCTTCAATTGGTAAACATTTATGCCTATATTCTTTTCACCAACAATTAAAGTCTAGATATTTTCCCGATCTTACAGTCATCATATTGAAAAATAATAATTTTAACCATTTCCACACATTGGTCCAACACTCGAAAGATTATGATTCAAGCCTTTAACATAGTGAACATTGTCAGTATTATGCTTGCCATCAAAACTGATAGAACCTATTCCAACTATCTTTGTAGTTTGATCATCTCCAAATCTAACAACATCTCCAGCATACTTTTCAAGCTTTACAAACTTACTTTTTTTCACGAGACATGTGATTAGAAAATCCTCTATCAATAAGCCAATCATCTTCGTCTCTTCTAACAGGAAAATTAGAAGCTATAATATATGTAGTTTTAGTAGCAACTTTCAGAGATTTCTTCTCAAGAATTGTTCTAGGGTTGGCATAACAAGATCTTCTTTCACAAATAAGAACAAGCATTGATCATCTTCTTCATAATCAGATTCATCATCATAAATACTAGCGTCTTCTCTGAAATAATAAGATTTCTTATTAAACTTTCCTTTACTCTCCTTATTCTTTTGATTTGCAATTCTGTCAGGAGATCTAGAAACATGATGACCTGTCTTTCCACAACCGAGACATTTAAAGGGTAGCTTACGTTTGTATTTTTTGGTTCCTTTCTTCATTCTTCTTATAAAGTTTGCCTCGATTTCATCAAGGTATTCTTCTTATGATTTTTCATGTGTTGGTTTAGTCGCCTTAAATACCATTTTTGTTCTTGTGTCGGTAGTACCAAATTCTCTCATCTCAAAAGAAAGTAAAGATCCATCCATTTGTTATATGGTATACTGATTCAAATTATAATCTCCCTATATAGTAGATACTTTAGAACTATAGGGTTTGGTAAGGGTTCAAAGTACCTACTGCACTGCATTTTCTTCCAGGTTGGCATCAAGACTTTGATTTCATTCAACACATCATCTATCTTCTGCGCGGAAGTTGTTATATTGTCATCTTCTTCCATCCACAAGCTTTCATCTTTAGCCTTAGCATTCTACAACTTAGCTTGTTTAACTATATCATTTCCATCATAAGTACTTAGTTTTTCCCAAACATCATAAGCGATTTCCAAAGATACAACTTTAGCTGATTCAAATTTTGATAGAGCACTAAAAATTGCATACGTTCCCTTTCATTGTCTTCATATGATTCAATTGCATCTAAAGTGTTAACCCATTTTTTGGTTTCACACATTGATTATCCACATCCTTCCAAGTATTATAACTGAGAGATACCAAGTACCTGAAGACATTAAATTTCCATTAGTATAAAAACTACACCTTCGGTAAGCATACATCGAAAGACAGGACATGAGCAAACCGAAGATCAGATACTAAGAGATCACCGAAGATGACTAAGTGCAAAGAGAACCAATGACACAAGTTAGTGTGTAAATTGAAATCCAAAGCAGAAAGATAAAGTGAAACCCGATAGAGGAACCCGATATGCAAGTTACAGTGCAGACCGACAAGACAGTTACAGAGCAACCGACAGAACAAAACTGAAGGACAGTCAAGCATGACGACATACATAACTGAAAGTCAGTTTCAGCCCACAAAAAGTGGATCTGACTTCCACGTCAGATAAAGAAAGTGTATTCTATTTATAGGATATTTAATTATTTTAAATCCATAGGGACAAGATACATGAATGTAAGTGCTTTAATCAGTCTAACTGATTTAAAACACATAGACTAGGAGATCTAGGTATAATTTGTAAACCTGATCTTAGAGTTAACATTGTTTTTATCAAAATTCGATGAAGTCAATCCATCTATAAATAGATGATGCAATCATTCATTCTCATGGATGGATAGATGATGTGAAGAGAGAGGAGAACATGAATGAATCAGACGAGCACATCTATGGATTAGATTGAGAGTTTCAAGAACAGGAACAACAAAAGGTGAATTTGGTTAGCAAGAACCAAGAACAGAGCATACCGAGAATCAGAGCTATTATTCAATCACAATTAGGTGATAATATTTTTATGTAAACTAAATTGGATCTGTATCAGCAATAGGAGAGTGCATTTACCAGGTCAATTTGTAATTTTCTATCATTCTAACAAGTGGAGCAAAGTGTAAAAATCCTTTCAAGGAAGGTGGATTTAACAGTCCAACAACAAATCTTTTAACCGAGTGCACACTCAATAGTGTTGCTAAATCTCTTAACAGAGTAGACTTTAACAGGTCTCCACCGATACATCATTAGAAGTGATCAAATTGTAAGTCTTAACCGGCCCCTTCCAATCTGCGGATAGTGAAGATTTTGTGGGTGCCATCCCCACCACAGTTTTTACTTCCTCACAAGAGTTTTCTACGATATCATATCTTGTGTTATGTGTCAATTTAATTTCATGAATGTTTCTATGAATGTTCACATGTATGTTAATGTTATGATTTGATATAACTCACATCAAGATAATTTAAATAAGATTGAATAGATATACAATTGATTACAAAGGTTAATTGATAAAAGGGATACAAAAGTTTTTGAGGTACTGATTCACCCCTCCCCTCTCAGTACATACTTCCCATTAATCCCAACAATTGGTATCAGAGCTAAGTCTCTTCTTGGAAATATTAAAGGCTTAAGAGAAAAGATCATACAATGGAGAAACAAACTTGATAAAAATATTAAAAACCAAAAGCTTGAAATTTAGATGTTCTTTGAACAGTATAAAGAAGCTAGAATCAACATGAGACAACTGCTAGATGAAAGAAAGAATATGACATCTCGCTGCAATGAGACAGATTATCATGAGGAAGAGATACTAGATTTATTTGAGTCTTCAGGATCAACTACAAGCAAAGTATCAAATACATCAGAAGAAAGCATCACAAGCCTAATTGAAATCAATCTACATCTGGCTGGACAAGTTAAATCTCTGCAAATCGGTCAAGAGACACAGATGGTAAGGATGATTGATGTCATGAAAAATGCTAGACAAGTTGAGAAAGAAAGAACACTAGCTATTGATGATAGAAGAAAGATCACAGAAAAGCTACAAGAAAAAGAGTTTGAAATACAAAGACTTACAGAGCATCACCATGAGATTACAACTCAGATTATTCTTATGATTCAAGAGGCAAACATATTAAATGTTGAACTCATTGAAAGAATAGAAGCTATCGGTGAACTGAGGGATGAGAATGAAAAGTTGAAACATGAAATAAGAATTCAGCAACAACATAATGAAATTATCAAGAAATCCGAATAAAGCAATAAAAGAATGGATGATTTTCTTGAAGGACAACGAAGAGTCAACAATAATACCGGTCTAGGTTTTACCGAGAATGGAGAATCATCAAATCAAGTTGATCCAAATAATGTTTACACAAAATCAAGACCAAGAAAGCTTACATGCAATCACTGTGGAAAGCAAGTCCATACATCAAATGTATGCAGAGGCAAAATGAAAGGTATTCCTAAATCTACATCTTCATTCATAGGATTCTATTATAAATGTAACAAGAAAGGACATAAAGCCCATGAATGTAACTCTGAGATGAAACAACCAAAGAAGGAAACCTACATGGACAAATATTGTCCTACATGCAAAATGAATGGGCACACAACTCTTGAATGCTGGAAAAAGAAAAGGCAAGCATGTAAGCCTAAAGGTCAAGAAACTCCCTATCAACCGAAGAGAGTCGGTAATCAGTATGTATGGGACTACAATACTTGGACAACTGTACAACATGTGGAAGATATGGTCACATTGCTGCAAACTGTATGATACAGTGGACTAGAAGGTCTAGAGGCTAGACTAACCTCAGAATGGTATGCTTACACTGTCATAAAGTTGGTCATCTCAAGAAAGAATGCAGAGACTAAATGACAGAGACAAACACATATCCCAATGGAAACACCATTGAATATATCTAGAGGGATAGAGACAAAATGTGGAGAAAAGTTTCAAGCAATGATGAAGCTAGAACGAGCAATGCAAATGGTGACACCCCATCCAATGGATCCGGTGACATCACCAACCCACCTAAGAAGAACAAGTAAGTATGAAACTGCATTACCCCAAGCTATTACTTTACATCAGTTCCATAATATGTTGATATAATGCCAAATTAGCATAAGAAAGATGCATCATGGTATTACTTGTTAAAATATGTGATAACTATGCTTTCGCGCATATATACCGAAACTCGTCGGTATACACTCAAAGCTAAGACTACCTACATTTACCAAGAAGCATCGGTTAAAAACAAAAGTTGCTAAGTATAAACTGAGCCTCGTCGGCAAACAAGCAAATGAACAAGTTTTCAGTGATACCGAAACCTGTCGGTAAAAGCAAAGTGAACAACAACTGCTACGAAATGTTTTAAGTGTCACCGAGGGAAAGTGAAGTCTTCACCAACAAACTCAGTCTTCATACATCGAGGAGTTGGTAAGCAATTATGGGATGCGTTTAGGGAAACACCTATAAATAGGGCAACGATGACTCATTTGTCACGACACCCAGAGCAAAGCAACCAAAGGCGATTTTTGAGAAAAGAGAAACTAAGCTACAGAGCGATCACGACTCGACCAAACAACACTCTCAAGCAGGTCAAGAATCTTTGCAAACACAAATAGTAAGTTCTATGAGACCGACAACTCTATTTTTACGCATTACGTAGGAAGCCCTAAATTTCTTATAATGGCATTAGCTTCACGAACTGTGAAATCCAAGAATGCAAAGAGAGATGAGTTCAAGCTCATTAAGAACATGACATGTGAGGAACCTAACTATAAGATCCATCCTGAGGTTGCCTCACAACTTGATGACGCTAGTGCATTTTCACGCATTCCAGCTAGGGTTTTACTGGTTGAAGATGTTCGATCGTTCATACACTGCAAGATTACAGAGATTGAAACATCAGAGGTTGAAGAAGCTTACAAGAAGCTGTGCAACGATGATGGAACACTTGAGGATGAATCTGAGGAAACAGAGTCAGATTCACCACCTCCTCCACCAACTAAAAAGCCAAGGAGAACAGCTGCTTCTAGGACAAGAAGCCAAACATCAAAAGACTCTACTCCTTCACCTCTAAAGAAAGGAAAGGTTAGGACTTACAAGAGTAAAGATCCCGCACCGAAAAGAGGGAAAAACAAGAAAGGAAGGAAATTCATAAGAACCCGAGAGGATATAGAGGACACTGAGCAGGATGAAGCTGTCGAAGCAGAAAGTGTCAAGGTAAAAGAACCTGACTCTATTGATGACATTTGTGTATATATTGCAAATTCTGGATCTATTACAGATCCAAACATTAGAAGATGGCCAAAACTAAATCCAGAAGATCAGAATAAAATTGAGGACACCATGATAGAAAAAATTTACAACTTCAAATATGTACCAGTACAATTTGAAGGAAGTTATGTACCAAGGGAACTCTTGGATAGATTATACTCCCGTTGGACATTTGCATTGAAGAATGGGAAAGAAATAAGAGAGAGAGTACTTGTTTCTCTCATGCCACCTGAATCAAAGAAGGTTGAAATAGATGAAATGATGGATAAGTACAAAAAGGAGTTCTCACCGAAGCTGAGAGCATACAAACTCCTTGAAGGAAAGATTATAGAGCTTGAGCAGGACAACCATAAGAAATGGTGCAAGATCATGAACAGACCTACTAAGGAGGATAGCCCCGACAAAGACCTTCAACAACAAGATGTTGACAAGGCAACTCAAGATGACACATCCATTGGGTTAGATAAAGAAGAAGATGATACAACAAGCAACAAGACTGCAGATGTTGCAGATGAATCATGACCAAATAACACAAATGAAAACATTGTGGATACTAATGTCATTGACATTACTGATGACCCAGCAGAGGAAGTGAATAAGGATGAAGATGTCACTGCTGAAAAAAGGACAAAACCGATGAGTAGGACACAATAGTTGATACTGCACAGGTGAAAATTCTAGGCAAACTGCCAATATTGATTCAAGCTATCAATATCATGCAAGAATCAAGCAAGTCACCTGAGAAGGATACTCCAAAGGATGCAGGGGAAGAAGAAAACAAGGATAACACTGATGGTCAGCAAGACATCGGAGATACTCAAGACGTAACCAACACTAATAAGGTTACTGGGGGAGATAAGGAAAAGGATGCAGACACTCATGAGAAGAATGTAGAAACCAAGACTGATGAAGCAAAGGACACCAATGAAGGAGACAAACCAAAAGATGGTACTCTTGAGGAAACTGAAAAGAGTGCTACTGACGATGTTAAGGTGAATGTGGAGACGTCTGTAGACACGCGACAAGAAGACACCGATGCCAAGTAGCAGAAAGAAGCACAACAAGTCACTTCATCAAGCACAACAGAGAAGGCCGAGAAATTGGCAATGGTTTTACATTCTATTGAGTAACAGAAGAAGAAGAAATCAAAGAAGAACAAGTTAGAGGTCAACCTGGATGAACTCATAGAAATACCGAAGTTTGACCCCTCTACTCTTGATTTTGAAGCATTAAAGGAATATGGAGAGATATGCCAAAGGAAGGCATTGCAGGAAAAGCTGAAGAAACAACATAGGGAATCTATGGTACTGGAGACAACACGGGACATTCTACATCAAATAGTGCCCAAGGTTGATATTGATCAAAGCAAACCAATACTTGATCAATTAGCTACCCTCACCGATGCAATCACAACTCAGAATATTGATGCTGAGAAGGCAATAGAGGAGAGATCCGAGATGAAGTACCAACAAAAGCTCATAGAGAACATCAGCCAAGAAGTGGCGGTAAATAAGGTAAAGCTATTAGAATTCATATCTAAATTGGATCCAATCATATCTGAAGCTATTGCCTTAATTCAAAAGTTGAGCACAATAGAAAAGTTCACTAAAGAAAATAGTGAAAACATTGCAAAGCTGGATACCGATCTAGCAAATAGTGCACAAAGCTTAACCATCGATGGAGACAATGCAGTCAAACTGCATTATGAGGAGATAATTGAGATAAAATAGTTAAGGCAAGAGCTGTGGGAGGCAGAAACACATTTCAGGGAAGAAGTAACCGAGCTCCAAGCTCAACTTTTGCCAAATCTCACAACACTCCAACAACATATCAGTTCAGCAAGGCAACTGATTGCAACTCCCGAGATGTTTGTAGCAGACAACATCTATGACATGCATTCAAAGATCACACTCGAGCACATGGCTCTGGAGAACCTCAGATAACAATGGGAGAAAATGATGGAAGACATGAAGTTTTCACACTCCCACATTTTTTATAAGCTCTAAAGGTAAAGACCTTTGCCCTTAATATCAAAAAAGGGGGAAAATGATGATATGTACATTCATTCATTCAGATGGGCAAATGGTAAATATGATATGTATATGGTATAGTTATATGGAGAAAATGTTAGTATGAGTACAAAGGAGAAAATGATATGTATAAGGAAAGACATCATATGTACAGATATACCGGCATATACATAGGGGGAGTCATTAAATGACTAAGGATTAAATATGTTGTATATACTTAACATTCTGTTAGTATTTTGCACATATCAGTTTTTGATACTAATGTCAAAGGGGGAGATTGATGACATTAAATTGCCATTAGTATACAAACTACACCTTCGGTAAGCATACACCAAAAGACAGGACATAAGCAAACTGAAGATCAGATACTAAGAGATCACCGAAGATGACTAAGTGCAAAGAGAACCGATGACACAAGTTAGTGTGTAAACTAAAATCCAAAGCAGAAAGATAAAATGGAACCCGGTAGAGGAACCCGATATGCAAGTTACAGTGCAGACCGACAAGACAGTTACATAGCAACCGACAGAACAAAACTGAAGGACAGTCAAGCATGACCGACAGACAGAATCGAAAGTCAGTTGTAGCCCGCAAAAAATGGATCTGACTTCCAAGTCAAATAAAGAAAGTGTATTCTATTTATAGGATATTTAATTGTTTTAAATCCATTTCTTTAGGGACAAGATACATGAATGTAAATGCTTTAATCAGTCTAACTGATTTAAAACACATAGACGAGGAGATCTAGGTATAAGTTGTAAACCTGATCTTAGAGTTAACATTGTTTTTATCAAAACTCGATGAAGTCAATCCATCTACAAATAGATGATGCAATCATTCATTCACATGGATGGATAGATGATGTGAAGAGAGAGGAGAACATGAATGAATCAAACAAGCACATCTATGGATCAGATTGAGAGTTTCAAGAACAAGACCAACAAAAGGTGAATTTGGTTAGCAAGAACCAAGAATAGAGCATACCGAGAATCAGAGGTATTATTCAATCACAATTAGGTGATAATATTTTTATGTCAACTAAATTGGATCTATATCAGCAATAGGAGATTGTATTTACCAGGTCAATTTGTAATTTTCTATTATTCTAACAAGTGGAGCAAAGTGTAAAAATCCTTTCAAGGAAGGTGGATTTAACAGTCCAACAACAAATATTTTAACCGAGTGCACACTCAATAGTGTTGCTAAAGCTCTTAATAGAGTATACTTTAACTGGTCTCCACCGATACTCCTAACATGGTAGATCATCAGAAGTGATCAAATTGTAAGCCTTAACTGACCCCTTCTAATCTACAGATAGTGAAGATTTTGTGGGTGCCATCCCCACCACAGTTTTTACTTCCTCACAGGAGTTTTCTGCGATATCATATCTTGTGTTATGTGTCAATTTACTTTCATGAATGTTTCTATGAATATTCACATGTATGTTAATGTTATGATTTGATATAACTCACATCAAGATAGTTCAAATCAGATTGAATGGACATACAATTGATTACAAAGGTTAATTGATAAAAGGGATACAAAAGTTTTTGAGGTACTGATTCACCCCTCCCCTCTCAGCACATACTTCCCATTAATCCCAACAGTACCCTCACATATCCACTTTCAAATAAGCATAATTAGATCCATCAAATGTAGGGAGTGTCAATTTGTGCACCATTAGGATCTTCTCAAGCGGTTAAGCTCTTCTCTAAAGAACTAGAGTTCTAATGCCAATCGTTGAATGTGGAGGACAACTAAGAGGGGAGAGTGAATTAGTTGTCTACAAAACTTATAAACTTTTAAACCTTTACTCAGTTTCACCAAACTTACTTTATTCCTTTAATTAATGAAAGATGTAAACATGAAAAACACAACCATCAAACACACGAAACACTAGATTTACATAGAAAATCCTATTAAGGGAAAAACCACGGAGAAGATTAATTCCCAAATAAATGAACATCGGTTAAGGTGATTTACAAAGAAGAGCTCACTGCTAGAGGCTCATTGCAAAAGGGTTCACTGCCCAAAGAAGGAAATCCTCACTGCTGAAGAGCTCATTGCCCTAATGAATAGGGATGAAAGAGAATAGATCCAAAACTAAAATATAACTACAATACAACTAAAATATATGTAGATGCTTTCATCTTACTGTTTCTAGTAGCTAACACATGAAAGTCCACACTGCTATGCACCACACTTCACACTATCTCATGTTATAAGGAGAGAAATTCTCTTTCATACATCCTCATCGCACACTCACACATTTGCACAGTACTTCGCATAAGCATACACATATGCCATACCCAATCCTAAATGATTTATCCTTTATGTATACCATTTTCGCAATTGCGGAGTCTTCCACTTCTGAGCAGGCAAATAACCGAACACAATTTTGGATTAGGTCGTCACTAAACATTGTCATGGTAGAAAGGAATGAGAAGTGGACCACCACACACCTTATCTGGGAGAAAAATATTATCATACACGTTACATGCCATCTTACATTCACCGAGATAATTAATTGAAGTGTAAACACCTGAGGTCGGCCAACCCTAGAGTAAGAACACCATCGAACATTGAAACCGTGTCTTTGAAATTCAAACTCTTGTGCCAACTAAAATGAACAAAGCTAAGGATGTTAAAACCTTAGTTTCAAAACCGCACCATCAGAAACCATTATGCAGAGAAATGCAGAGCATGCATTTCACACAGAAAATGATGTCAATCACAAACTTACTCAGATAAATACTAATTCCACTACAGTGCAATCTGAAGCATGAAAACCTGAATTCACTAACTTCAAACACCTTCCAACAACGTGCCAACACTACATCATTAGATATGCAATATGAAGAATATGGAGAGCAATACTCTTAGCACCACTACACAAAAAGCATGTTGACATCAATGCAACGATGTGTTGACATCAATGACAACCATATTAAACAACCATATTGACTCATCACTTATCCAAACTAACTCATTATGCTCAATATTGCAACATATTTACATATTCCCACCATCATTGAGAGGTAGGAAAGTTATTGAGGGATCTTGGTGTATTCCCACATATTAATCAACAACTTATCCATTTTACATATTGTCCTATACATTTGACAATTTTGCATCTCCCATTCATGTACATTCATTCCACATGTTAGAATTATCCCTTCTTTTATCGTAGGTCAAGCTTGCAGATGTATGTATGATCCCAATGTTCGTGAAATTGACTCCAATATTCAAAAAGTCATATCTTGTATATCATCGCAGCCTCCACCTACCACCTGCATAATTGTTCCTTGCATCCTCCTACAACCTCCAATTTATTTACTATTTACAAGCTAACTTTGTACATGTTTTATATGATTTGTTGGTAGATGGTATTTAAAAGCATTCAATGGACATTCATTTGTCTTGGAATGTCAAGGACACATTATTCACATTTAAGAAGCATTCACTATAAGAATCTTTTCATTTAACTTAAATTTACTTCCTTATTGTCACACATTTGCATGACTAAAGAATGTTGTCCTTAATTATTTTCATGACCATATAATTGGCCTTTCAAGGAGGTTGACTCATGACAACTTGACCGTGTTGATACTATAACCTCCTTAAGGTATTTATAAATACCTCCAACCCTCATTAGTCAACGAAGAGTAGACCAATGCAAATTGAACAAAGGTCAAAAATTCATCAAGTTGGATCCACAAATCATGAGACAAATCCACGCCTATAGGAACAATCCAAATTTGTGTGATAGGCCCAAAAATGAAAGCTACTAAACTCTAGACAAATCAACACTCTTTACAGTTTCTAAAATCTATAAAACACAACAGATTTTCCTAAAAAATTCGCTAACTTAATCTTCATGATCCACATCCCCATTGTTGTTAAACCATAAAAAAACAGACGATAAAACACCGTGTTTTGCATATGTGAATTATTTTCAGTGCCATTTTGTCTGGAGTTTAGCCATCGCCCCCCAAAATAATATCTATTTTTTTTCACATAAGATGCTATGCATTATAGAGGTCCAAGGTACCAATCTTTCTATATCATAATATCAAAATCTACAAAAAATAAATAAAATAAATCATACTAACAAACACTCTCATATTATTTCTCAACCTAGCATTTAACACTTGAACTCGTCATTTAAACTACTAAATAATCAATTTTTACTTAATATTTTATCAAATTGACAAAATTAATCTAAAAAAATATTTTCATTGATAATTATTTATTAATTTCTCATCTGATCCTCAGATTTACTATAACTAACTAAACCTTATTAAAACTTCAAATTATTTTTTAAATTATAAAAAAATCAATTAAAAAAACAAACAAAATTATCTTTAACCATTGAACAATATTAATCCAATTAGCTTGACATTGACACTTGTAAGTAACATCCATTAAAATTATGCCTCACATATTTAACGATTAAATCGACTATGATCAATGGATGCCTCCTACAAGGAGTACGGGGTAGTCTCATATTGTTGTCACCATTTGCGGACCCAAAAACATATAGCTGGTATAGTAGACTATAAAAGAACCATAACAATCAGGTTAAACATTGACCCCTTTTGCTTAAAATTACAAGTGATACAAGACAAGCACTTTTATGTAATTTCTCCATGAATTTAGGTTTTAATGGACTGAATAATTGAATAAAAAACTGAACCCAAATGATTAAAACAAATAAAAATTCTAATCCTTAACCATAATACTATACCTTTAGCCACTCTTTCCCATGTAATTTTATTTTTTAATGTTTATCCAGACATGTGAGGTGAAGGGATATATTGATTGAAAGCAATAGATGCCCATGGCCACAATGAACAAATTTGTTACGTAACAAACTTAAATTTTGAGCTTGACAATCCCAACAAATTATAATTTATTGACATGGACACAAAAGTCTAAGTGCCGTCTCTCATCCACTCATATCACCATCAATTTTTGGAAAATTACAAAACCATAGTTGCTTTCAATTTATACATAAATATTCCACCTAAACCTCCATTATAATTACATTGGAGAACTGTTTTTTACAATAATTTTGAAAAATATCATGATATGATAGCTTTTTTAATTATATATTTGAAAAATGAGTATCTTAATTTTTGATGCCACACCTTTAATAATTGTTAAAATGCCATGAACAAACATCAAGTGATGATGACATATGTTGATTAAAAAAGTCTAGACCTAGTCTAGATTTGTGAGTGGCAATAATCAATCTTTCTTTTGTGTAAATAAAAAAATCCATTCCATCAAAATGAAGTAAGATTACAAATCCAATATGGAAGGGTAGGCTGAAACAACCCTAACCCTATGCATGCAATGTAATGTAATGGACTATACTTTGAGACTTCTTCAATTGATTTTTCTTTTCTGTCATGGTCATCTTGTCATGTCAGCTACAAAATTCCAACCACTCCACACTATGGTATATCATATCATCATCATATATTATTTGTACTTTTTAAGTACAAGTTTTACAAAGAATGGGGAGAAGGGGCCAGTTCAGAGACATTCGACTTGGGAATAGGTGGGGAAGCTCCCACAATTGGAGGGTGTGAACATTGGTAACATTTGGCAAAAAGTCCAAATGTGTTCACTTGTCTCACAAAATTAGTCATGCTAGCCCATCCACCAAATCCAAATCCAACTATTAGTACCCAAAATACCACAAATAGGTTTACGATGTAAATCGCTATCCAACTCGGTATGAAGAAAGGTGGTTTTTCCACTGCATTCTGTAAGAACATTATTAAAAAAATGTCAAAACGTTAAGGATATCATATTTCCACAATCTATAGAGTTGCAAGTTGGTGTTTTTGAATTCAATTGCATGCGAGTTTTTCCATCAACGTTTCGAATCACACTCTATGATCCATTGTTGAGATGTTAGATAGCTATGGAACAAAAAGATGGATAATGGAGTGTGGTCCGAAATGTTGATGAAAAAACTCACACAATCGCATCCAAAGTAACAACTTACAATGTCAAAACAATTTCATAAATGAAAATTAAGAATACAAGTAATATCTCATCTGATCAAATACATTAGTTTCTATGATCCATGAATTGATGAAGATAGCTTCTGGGATTCGATTGTGTGTTAGTTTTTGCATCAGTGTTTTGGATCACACCCTATGATCTATCATCGAAATGGAGTAATGCATGCAGAGTAAAAATCACTTCTTCATTTTTAGTCTGCTAGCACTACTTTATCCTGATGCCATGAATCACAGTGAGATCCAAAGTGTTGATGCATTGATGTAAAAACTGTGATCCGAATGTCGATACAAAAAGTGACACACAATCAAACCCAAAAACTATCTTCATCATATCATATGATTTTTTAATATGAATTAATAGTTTATAAAATGAAGAAACAAATCTTCTAAGCTTCATTGGCTGTGAATCAAATTAAGATGGTAAGTAAGACATTGAAAAAGTAGAGATGTATTTCAGTTTTCCACTTCATACATTCAATAGGATTACACATCTATCTATGCATTTAAAGTACTATTAAATAGACAAGATCAAAAGGTATGTACGCTTTTAGAGTAGGTTATACTGACCTTTCTTGAAAGAGATGTCCTGTAAGTTAACATGTGAGCCAGGGCAGGTATAATGTAGACTGTAAAACTGACAAGGAGTGCACCAACTGCAGAGTTAATAGGTCCAAAGAAGGGGAAAATGATGGCAAGAAACCAGATGGGAATCACAACAGGCAATCTGGCAAGAGCCCTCCTCAAAATGCTCTTTGCATCATGCATTCCAATCACTTTCTCCCATACAAAATACAGTGGAGTACATGCAAACCCAAATGTAATAAACTGCACAAAAAGTCCAAAATTTAACACATCAAAAATGCTCCAGAAAGGGGAAAATCAGTGTGAAAAAGCTTAAAATTTTGCATAGTTTCATGCAAACCCAAATGTAATAAACTGCACACAAAGTCCAAAATTTAACAGATCAAAAATGCTCCAGAAAGGGGAAAATCAGTGTGAAAAAGCTTAAAATTTTGGATAGTTTGAAAATTTGTGTTTTTTTCTTTCTGACCTGATGAATGAGCATGAGAATGACTGCCATGTCACGCCATCCTGATCTTGGTAGTAAAGAGAAGGCATTTGAGTGATCCAGCAACTTATCTCCAAATGCCCAGTAGACAGAAATTGCAGAGGGCAGAGTCAGAGTAAGCACATATAGTGTTGCAAGCAAGTATATTGCCTTGAATTTCTGAGGTTTCCACATGGCATGCATTATTTCCCTGTAATAACAAATAATAAGAAGGAAAAACATACACTAATCAATGTTTGTTTGTTGGAACTTGTGCTATGGTTTATAACAGTCTTTTGTAAGATTCTTAATATTGAACAAATGTATCTTTTGAGGAAAAACAGAAAACAAAATTTAAAAGTTTTCTACACTATTTTACACTATTTTCCAAACAGAAAACAATTGCTTGAAAAGAAGTTGATGATTGTCAACTTACACTGTCACTGCATGACCTCCAAAAGTGTAGAGGATATTGGTAGCCCCAGTGAAGTAGAGAACCATTGAAGCTGGAGCAGAATGCTCCACTCCTTCTACCTGTACACAAATGAGTATGTAATGTACTTCAATAAATAATATGTCTTACAAATCCACATAACTTCCACAATGAACTTGTTATACCAACTTTTCCAAAAGAAAAAAAACATTAAAACAAGCCAGTATTCATGAATGCTATATCCAGATTCACAATGTCATAATCTAGATGATACAAATTTGTTTCACTTTAGCTTTGTGCAGTTCATAGAAACATGCAAAATGATCAATTAAAAGTCAAATTTTATTTAATAATTATTTATATGGTATACAATTAGGTTTTATAAAAGGTTTCAAGTATAATTTAAAAACTTGGGTTAAACTGTCATAAATAGATAGGAGATTTTAAAAAACATGATATTATATTATCTTATATTTTAAAAAACATTAATAAATATTTAAATAATTTATGTAAAATTATTAATTAAAAAAAATTAATTTAAAATATTATAAAATATTAAAATCATTATAAATAGCATTCTCTTGATTTTTTAACAATTAATATCACGTCTTCGTGCTGCTTCTTAAAAGAAGAATCTTTTCCTATTTTTGTGGAACAAACATTACCACCTCCTGCTAGCAAAAATAAGCTAAGCATGGGGACATGCTATAAGTTTATTATATTTTATCTTTAAAAATTACATTTTTTATATAAATATAATATGATTTATTCTCAATGTAATCAATTACAATTACATATTGGTTGACTACTTGCTATGACTAACCTTCTACATTTTTTAAGGTCTATTAAATTTTTTTTCGTGATTTGCACTCTAAAGAATTGGGTGAGATAGAAATCAAAATTTATAGGGAAATACAGCAAAGCAATTTTATCCAATAATTGTCCTTGAAATTTGCAGTAGAAAAAATAATAAAACATTTTTTAAAAAGGTTTTAAAATCCTTATTCTATATATCCAAATGCTACTATTCTATAGAAAGGTTGTTTGAATAGTTGTTGAGGGAGGTTTAATTTTTTTAAGCAAGCTTGAGGTAGAATAATTTGGACAAACAATTGTTTTATAATTTTAAAAGGCAAAGAGGTTGACAATTGTACATAAAAGATAAAATATAGCAATATAATTAAAAAGTTGTTTCTTATTCCTTATTACTAAAGATAGGAGATCTTATAATTTATTTAAAAATTATAATGAAAATTATAATTTAATCAAATACAATAGAATATGATATTAAAAATGTACTAGGGGTATGATATTGAAAATGTACTAGGGGAAGAGCACTAGTTAGGACCATTTCTAATTTGCAAATTAAAATCTACTAAAGATCATTTATGAGTCATTAGTGCCTCATTTTTTTTTGAAAAAGACGTTAGTAATTAGATCAATTGTACAAGCCTATTGGTACTAATATTGCACCATTATTGAGACATCTATAGGCGCAATTATTGGTGCATTTGTACAAAGGTATTTAATCAACTACGTCATTTTTTCCTTGTTTAGGGTTTAGGGCAAATGGAAAATGGGGCAATAGGGAATATATTTGGGATGATCACTTTTTGACCCTTGCATGTGAAAATCTGATATACCATTTAAGATCTACAAATGCCCAAATTAACTATAACAACTACTAATATATTTAAAAAAAATAAAAAAATGATTGACTTCTTGTCCTCCAATTTAAAAAATAAATTGGTTGTCCTTCAATATAATCTCCCATCATTGAATCCCCTTACAAGAAATTTATTCATATACTAAAAATATCAACAAATCAAAACAAATTGAATTCATAATTTATGCATATCTACTAAAATGGTCAAGTCAATGCATGTACCAGGGAAAATAAAGGGCTGTAAATGCTTGCTCCACCATTAAAAAAATCCCTAAAATTTACAGTCCAGAACTAAAAAAAACAATCTTTTTAAAGTAGCTTTTTCCCATTTACCTGTTCATGCACCATTACCTACCATCCAACAAAAAAAGTTGAAGTTTTTTTTATCATTTCTGTATAAAGTGTAACATACATACCTGGCCATGAACAAGAGCAGCAATGGTTAAGTACCAAGCAGTATAAGTGGTCATTCCGAGCCCCAAAAAAGACCAGAGCCTGTAATTATGAAACGAGGGTATGAAGACTGTAGTTGCACAGCAGGCGCCGAATATATATGTCCAAGTACGCTTGTCCAAGTGATCATTTATGTAATAAATGTTGCTGCCACAGAAAAGAAGAAAAAAAATAAAGATTGAGAATTTATCATTGTTGTTGGTTTCTGTGTTTGAGTTAAAAAAAATCTCCATCAGTCAAATCAAATCAAATCAAGGCCAGCTTACCTTGCACAGGCGATGAGCTGTATGACAGATCCGAATAAAAGGAATGTACAATTGAAAGCCAGACCTACTGCTTTCCAGTACGGGCCCAGAAGACCGTCCAGCACCTCAAACCACTGTGTACATTGTACCCACCCAAATCATTATTGTTTCTTCATGACAGAAAAAAGACTGTTTCAATCTTGACTGTATTTTCTTGTGTTTAACGACTCAGATTAAATTCTATGGTTTATCATCAGGAAATGGGATTCTATGGTTCAGTTTATGATTGTGTGTATTTTTATGTCTTATGTTTAGGATCAAATTTTATGATATTATCAGAAAACGAAATTCAAATGTATAATTTTATGTGTCCCATGTTTCGAATCAAACTTCATGATGAGATTCGTCATGATTTGTCATTAAGAATGTGCGATTCAATTATTTTGTTTCTATGTAGAATGTGAAGAATATGGGATTCAATTATTTTGTTTCTATGTAGAATGTGATTTGAAATGTTGATGCAAAAAACTCCCATACAATCCAATCCAATCTAATCATGAAATCAATGTTGAAATGAAACATCATCCATAACCAAGGGCCATAGAATGCATGCATTCCAATAACCACTCACTCCACACACATTTTTGACCTCCCAATTACTAATTTTAAAGGAGCCCCCAAAACGATAAAACATGTAATCCATAGCCAATCATTTTTGAACTTTTTTGGTTGGTAATTGGCCCATTTGTGCACTACTATTAGAACATTTGTGTACGACTAGGGGAACATTTGTCCACAAATACTGACATTTTTGAGTGAAGCTATTAATGTATCTTTGAGTGAGTATCCGGCGGCACTTTGAAATAGTCACTTTTTGACCCTTCAACACTTGACAATCTCTACAAACAGTTTCGACTTTACCAAAAAACAACTAAAAATGATTGAAAATTTCGACTTTACCTATAAACTGGGTTTTACCAAAAGAAAATTGAAAACAAAGAGACCACCAAAACTACTGAATCTGATAGTGTTAGTACCCACCTGGATGACGTGGTTCCTGAAATTGAAGTTTTCCTTCTCCTTGCGTGTACGGTACTCCACGTAAAGAACACTGATGAGGTACGCTGTCCAACTTCCCATAAGACCGTAGAATATTTGGAAGAGAATGCCAGACACCATTCCCAGTTGTGAGAAGGAATAGGGCAGTGTTAAAAGTACCTGCGCTACCTGTTATACCCATAAAAACACTTCTCTCCAATCAGCCGTTACAATAGTACAACACATCATAACCATAAAATTTAAAACCTTTCTTTGAACTAGAATCCATCTATCTATCCAGAAAACAACTATTCTTTCATACAGACAAACATTTCTTCTGCTAGAAGATGTTTTTATATCAAAAAAGAGAAAAATTCAGGTGCTGATTTTGTCGAAATCAGTTTCAACATGTTATTAACAACTTATTAAGAATACCAATCTATAATATTAAAACAAAATACAATATAAACTCTAAAAGATGTTACTTGTATTTAACTGTGCAATCTAGAACAATGTTGCATTTTTTTTAACCCAATCTAAAACAATGTTTTTATTGTGATATTGCTATTAGGATTTAACTGTGTAGTTTTTGAGTCAAACTCATTGACCCATAATTCATGAGTAGTGGTTCAACATGAATGTTTTTATTTCCTGCCCATTTCGTCCATGCCCAAAATCTAAATCAATTTTGTCGTCCCCAACATGAGATCAAGTTCCTCGCCCCAAAATATCTGTTTTAGGCATGTATGAGACATTTTTTAGTAAAGAAACTATACGGAAAACTGTGGTTTCTGTGTCTGCCAACTTTACCGTACATATCCAAAAGACTTTCCTAGATAACAGAAATCTAGTCCAGATTACGAAAGATTTCAAGCTGCAGAACAGAACCCACAATACGCTGATTACAGAAGGTAATAAAAAGATTGGAGATTTCAAAAAGAAAAGATGAACAGTACTTTCCAAGAACACAGTTCTTTCCTTTTCTTAAAAGTTTCCCTTTTGTTTGCCAGTTTTTCATTTCCTGAAGCTTTCTAAACTGACATCACTTTTGTCTAGCCATATCAGTTGTAAGGAAATCTACTTTGCTAACTGATACCTTTGTTTCCATTAAAATAAAAGGTAAGCTTTTTCCAGAGCCAAAATAGTGGTATACAGGAATGAACAGTAGTAGTACTGAAAAAAGGAATAAATAGATGATTCAACAAGAATTCTCAAGACCATTGTTCAGATCATACACCCCATTGCAAAACACCCATGAAAGGAAACAACAAAGAGCTCAAAACTCCATCAAACAGAAGCTGCATTTCATACCAGTCAGTTGAAAAGATAGAAAGGATTGCAATGCAAGAAGAAAAAGTTCAAAACTCGCAAGAAGAAAAAGCTCAAAACTTGCAAGAATTTGGAGTACAGAAGCACTCCATTGATATTTGTGGAGTACCCATTGGAGAATTTGCAGTTCCAAAACTTGCAAGATGATAGCAAAGAGAAAAAGATTGAAACTTGCAAGAATTTGCAGTTTCAAAACACACAAACTAGTAGTAGCATTGGAAACATGAAATTTCCACAGTTTATGAAGTTCTAGTTGAAAAACAGTTGCTGTTTTTCAGATTGTGACAGTGCATTTTTTTGTGTCAAACATTTTGAAACATTTTTTTTTACAAATTTCTTGATGATAGATCATAGAATTCGATTAGAAACATTAGACACAAAATATTGCACACAGTCAAAACAAGAAAAACAACAACGAATAGTAACATTGCTGATAGGCACTCCATCCACAAGTAGACATTAAAACAGCAACTAGTAGTAGCATTGCTCTATCCACAAGTACCCATTAGAGAATTGTTCATATGTCAGTCCAGGAATGCAATAGAACAGAAGAAGACCAAAAAATCGTTGTATATTGTTCACAAACACTGATTACAAACAAGGCAGCGATTCATAGACCAAACAGTACTGAATGAATGACCTGATTTGAAGCACAGCTGAACCAGGCATCATAAACAGATCCACCATGCCAGAACATTCTCTTAAAAACACCACCTTTGAAGGAAGTAGAAGAATCATTTTCATTCTCCATTCCATCTGCATCTTTACCTTCCATTTCCATTTCACTGTAATTAGCCACAATTGCTTCCTCAGCTTGCTTCTGAGCCATTGTTCTCTCACACCCAAATCCTTTCTTCAGTACTAGAAGTAATGGGTGTGGGAAAAATGGGCAAAGGGACAAGGGGAAATATAGGTATTGAGAAGGAAGTGAAAACAATGTGATGTAGCAAAGCCGTTGGTAACACAGCAGTCAGTATGGTGAAGTGAGACGGAACGGTACTTGAAGCAGTGTAGAAACAAAGGGGCAGCCACTGGGGTGTATTTAAAAGGACATCTCCCGGTGACTGACATAATACAAGTATATGATTGCACCAAAAAGAAATACACGGAAAATGGAAAGATACTGGCAAGATTTCATTTTTTCCTCACACCTTATCTTGGCCATGTGTAAAAGGGGGGAGTCAAAGTAGAAAGATGGGGTTTTTGTTTCAAAAGAGAGGGAGGGGACCGGGGGACCGGCCAAGGCAGGCTCACTTGATAGCTTTTTGTGTGATCCAAGGGTGTTACATCATTGCTAAGCATCAAATATGCCCTTCTTCCATCTAGGTATATATGATATGAGGTCAACTCCTACATGTATCATGGAAACGAAGGGTACATTTCAAGGGAGACCCAGTTGGATTTTGAGATGGGGATTTTGAGGGGGCCAGTTAGGTATGGATGGAGTGTGATCTGTTGATAGATTGAGGGGTAGAATTGGATTGTGTAATTTGATTTGACGATCGATTGTGTAGTATGGGAGAGATATAATTGAATTATGTAGTGTGATCTCATGAAAAATTGGGAATAGAATTAGATTATGCAGTTTGATTTAATGATCGATTGTGTAGTATGGGAGAGATATAATTGAATTATGTAGTGTGATCTCATGAAAATTTGGGAATAGAATTAGATTATGCAGTTTGATTTAATGATCGATTGTGTAGTATGTGAGGGGTATACTTGAATTATGTAGCGTGCTTTGATGAAGGATTGTGAGTAGAATTTGATTATGTAGTTTGATTTGATGATCGATTATGTAGTATGGGAGGGATATAATTGGATATGTAGTGTCATCTTGTGAAGTATTACGAGATAAAATTGGACTGTGTAGTTGATTTGATGATCGATTATGTAGTATGGGAGGGAAATAATTGAAGGATTATGGGATATAATTGGATTATGTAGTGTGATCTCATGAAGGATTATGAGATATAATTGGATTATGTAGTTTGACTTGATGATGGATTATGTAGTATGGGAGGGGTATTATTGGATTATGTAATTTTATTTGATAATCGATTATGATGTATGGAAAATAATTGGATTATGTAGTTGGATTTGAGGATCGATTGTGTATTATGATCCACAATTCAATTCAATAATATTCAGATTTTACAATTCAATTAAGAGGAAAAAAATTTACAAATGTGTTAAAATTATTTTAGAGTTATATCGTACAAGAGTTTGAGTACTCATTGTTTCAAGGTGGAGGGAGGGTGAGAAAGTTAACCAAGTACTTATTGTTCAAGACCAAAAAAAAACTAAGTACTTATTATTCAATGTAGATGTCATTTTTAAGATTTGAATTTTACTTTCCAACACTTAAATCATTTGATCTCAATTGGTTAAACATTTAAAAATAGATTTCACCATTACTCTTAAATCTTTTATATTTGTTTGGTTTTAGTACGAAATTTCTTATATAGTGTGATACCAATTTATATTTATATTAAACAAAGAAAAAATCTTAACGTGTAAAAGAGATTATTTGTAAGATTTTACTCTTTTTTCTATGTGATTAAGATAAGGTCTATTGAAACTTTTCTAATTATTAATATTCCTATAACAAAGTTTCTTTATATTTTTCATAGATTTTTTGACTTAAAATTGTTATTTATGTCATTTAATTTTTTTTCTTATGCGTTCACGACACTGTGTGATGGTTAAGTTATGGCATTGTTAATGTTGTCACTAAGGTCCAAATCTTTGTTCATTGGTCCAATGTGTTCGTAGGCTTGAATCTTAGCATTAAAGTCGCGGATTTCACACATTTATCGTGTTAATGTAGTACATTCATGGTGAGGATGAAATCCCCCATTTGTGGCTTCACCTACCTCGAGGCAAGCTTAAAATTCTCAACATACCTATTAAAGGTCTAACTTGTTTGTTATAAAGAAAACATAATTTAGTGACTAAAATACATCAATAAGAATTATAGAGTATTTGTAATTATATTTATTTATTTTATATAATACAATAACATTTTTATAATATTAAGTTGGTGGGGTGGGATAATTTGTCAAAGGTGTCTGATCTAGGTTCGTAGGTCAACTCCCTTAATCTAATGGTGATGGCTTTTGAGAAATTAATTTATCTAAGTATTAGTTTGGTATAATATACAAGCTTAAATGAAAAGATGAATTTCAATTTAAAATGAATATTTAACATTGATTTTAAACTATATCTAATAAAATCAAAGGATTGTCAATTATTATGTTTATATATTAAACGAAACAGTTTATAACGAATAACAGTTATCAATAGGTAGTTTGAAAAAAAAAAGCCCTATCTATAAGTGAGTGGTTAAATTGTTAAGGATGATGGATTGTTTTTATTATATCATCTAACATTATTTAAATTGATAGAAATGTGATTGGACCATGTTTGAATTGTAGATAAATGGTAGAAATGTGATTGGACCATGTTTGAATTGTAGATAAATGGTAGAAATGTCAATGTCTATATAATTTAATTATTTTCATCAAAAAATATCTATACTAGCAAAAGGTTGCAGTATAATTGATAGAAAAATAATCATGAGGTTGATGGTATGTTCCTTAATTATGTCATCCTCCAAGATTGAAATCTTGTAGATGTGCACTAGATAAAGATGAGGTTAAGATTGTGGCTTACATGATAGTGCATTCGTCAACCATGTCTTTATCTAAGATTTGAATCTCCTAACAGTATAACAAATAAGAAATGAGGTCATGACCCATAAATAAAAGACGAGATTACTAGTGTGGTTCAGATATAGTATATTCTTTAAGTGTATCATTCTTGAAAATACAATAGATAAGAAATGAGTTCAAGACTATGACTCATATATATCCCTTAAATAAATAAAAAATAAGATAAAAATTGTGACCCATATAACTTTAACATAATAGATATTATAACAATGATGACCCATAAAATTTTGAAATAGCCAATATCCCATTTTAATAGAAACAAATCAATATACTTTAATATCTTGAGTTGTCCTCTATTTAGACCATAAGAATCACATTAGTTGGAGAGAAATGGAAACATCTAGTCTCTTCTAGTTAGTTAGAGAAAGACGCCCAAATTTTGTGTTGCTTTTGAGATGGTCCTATGGGCAATTAACATGTCTTTTCAACAACAATTCCATACATTATCTACCATTTTCCTTGTCTTAGCAGCATGCTTAAAGACAAGTGTGTTGGGGATTTGAACCATGTTTTCTCAACGTAAGACCCATGAAATGTTATTTTATTTTGGTGCTAAAGCTTTGGGATGGTTTAAAGGACCAATATGTAATGTGGTTGTGCCTCAGGCAAACAACTACTTTGAAGGGAGTGTAGGGAGTGCACATGTGCATTCTTGTGCTTCTCCCTAATCCCAAATCAAATGTGGGGAATAGTGATTGTCTAGTGTGGCAAACAACAAATTGGAAAATAATCATCATACTTGACTAAGGAAACAATATAAATTAAAAAAATATCAAAACACAAGTTTCATAGCTCAGCCCAAAAAAATCTCAATTATTAACACTTTGAAGTGATTAAGATTGCATTTGTTGAGATTTGTGTATTTTATGGTGTGAAATGGCATAAAAAATGCATGCCTTAGTGTCAAGGCCATGTCTCTCAACAAATTTTGCAGGCTTTACACCTAGTAAGGAAGTGAAGATGGGATTGGAAAAAAGGCCATTATCTTTTTCATCAACTTTCATCCTAGGAAAGGGTGGCTACATGTGGTCATGTCCCCTGCAACTTTTTGATGAATAAGTGTATTGAGTGACCCCTCTCCAACTAGACTCCTCCATTATTTCCAAATTCCACTTGCTTTTTTTTATTTTTGACTAAGAGTTCATTCTTTTGTGTCCCTGTGCCATCACACATCACCTTTGGTAACTGGCATTATAGATTGAAGCAAATGTTTTGTTATGGAAAATCCTTACTAAATCACATGTGTTTATGGACCCACAACTTAAAGCAAAGCTAGAATAAAAAGTAGAGTGCACATTATTTCCCTAGGATTATATGGGTCAAAAACATGTATTTGTGGTTAATTGTACTTGGGTTCACATAAGAATTAAAAAATTGGCAAAAGTCAAATGCTCTACAAAATAACTTTAATGTGTAATAATTTCGAGAGACATTATTAGAAACTTAAATATATATGATGGGGCACTTTACATCATTGAACAACTTTTTAAAACAAAGATGTCCAAACGCCCACTTTCTTTTTATAAAGAGCGGGAGACCGTGTCTAGGGAAGCCCCTCCCTATCATATGAGGTCAAGTCACTACTTTTTTTTAATAAATCAAGGGGGATTCAAAAGTCTCAACCTAATGTTATATCAAATGGGAAGAGTCTATAGAGTTAGTACGTTGTAGTTAATGTATTATTTTTTTTTATTGGAGATGGTTCCATTATAAATAATTGTCATGCCAACTATAATATATCGTCTTTTTATGTTAAACATATCGAATGAGGGTCGGTCTTCTTTAACACGTCTTTTTGGGATTTTTTTGATGGAGGATTTTTCATTCATAAACTCATTTTAGATATCTATATGGGAACACGAGCCTGAGGTTGATCCTCTTGGGCTCAGAGACAAGGATTGAGGGGTATCCATTTCCCCAAATTCGCCTAGGGCAAATTCCCGACCTCGTCCCTTATGATGTCAGAGCTTTCCACTCAACAAGACTTGATCCCTGGTAGACTCTTTAAGAACCTTTCAACTTCACCAATATTTTTTGGAATTTGAACTTAAAGACTTCTTGTATAGGAATATCTATCGTTATGGATTTAAAAAGGATTTTATATCACTCTAAATTAGATTTCAATATATAATTTTATGTGAATAATAAATTTCTAACGTATATTTAATGTTGCAAATTGCGGAAGAATGCTTTAGTCGTGCAAAATTATGGTTTAGCTTAGGGTCTCTTGTTCAACCCTTCATATTTTGTATTGCTTGCATTAGATTATCTAGAGGATTCTATTTTCATTTGCCTTTAATTTCACCCTTAGAGTGGATTACAGTCATTTATGTGGCTCTTACTTTAACTTTTGAAATATTACTATAAATAATCATGGAGAAGGTACTTAAGACAACTCAAAATTAGAACATCCCTCAAGGCCTATGATGAGGTAATTAATATCATAGCCCAACATATATTTCCTTTTTTGTAGATTGTACAATTGCCAATGGCAGAATATTATAGTTTCATAACCTATTATGTTGGTCATATCACCAAGGTCGAGTGCACCAAAAAGACTTGTGATATTAAACTCTCTTGGGTTTGTATTCTCACCAAAAGCTTGTTTTCATTTTCCTTCAAGGGCTTGAACTGGTTCATATTATTCTTATCTAGTCTAGATGTTGGCTAATAATAAACACCTTATCAATGTTATCTTCTTAGAATAAAGTTCTCAAAGTTTCTAAGTAATTTTCTCTCAAGGTATATTTCTTGATAGAGTTTCCAAGTCTTCCAATTCTTGTATAGGTTTTCTTATAGAAAATCTAATGCATTCATAGTTAAGGTTTTTTTTGGTTTGAATAGGGGCAATACCTAACTAGTTGCACTATTAGTTCCCTTTCACATCTTGTCACTTAGGCTAACTTAATGTAAACATAGGATTCTTTATAGAAATCTCTAGGTGTCATGTGATGTTATCTCAACTAATTATCACTTTATGTCTCATATTGTAATATTAATACACTTGTCATAATCTTTTGTTCTCCTATGTCCCACCTTGACCTATATAACCAAGGGGTTCCCTTTGTAATCTCATTTTATATCTATATCCATCCATTCTATTCGCATTCTTGCTAGGAATAAAACTTATTATTATCATGTTTATGTTATGATTATTTTTTGTTTTCCATTTTAGGCCTCTAGATCTTTGGTGGCTATCTCCATCCAAATCTTACATGGTATCTGTGCAAGTTTAGTGCTTTTTTATATTATTTTAGAATATTATTGAATGCAGATCTTGTATTTTTTTGAATCACTAAGTATTTTATTATTTTGCATCCTTGTATGATCTAAAGAATGAAAAAGGTCTGATAGAAATCTCTTATTTTGGGGGAGTTCCTCTTTTGGCTTTGTTTTGCGGGTGTATTTTAGGAGCTTGTTGGATCATACCTAAGCTCTACATTGTGTGTAGAGCTCTTGAGAAAGTTAGATATGCCTTTTAGTTCATCCCAATCAGAAATTGAAGGCCAAATCTTTATGTTTGAAGATTGGAAGTGGTTGTTAAATATAAGAAGTAGTTGCCACTTTGGAGCATTTCAAGTCAAAACAAAACTTTTCACCGCATGCAAAATGCTAAAAGTGTATCTAGATCAACTATCAAATCATATCGCTGATTTCAGACAAAGTAATTTTTGAGGCAAAAAATATTTGTTGGTCGAGTCATATGACCCCCTATGCAGGCGGTACAATTTATTAAAAAAATAAAAAATTATTTTTCTATTTTTTTTATGAATTATCTTTCTTAAAAAATATTAATATTTCATAGACTTATTATAGTTTTTTTATAACAAAAAATTAAATCGGTATTGCTCAATACAAATGTGCATAGGTGTGATTAGGTACATTGTACATGTAGGCGCTATGTGGGCACCACGTGGCATTCAATCAATTGTCAAGCACAAACCCCTCCACACACCCACATAGTTAACACAATATTTAATTACCTAAAGTATATTCTATCAACTACCATTTCCAAATATTTTGGGAGTAAGCAAAATGCTTCATTTGTTCCTATGCTAACATCATCTTATTGATTTCTAAGTCTAACATTAGTTGGTTGACTTGGTGGTGCCTATGGGGCACCCAAATGGATGGCCCCATAGTGTATTATACATTATGGGGTTGTGCATTCTAGTGGCCCCATAGCCATGGTGGTCGGTCCTCCTAGCCTAACCCCCCTCTCCAATGCATGTTTTATTTTGGAAGTTGGTTTTCTAGCATCCATAACCTGCGCTCAAGACCTTTCTTCGAGATTTTATTTACTTTCAATTTATTGTGTGATCTACGTAGTGGTGTAGATGTTTTCTTATTTTTGTGCATGAAATCTTCAAAAAGAAAATACATTTTTCACAACTGTTGTTAAACAATTCTCATTTTTGGAACTTTTGGGGATCTATTTGGGCTCATAAAAACTCCTTTTTAGGTGCACTTTTTTCTAAAGCGCATAATTTTTGGTGTACTTCAAAGTGGTGCTATTAGTTTTTATCTATTATGAGCATAAAATGTATGTTTAACATTTAGCTTTATTTAGAAAATTTGGGCAATTGTATTGGATACATCATAGTTTGATATTTTCAATGTTGATCAAAGTTTGGTATAGCCTTATTGTCACAATTGTAAGCATTGAGATCAAAATACCACTTATTTCTCTTGTAAGTGGTAATTGTAACTGTTAGAGTTGTCATATTATAGCTAATAATTAATTGATTTAATTATTAGTCTATTATACTCTACGCTTAAGTTAAACTTAGGCATCTTATTATTCTTTAGGGTTTTCACCTTTAGGGTTTTGTGATTCCTTTTATAAGGATTCACCTCTTTGTTTTTCAATAAGGAGTTTTTCACATCATTGCAATTTCTAGAAACATATTGTTAATATATTATTTTCTGTTGCATACGATGTCTCCTCTGGCCTTTTGGCCGCCATAGCTTTCTTCTGTCTTCTGTCTTTGCTTCTTCCATGTGACAGGTTTGCATGCAGGTGCTCTTGGGAGAATAGGGTTCTACCTATTCCAACATGGTATCAGAGCCATTCTGTTGCTACTTGTTCGAGTTCTTTTGAAGCTGTGGATGAAGCATCCTTTTTTCATCTTTTTTCTGTTGTCTTTATTCGATCTGGGGAGTCTCTTTTTTTTTGGTGCACTTTGGGCAAAAACCGACCTCACGGTTGCGTCCGGAAGGCCCAAAAACCCCATAATCCATATAAAACACGTCCGATTTGGACACCGGAGCGTTTGGAAGAATTTTTTTGGCCCCTTTAGGGCCGTACGGGCATGGTTTTCGAGAGAAAATTTCAAAAAACACATTTTAAAGTATTTTTCATGTGTTTAATTAACGCAGCCTGTGCATTTTTATTTTGGCCGCCGTCGCGCTACCGCCGGTCAGTGACTGGCCCGCCACCCTGCGCACTCCGCGGCTCCCGCTGCCCTACGCCCCGCCGCCACCGGCCCCGCTGCTCCGCTGGCCACCAGCCCCCGCCAACAACCGCTCTGCCCGCTGCTCTGATGCTCCACTCTGCCCACCCGAGCTTTAGCCCCGCGGGCCCCTTCTAGCCCAGCGGTAGGTCATATGGTGAACGTGGGCTCCGAATTCATCCCCTACACGCGCCATGCGCCCAGGGGCCCAATTTTTTTAACCCCAGGGGCTTAAAGCCTATTTTTGGAGATTTTTTGGGCCCTTCTCACTATTTTTGCTCTATCTGGAGCATACGAAGGCCTTTTTTAGACTTCGCTATATCGTCGAAAAGCTCTTTCCGAGCTCTTTCCGACCATGGTGGTTAGGTTTTTTGGCTTTGCTATTTTGATAGTGTTTTTTACTGTCCAAGTCCGATGTCTATTTTTTGCCTTTCGGGAGCCATATCTTGCTCATTCAGACTCTATTTTTGACAAACCAGATATCATCGAAAAGTAGGTTCAGTGAACTTTTCAGTTGCAGGGGTCTTTTTTGTAGATTCTGCTCCAGGTTCTCTTTCCTTTGAGATTTTCTCTTTCGCACTCTAGCAGATTACTTGGGTTCTACAGGTCCTGGAATCTCTTCTTCTGATCTTTTGGCTCACTCTTCTTTCTGACTTCTGAGCTTGTATGCTTCTCTTCTGTAGCATTCTTTATTCTGTAAATGCACTAAGATAAAGTGCCTACTTTTGCATATCTGGGATTTCGAGCACCTTGTGTTTTTTTGTACTCGCACTCAGTTATAAAGTGCCATGGGGGGTTATGATGTTATGTCATTTTGTGCTCATCCACCTTTGTCAAGTGAGCGTACTTTCCATGACATTAGCCTATGTTGTGTGTCAGTGACACCGCCCTTTATCCTATGCTTGTACTTTTGTTGCACTGTTGGTGTTCCCGATTCTTCTTTCTGCAGATGTTGCTGGCATTGCATTTCAGTGTTCCTGTCACCCCTCTCCCTGTTCAACATTATGGGGGGGTTCTCCTGTTGGTTCTATTGCTTCCCGGGTTCGATTGATCAGCTCTTCAGACTTTGTCTTCTCTACCTGGTCATGCACTTTTTTAGTGGGGGTTCTAGCAGTTACTTCTGACAGTGTTTACAGCTTGATGCTTCGGAGATGCTTCTTTCTCTTTCTTGTTCCTTTCTTTGGGACTTTCCCTAGATTGGAGGCTTAGTTTCCTTCATCTAGTTTATTTCTTGTACTTGGGTACCTAATCAGGCCTAGTTGCCAGGACCCATAGTTCCTTTCATGCATTTTGTTTACATGCATCTTTTAGTCTTTAGATGTTTAGCTTCTCTCTAAGTTACACTTAAGGGGGGGTGTTAGAGTTGTCATATTATAGCTAATAATTAATTTATTTAATTATTAGTCTATTATACTCTACGCTTAAGTTAAACTTAGGCATCTTATTATTCTTTAGGGTTTTCACCTTTAGGGTTTCGTGATTCCTTTTATAAGGAATCACCTCTTTGTTTTTCGATAAGGAGTTTTTCACATCATTTTAATTTCTAGAAACATATTGTTAATATATTCTTTTCTGTTACATACGATGTCTCCTCTGGCCTTTTGGCCGCCATAGCTTTCTTCTGTCTTCTGTCTTTGCTTCTTCCATGTGACAGGTTTGCATGCAGGTGTTCTTGGGAGAATAGGGTTCTACCTATTCCAACAGTAACTGTACTATGTACAAAGCATCATATCATATTTGCTTGGGGTTTTATGATTGAGTGATTTTGAGGGGACGTGTTTATAGTTTTGCATATCTTTTTATAGAATAGTCTATTTCATGGTTAGCTTGAGGATAATATTATGGGTATATGAAAACATTCTTTAGTTATTCAATTGAAAGAGGGGATTATAAGGCTTGGAGAGATGGTATGAACAAATATTTTAAATGGCTTAACCTCAATGCCCTAATTCTATAAAGTGGTTCTTCGACCATCAAAGAATCGAGAGGACATGGAGTGGTATCTCAAGACATGGAATTTTCTTGAAATTATGTGTGTTTATGCTGACACCCACAAAAAATGACCCTATCAAATTTTGATTGCCTTATTCCTTGTTGGATTAAACTATAAGAGATATGTGGAAATCTAGATGATACTTCATTCGGGCAAATGTTCAACTTTTTTATAATATGCCAATTCTAATGGATGACTATTATTATTTACTCCATATGATGAATATACTTTGAAAGTTCTATAATACTGGAATTTTTTTTTAATAAATAAGGGTGTAAGAAAATCATTTCCTCCTCTGATGATATCAAAAGATTCTTGAACTAATGTGACTCATATATAGGATTATCCTCCTGCATCTTCAAGAAGTTGAGGATTCTTCACTTTCAAGAATTGTTGATTCTTCAATGTATCATGCTCAAACTTTTTGTGTGGACACTTCATCTCTTGTTGATTATTAGGATGATTACTTAGAAGGATTATACTACTATTTTTTTAATCCCACACACAATATGTTAAGGATAATATTAAGGATATTCATCTCCTCTTTCATGAATTCTCATTGGAAGGTGCATCACATTCTTCAGATATTTTGAGGGTACATTTGTATCTTCTTTCTCCTTCTCAACAACTATATACTTTTATAGAGACATATACAGTGGATACTCATGAGTTGACAATTTCAACTTGTACAATAGGAAATGGGAAGCAATGATAAGAAGCAAATTAATCCTCACTTCGCAATTTTCACATTAGGAAGAAAGGATATCCCCACTAGGCTCAAGGGTTGACTCAAGCTCTTAGTAGGAATATGGTTTGTTCTTCCTTGGGATGTGTAACTGATAAAGTGGAAGAATGACTAAACACAACAATAGATCTAATAGAGAAGATACTAAAAAGTTGATTAAAACAAAATGATAAAAACTGATATTGAGTTGAAACTAATAGAAACGGAAATCAGAAGACAGAACTGACTTGACCCAAAATTTTTAGAGAAAAATGGCATGGACACAACAAAAGTTGATGTGTTCCCAGGGACAGAGCGAGATTCGATGTGTTCCCAACACTTTCAGATGAAACTTCCACGATATTTTCAACTGTTCCTATATTTCCCAAAAAAGTTATGATGGCTTCGTAACCTATTTTTGCACACATAAAAATGAGGAAGAAGGTTGGGAAAAGGGGTTTAGCTTGGTCAAAACCCTGTTTAGGAATCAACCTTGAATTAAAATAAAAGGAAAGGTGTTTTGTCATGTAGTAGAGGCTAGATGTAAACAATAAAGCATATAATACCTTGTAGATGGAATTACTTCTTTAGATGTGATCAAGTATGTTGATGCAATAGCTTTGACTAAACACAAAAACCCAAAAGGAAATCATGCAAGACAAAACCTCATGGAATAAATATTGTAATTCACCATAGAGTTTTATTAAGGAGAAGAAGAATGAAGCTTGATGAATGGATGTGGATCTCCTTTCTTGATAGAAACTCCTTTTCTTGGCCTCCAAAGGGGAAATACGCTATGTCTATAGAAGAAGACGCCTTGATTGCATGAGAAGAAGGAAGACTTGAATGCTTGAACTTGATGGCTCTTGATGGCTTGATAATGGACTCACGAACATGTAATGAATGCTTGCAATGGATTCACAAGTGCATATTGGATACTCACAATAGATGATGAATGGTCAAATGAGGGGAGATAGGGGGTTTATATACATCTCGCATCATTTCAGGGAGTTAAAACTAAGAAGGCCGACCATGGGTCCTTTTTTCCCTCTCAAATCCTGGCATATGGCTATGTCCCAAATTTTGGCCCAATCTCCTAGGGACACATCGCCCATGGTGATGTGTTCCCAGGTACACATTACCAAAGGAGATGTGTTTCTAGGAGAATGGTCCCAGATTTGATTTGGGTGTCAGGGAAGTAGAGTTTGTGCAGGAAAAGAAGGATAACTCACTTCGGGGTCGGAGAAGGTCAAAAGAATGAAATTAAGTGAATAGGTCCTAGGTGAGGAAATGAATTATGGAATTGGATGGAAAATGTGAAAACATGCCTATAAACAAGGTCCAACTTCGAGTTTAAGAAAGATTGAAGAAGGTGGAGGGTCCATATTTGAATTTAGGTGCCTTTTTAGTGCCATATGAGGTCCTACCATTGAAAATGCACTAAAGTAGGCACCAAATGATCCTAAAATTGAGCACAATGTAGGTTCTTTTTTTTAGGACTATACATTTAGCCCCCACTTTAGCGGAAGTATGAGGCAAGCTCAAGCTCATGAGAGAGAGAGAGAGAGAGAGAGAGAGAGAGAGAGAGAGAGAGAGAGAGAGAGAGAGAGAGAGAGAGAGAGAGAGAGCACTAAGTTTAGGGATGCAAGCCCTAAAACAAAGGATCTCAACTTGAACATCTATGCATAAGGACACGAAAAATAAAGAAAACCAAAGGAAAAAAAAGGACAAAAGACACCACACAAAAAAAGGGGTTAGTACTAAAAACCAAAACTCCAAATCAATTAGTAAATGAGACCTCGATCAAAAATGTATCATCCATTAATATCATGCTTGGAAAGCTATTGTAAGAGCATAAGTGGTCCCACATATAAAAAGAAAGAGTATCACCAAAGACAATAAAACTCCATGATATAACCACTAGCATAACGATGAGAGCATGGAAAGAAAGAGAGAAAGACTATGAATCCAAAGGGCTAGCACTTGGTGTTATGCTAGGTGATCCACGAAAAAAGAGGAGATGAAGAAGAGTATAAGGGATAGAAAGTTGTTTTATGCTAGTTTCACCCATCTCAAAGAGAAAGGAGAAGTGATGGTCTAACAAGTTGTGTTATGCTAGTCAATTCTACCTTAAAATTTTGCAAACATGGGCGGCTTTGAAAATGTCTTGCACACAAGGGTGGCTTGAAAATTTTTTGTGCATAGGGGCAGCTTGAAAAATGTTTTGTGCACAAGGGCGGCTTGAAAAAATGTTTTGCATATAGGGTGGCTTGAAAATTTTTTGCGCATAGGGGTGACTTAAAAATATTTTGCACACAGGGTTGGCTTGAAAATGTTTTACACACAAGGGAATATTAAGGATCAGTCTTATGGAAAGCATTTTATCCATGTGGGTCCATGAAAAATGATCAGGTCTAAGGAAAGAATTTTATCCTTAGGCATCAAAACAAAAAAGGCAATTAGTCCTAAGGAAAGCATTGTCTCAGGGATCAAAAACATAAAGTTGCATAATATACAAGGGAGGTCGCATGTATGCCCCCCTCCTTATGATGGAAACATAGGTGGCATCATCAGGAAAGAGAACAATGATACCTACTTACAACAACGAGATACCCTTAAAGCAACAATGTATGTCATAAACTTAGCAAAGAGTGATAACTCTTGTAAGCTAAGAAAATAGATAATCGTGAAAGGATAACCGACTTGTGGGACTTGAGACCCTTTAAAGGAAGAGATCATGTTTGTAATATATCTACCTTCAAAAGGAGTGTCTAAAAAAAGATAAAATCTTAAAGACAAAGAGGGGAAGAGAAAGAGAATGTGCCTTTTTAACCCGCTATTGCTAGGTAAAAAGGGATTCTTGATGAAGGATGACATACTTCAAATCCCAAAGTAAGGGAATTGGAATATCATGAACATAGGTTTAAAATTAAAGAAAAGGTTGTGATCAAGGATACACAAATATTGTATAAGAGATAATCCTGAATCGAAACAAATATTCTTTATAAGAAAGGAATGTTACATGATAAAAAAATGCCACTGTACTAAGGAAAGTAGATTCTTAGAAAACAAAGAATAGGGAAAACATGAAACCTTACCCCACAAGTGTGAAGGCAAGATATAAAATGTATTATTCACCTTTAATGATAGTAACTTTATAATAGACATATCATTCTAAGCAAAATAAATTGTAAACCAGAGAAGGCTCGTAGTGTAAAATGGACATATTTACACCAAGAAGACATCACATTATAAAGTACAAGAAAGTCATCAAGGAAAGAGATGGAGGATTATTTTGTGAGAAACATGCCCATTTGAGGCATGAAAAATATTTTTAAGCAAATACATAAGCATCTCGCCTGAAACAAAGTATCTCACACTAGAAAGGATGTATCATCATGAAATAATACCAATCCATCAAGAGATGAAGAAAATAAAGGATAAGGGACACAACATTATGTCAACTTAGTGATCAAGCCAATTGTAAAATATATGCACTTCCAAACAAAGAAGATTTTCAAAACAAGTTAACAATCTCATTAAAGAGAAATCCTGATCAACAAGTCTAGGCATGGAAGGACATCATAACTTACAAAAGAGATGAAAAAAAATAAAATAATGGATCCTTAGAAGGAAGATGATAAATTTCCCCCCAAGTGAGAAAGAAAGGATGAGTTCCTATTATGATGCCCTTAATACTCATTATGAAAAGAGCCTTTACATAATGGAGAACAAAAGAATAGGAAAAAAGGGAATGATAACTTATATTTTTTATATCAAGAAAATGTAAAAGATCGAGTATTAAAGAAAGAAGACATCTATCTACAAAATCTTCAACCAGTTGTCTAAACTCAACACAATTAGCAAGAGAGTGTTTGTTACTATGATGAAAGAAACATAAAAACTCATCTATAGGCCTTTGGTTTTCAAATTTTTTTTGTATGGGAATCAAATTTGTGAATCACATCTAATTCTCCAAAAGATTCTTTTAGCCAAAGTCAAGCGATTATCAAAAGGTTGAGGAATAATAGTTGGATTTGGAAAAATAATATCAAAGGGAGGTTTTGGTTGAGATGAGGATGGTAAATGGTTATCTTGAGGAGTAATACCACTTGTAGTGATTTGTGAAGGAAGGATCAATAGGGACCTTAATGTCTTGTTCATTAATACCAATTCCTAAGCCCTTATATCCTTGTTGAGTAGTTATATCTTATCCCATGTTGTAATTTTGTTTTAATGTAGAGGGAAAAGGAGGTTGATCTTTATCTTTATAAAAATGTGTGGTATAAGTAGGAATATTCTCTTTAAGAGGTGCTCCATCACTATTTTTATCATCTTTAGGTAGTGAAGAAGAAGAAGGCTTATCATGATCTTGCACTCTTGGGGAAACATCATCAAGAAAGAGTTGGACATTGGGATTATGGATAATGCTCTGATAAAAGGAGGATTTCTTAAGATCATCCAAGGATTCACATAAGATAGCTTCTCTAAGATTATGTATTAGAGTAGGTTGAGGAAGAGGAGATCTAGGTCTCGCCAAAATGGGGTCATTGGGAGCTAGATCTCGATCGTCATGATTACTAAGCATTAGAGGATTAGGATTAAGGAGATTGATATTAGTGTCATCCTTAGGTTCATCCACATATTTCATGCATTTTGCTAAAATTTTAATGATAAAAGCACATGAAATATTGATAAGGGACTTGAAACATGCCTTATAAGGGAGAAATATATTAGATAATGTCTTAATGCCATATGCAAGAATACCATGAAGGAATACAAACATGATAAAATGAAAGAAATCACAATTCACTCCATGTGATTGATAAAAAGAATTAAGGAGGAATGTAACCACATGTGTTATGACATACCAATCTAATTTAGTGAATTCCATAGTTAATGAAATATAAAACCAAAATTAGAATGAAAATGTAGCAAAATAGTGATTAATAAATTTGTCCACAAAGTAGATCTGAATGCATACAATGTATCAAGGTTTTCTATTATAATGCATACAAAGGAGGTCATGCAAAGAAGATCTAGCCACCAATTCAGAAGTATGTAACAGAGTCAGGCTCACCAAAATGTATAATGCGTGAACCTATAAGCACATAAAGGGAATCTCACACTGAAATCAGAAAGTAAATGTAACGAGTCAGGTTCACCAAAATGTAAAATAGGAAATGAGAAGCAATGATAAGGGGAAAATTACTCCCCACTTTGCAATTTGCACATTAGGAAGAAGGGATATCCCCACTAGGCTCAAGGGTTGACTCAAGCTCTTAATGCAAAAGAAGCTAGATCTATAGGAGAATACACCTTGATTTCTTGAGAAGAAGGAAGAATTTAATGCTTAAACTTGATGGCTCTTGATGGCTTGATAATAGACTCATAAACGCGTAATGAATGCTTACACTGGATAATGGATTCACGAGTGCATAATGAATGCTCATGATAGATGATGGATGATAAAATGAGAGATAGGGGGTTTATATACACATTGTATCATTACGGGGAGTTAAACCTAAGCAAGCCGACCACAGATCCTTTTTTCCCTCGCAAACCCTAGTATTGGGCTCTAAGCCAAATTTGGGTCCAATCTTCTAGGGACACATCGCCAATGGAAGGGAAACAAGACTGACAACTCACTTTGAGGTTTGAGAATGTCAAAAAGCCTAAAAATAAGTGAATAGGTCCTAGGTGAGGAAATGAATTATGGGATTAGATAGAAAATGAGAAAACATGCTTAGAAATAAGGTCCAACCTTGAGTTTAAGCAAGATTGAAGGAGGTGGAGGACCCATATTTGAATTTAGGTGTCTTTTTAGTGCCATATGAGCTCCTACCATATAAAATACACTAAATTAGTCACCAAGTGATCCTAAAATTGAGCACAAGTTAGGTGCTTACTTTTTAGGACTATACACAACTTAATTACCATTTATGTTGACATCTTATGCAATGGTACCTAATTATTTATATCAATGATTGTCATAGTTTGGTATTCTTTTGGAGTGGCATTTAAAGACTCATCATAATATGTAGTCCATATTCTACTTTAAATTTAACATTTTTCTCCATTTTCACCTTCTTTAGTTAAGATTGGGACTCCTCACAATGTGTCATTTAGAAACTTCTAGAGAGATATATACTTATTTCCTCATATTCCTCTCATAATTGGGAAGATATCTTGCATGCATTATTGACTCTATTTATTCCTAAGGGGATGATTTTTTTTCAATGATCTTGGGTCACCTTGAGTTTCATGTTATTCATCTACCATCATAAGTATTTTGGGGGTTTATTTTACCTTCTCACATAATTCTTTCTTATGGGGGGAACTTTTCCATGGAATGAGGTTTTATACTTCTTGTCTTGTAGATAGAATTTTTTTCTCTCATTTGAGTTGGAGTTTTTCCTCACAAGGTTTTTTACTTGTCTTTATTTCTGATCTATTGTATTGTATTTGTTTATGGGTACCTTACACATCCTAGTAGTTGGGACCCATCTTTGCACATTTCGGGTTCACACTAAGTTGCACTAAAGAAGGCCCAGATTAAATAGGGTTACTACCTAACTAGCTCCACTATTAGGTCCCTTTCACATCTTATCACTTAATTTTACTTAGAGTACACATAAAAATCTATAGAAATATCAAAGTCTCGTGTGATATTTTCTTATCTTATCACTTCATTTGACTTAGAGTACACAGAAATCTCTAGAAATCCCCAAGTTTCGTGTGATCTTATCTTTTCTTATCACTAATGTCTTGTATAACCAAGGGGGTTCCCTTTTTAGTCTCATTCTATTATATTCATTTGTTCTAGTTGCATTCTTTATAGGAATGTTAAGCACATCATATTTTTGAGAGGGGGAGGGAGTGAATTAGTAATTACTTAAATTCAAACAATTCAATTTGCAACTTTCACTTTAAATCAAATCTAACATAAATGGAAATTGAAAGCAAATCATGCACCACAACTATTCCACACAAGGACACCAAATTTTTACATGGAAAACCCAATGAAGGGAATTCCATGGTGAGATTTATCTCACAATAAGGGCTACAACCCGAGGAAGAAACTACTCTTCAAAGAATTTTTTATGGAAATACCAAAGTAAGATCACTTCTTCCTATATATATAATATTACATTATAATGAATGACAAACATTTATCTTATTTAAATGTTACAATCCTTTTTTCTCACACTAATCCATTTGACTCAATTGACACACATTACACAATAATTTGATCTTATATATATATTTCCTCTACAACAACTCAAAACTTCAACTAGGTTATCCCCAAGAAAATTTTTACTCAAAATCATATAACACATTGTTAGTAGGCCTCAAATAATTGAATAATGAAATATAATGAGTTGTAGATCAACCCAAAGCATAAATAATTTATCGGGATCAAACCATAATTGAAGGGAAACAAGACTGACAACTCATTAACAACTTCACTAAAATTATCAACTAAACATCTTTATGCTATAGGGGAGAGACTAAAAACATAATGTAGATCACGGTATGAGAATTATGAAACTTTTATCCCTACAACCTTCTTTTGAAGTATCTTATCATTATGTGATGGTACAAGTAGAGAAACACATTGAAGTAAGGAAAAAAGAGTATCACGAACTAACTGTAACACAACAACACTTTAGAGATTTCATTGTGGTACATATATAATTTGAAACTTTCATGGATCATATTTTATACATTATCTATCATGCCCTCAATTTTGCATAGTCATATCTATCATTTTGGAGGAATGGAGAGAATTCTAGCTAACTTCTGAGACACTTTACACTATCATGGTGCAATCCAAGAAATAAACAATCATCATTTTTTCTATAGAAGAACTCAAGACATGAAAACCTTGAAATAATATTCTTAATGGTTAAAAATCTTATGTCTATTATCGCAAGAAAAGAGCTTGCAACGTGGAGGAATGCAAACCAAAATATTGAGACCTAATCAAAGGGAAAATAGATTGTTTTGAGTCTTGGTCAATTTTCTCAATAATGAAAGTGAAATATAATATTTGTTACTATTTTACTAATATTCATTGATTACTTGAATCATTCAAGACCAAATTCACATTTTTACACTCCTCGGGATATTCTATATATAAATAATTTTATCATAAACATTAGGGGAAAAGGTACAACTGATACTTCCAATGCTTCTGGACTAGATTATGTTGTGTTTACATTTTCTTGGGCTTTTGAACAGACCATTTATCATCAACCATGTTTCTTTGGAAATTTAGATACTTCTAAAACATGTGAACCCATCCAAACACCTTAATTGATATCATCAAATTATGTTGGTCATATAGAATTCTTCACAATCAAGCAGACTCATCCAAACAACCTTTCTTATCCTCAAACATGTGGGTCCCATTTCTTTATCTCTGTCAAACCAATATCTCAAGCACACCAATCGAAAATTATCTCTCTACCTCTACAACTATAGTGATCTATCTCTATACAAGTATGATAGGTTGACATCAATGACAACATATTGCATGTATTCCAACAAGGAGTAAAACTAATTCTTGTCATATTGATCTGTACAACCACACAAAAATGATCCTATCAAATCTTGATACCCTTATTCCTTGTTGGGATAAATTATAGGATATATATGGAAATCTATATTATACTCCATTCCCAAATGATCATCCTTTTCATATGTGAATTCTAATGGATGATTATTATAATACTCCATATGATGAAGATACCTTATAAGCTCTAAAGTTTTGGAAATGTTATAAAAAAGAAGGGTAAGAAAAATGTATCCTTCTCTAATGATATCAAATGATTCTTAATTTTATATGAATCTTATATAGAATTATCCTCCTACATGTTCAAGTAAACATCAAGAGGTTGAGGACTCTTCACTTTCAATAATTGTTGCTTCTATAGTTCATCGCATTGCTCAAACTTGTGTGGACACTAAGTCATAAGATTCTTCATCTCTTGTTGATTGTTGGGATGATCACTTAGAGGGATTACATTATTTATTTGTTTAATTCCACACACAATTTCTTAACGATGGTATTAAGGATATTCCTCTCCTCTATGATGAAATCTCATAGGAAGGTGCATCCAACTCTTCAAATATTTTGATGGTACATTTAGATACTCTTGCGCCTTCTCCACGAATATATACTTCTATAGTGATAGACTCAATAGATACTCATGAATTTACAAGTTCAACTTAATCATAATTTATGTTGACGTCTTGTGTTGTTGTACCTAACTCATTATATCAATCATTTCATAGCTTTGCATTCTTTTGGAGTGATATTTGGAAGACTCATCATCATCATTGGTCCATACTTTTCTTCAAGTTTAACATTTTTCTTCATTGTATCCTTCTTCAGTTAATATTGAGACTCCTTATGGTGTGGTATTTGAGAAAATTCTAGAGAGATATCATTTCCCTCATATTCCTCTCGAGATTGGGAAGATATATTGCATGTTTTGGGATGGATTGACTAGCATAATTCAACTCGATAGAATATTTTACCTTTCCTTGGTGCCAAAATTTAAGATGAGTTAACTGGCATAACACCTTGCTACATGATTCAACTCTCTTTGCACCAAACTCTTGGGATGAGTGGAACTAACATACCACAACTTTCTAGACTATTTCAAATATTCATCCTCTTTTCACACAATATAACACAACTTGTTGTCCAATAGAATATGTGCTCTTTCATGGATCACCTAGAATAAAACAACTTGCTAGCCCATAGAATCCATGTTTTCTTTCTCTATCCCTATGAGCCCATAGCATAACACACCTCAATAATTGATTCGATCATGGTGCCTTATATTATCATTGATGGATGCTCTTTCTCTTTCCATGTGACCACCTATGCTTGTGCAATTATGTAATAACATTTTGAGAATGATATTAGTAGTTTAAAATTTTGATCATTGAAAATTTTGATCATTGAGGTCTCTTACACTAATTAAAATGGAGCCTTTGTTTTTAGTACTAACCCCTTTTGTATGTGTCTTTTATTTTTATTTTCTTTTATGTGTTCTTGTATGTGGTTGTATGAGTTAAGATCCTAAGGTTCAGGTGCTCTCTCTCTCTCTCTCTCTCTCTCTCTCTCTCTCTCTCTCTCTCTCTCTCCCCCCCNCTCTCTCTCCCTCTCTCTCTCTCTCTCTCTCTCTCTCTCTCTCTCTCTCTCTCTCTCTCTCTCTCTCTCTCTCTCTCTCTACCATGAGTATGCATGTATACTAATACTCCTGCTAAAGTGGGGGCTAAACGTAGCATCATAAATTGTAACCATATATAATTTGCACCACATTTTGGGTCCTTTCCGTGTGTGGTGTCCTAACTCATACCCAAGCTCATTTATGGCTGAAATACTAAATAACTTATGTCATATTACCACATGGTGATTAGAATAGCTACCCTATATTAAATTCACATCACCTCCAACAACATTAGTATAATTTTTTGGGTCAATGGTGCCTGAGGCACTCTTGACCCTCCAATTTCAGCCCAAATTTGAACATGTTGACATTGAGTTCCTATCATTTTCTCCTTGATCCCAGTGTTTCAATAAGATCATTAGAAGTTGTCTTAATTTGAAAAACTACCTTGAAAACCCTATATAAGAGTGTTCTTCTAATTCATTTTCACATCATTCTCTCATCCAATTACATTTAAGAATAATTCAAGCATCAGACACTCAAAGGGACATTTCATCTCACCATATTATTTAGATTTAAGCATGGAAATTACAACAACCTTCATGCAAGCATGTACTTATGATTAATTTCCTATAGGTGTTGTCAAATCATGTTATTACATCAACACTTATGATCACATTTAAAGAGCATTGCATCAATAAGGAATAAGATTCAAATACTTCATTTTTAGATCTAGCCTCTAAGATATTACAACATGCTTTTATTTTATCTCAATTACATTTCAATTTTATGCTTAGTTAAAAAATTGGATTTTGACCTAGGCAAACCCCCATCAACCCAATATTTTCCCTTGTTTAGTGTGTAGGTGGAAGGATATAAAAAACATGGATTTGGGATTAGATTGAGTTGAAAAAGACCTACATATTGGACTTTTACCAATCTAAACAGGAAAGGTCTACATCGCTCCAAACAATGTAGTCCTAGACATTTGTGATGATATCTTTTTGAGGATGCTTCTAAGCAACATACTAATTCCAAATTTATCAGGTTTTTTCGCATCTGACATTGTTGGGTCAATGTTTCCCCAAGTGACATTGTCCTTCCATTTTTTTCTCAGATTCAAACACAGTTTCGTTTATGTATCCTCTTTCTAGATCTATATCAATAGTCTACATATTAGTCTAGTGGTTTCATGTGCATGTCAAAACTCATCCATTTCATACCTTTGGCCCTAGACCCACCATTTACTCTACATATTTTTAGTGTCATTTCCAACTCAAATAAGGAGCGTTGACTTCACTTTGTGCCCAATGCTTTGAGCCAAGAGAATCAACTCTTCTTTTATATATTAAAGTTGAAATATGTGTTAGAATAACTGAGAGGGGGGGGGGGGGGGGGAATCNGGGGGGGGTGAATCAGTGGCCACAATAATATTCCAATAATATGAACCCAAAAACTTATTACCAAAATTATAAGCCTCTAGTTATCTTCAGTCCTACAAGATGAATGCCTTCAACTAAACTCAACAAATAACTACTACTCGGAGTTCACTGTTAAACCTTATTCTTACTGTTTATCGATTAGCAGTATTTTATTTACCGAAATACAGTAAACAACTTAGTGTATGCCGATCAATCTAGATTAGTTATGTGTATTGCAAAACACTAAAGTAATGACTCATAAACACAATGACACATGGGTTTTTAACGTGAAACCCTGTTAAGGGAAAAACCACTTGGGACTGGTAACCCAAAATTTTCACTCTTCTGAAGTGAGCTTGGTGAAGAGCCAACCCTTTTAAAGGTTACAAAAACACAGTTAGGTGTGACCTTGTTAGAGGATTTAAATAGAATAGTTTGTCACTTGATATCGGGCATCTCTATGCTACCTTTTATGACCAAACCCAGTGTAGTTTGTCAAATGGTATCTAGCATCTCATGCTATCTTCATGACCAAAATTTTTGATACTCCTTGGGATGTATCTCAATATAGAAAGGATTGTTAAGTCTTGCTCGATTAAGAGACTTTATGATCCAATGGTTAAAATAAAACATTAAATGATTTGTTCACATATACAACTATACTTTATAGATTTTTAGATCTATTGTAAGCTCATAATACCTTTCTAGTCAATGTATTTTTTCAATGCCTTTGCTCCACCTCTTTTTGCTTGGTGATATTGTGCTTCTCCATTGTTCGATGTCTGCAGAATTATCTCTATTCTTCAGCTTGATTGATAAGGTCTGATTGAAGTTCGCCTTCATCAGTTTCTCCTCAACATCCTTCTTCTCTATTCACCCCCTAAATCACAATCAATTAGCTTGTCTCTTTATAGACATGATATCACAGTTTCTTAGTTCTTGACTTTCTTATTCTTGGCATGATCCGTAATTTTAGTCAATCTTTATTTAAAGCTTTACTTCAGTTTGATCCTGTAGATTTCTCTTTGACAACTGTCATAAAATAACTTTAAATCTTTTACTTATCTCTGGCTTTAACTTGTCAATGAAAATAATATTAACAACCAGTTAACTCCTTCTTTAGCTCTTGCTAGCTAAGTCTTTTGTCATTTTTGAACTTCAGTTCCTTTCGGTGTTTTAACTCTTAGTTAGTTTTGATCAACACTTCAGTTCTCCTCAGACATCACTGTGAAGTTTTTCTCATCGATAATGCTTGTAATTCTTCTCATCAGTAATGCTTGTCAGGTTTCTTGCTCGGGCATCATTGTGACATTCCTTTCGGGTTTCTCTATCTGTCAGGGTGCACTGCCCATCGGTGTTTGTAGTCACTTAGTGAATGATGATCTTTTATGCATTACTGAAAGCATAAATTGTATTATTATGATTCTCTGAAGTCTTTGACACTTTATATATAACCAATCAGATTATATCAAGTTGACATCAATGAAAATACAATCCATTAACTGATTTAATGTCTTGCATTAATTTTTGGTAGCTTGGTGATCATCAACTTAACATCTTCAAACATTGAATCACTTATAGTTCATGAATCTCTCCCTTTGGCATTGATGGAAACACACTACATTATCACACTATATTATTTCTAATACAATATGAAATATAACAGTTGTAGTTCATCAATCTACCAATCTTATTATTCTATAACCAATACAAATGTCTGGCTCTCGATAGGCTCATATAGCTTAGATTTGTTTCGTGCAGAGTGCCTTCTTCAATCATCAATCCCTTCACTGGATAGATGTAGTAGCTTCTGATTCTTTCTTTGATATTGTCTCTCCCTTTTACTATTCCTCTCCTTGATCATCTCTTTTTCCTTTGACAACAATAAGTCATCTTTCCATTTTGATATATTTCTCCCTTGTATGTAACATCTGATATCTTCTCTCCCTTGTGATAGTCATGATGGATATTTCATATGTAATCTCTCCCTTTGGATATTCTGGATATTCTCTCCCTTTGAATTCATAGGAACTTCTCTCCCTTTTGGATAATGATATAATATCTCCCTTTGACAACAATGTCAAAGTAAACTTTGATTATGCCAAAGTTATATCCTTTCACCTTTTTATAATATACTCCTTGAATTTCCCTATCCATCAACAATACATTGACTCTAGTTTTCGGTGTAGATATGTACCTTTTTATGTACTAATGTATCTTTGCAGTCCATCTCTGTGCTTGCATCAACATGAATAATCTTCTGATTATGTGTGTGCTGATGCAGCCTCCTAGTCAGTTTACTGACCAATAGACAAGGATCGGACCCCTAGTCTGTTTCTCAGGTACTCAAATGTATCTTTAGGCAATGGCTTGGTGATTATGTCAGCTAATTGTTCCTTGGATTAAACATATTCCAATATCACATCTTTTTATTGCACTTGTTCTCTTAAGTAATGATACTTGATAGAAATATGCTTGGTCTTAGCATGCATGAATGGATTCTTAGATATGTTAATTGCATTGGTATTATCACAATAGATAATCACTGGTTCAATAATTTTCATATTCATACCTTCCAATAACTATTTGATCCAGGAAATGTTAGAGCAGTTTGCAGCAACAACCACATATTATGCTTTTGCAGTAGACTGTGAGATGCATCCTTGCATCTTGTTGATCCATGTGACAATTCTGTCACCCATGAAGAATTCTCCTCCAGTTGTGCCGTTTTGGTCATCTAAGTTTCCAGCCCAATCAACGTCTATATAGACTTGAAGCTCAAATTTTCCTTCTCTTTTATACCATAAGCCATAGTCCTCAATGTTCTTTAGATATCTCATAATTCTCTTGACAACAATCATGTGTGTTTCTTTGGGATTAGCAGAGAATCTTGCAACTATTCCCACTACATGTGCTATATCTGGCCTGGTACGAACAACATACATTATTTTTCCAATCATTGATCTATTCAAGGTCTAATTTACCTCATTTGATTTGTCTTCTTTTGTCATCTTACATCTGGTTGCCATAGGTTTTCCAACTAGCTTGGAATCTTCCATTTTGAATATCTTCAGCACTTCCTTGATGTATTTGGACTGAGTGATATATATGCCAACATCTTGTTAAAGAATCTGTAGACCAAGAAAGAATTTGATCTCCCCAAACATAGACATTTCAAAATATTTTCTCATTTCATTAGCAAAGGATATACATAACATTTTATTTCCCCCAAATATGATATCATCAACAAATATCTCACCAATCAGAATATTACCTTTAGTATCTTCTTTTAATTACAGATTGGTATTTTCACTTGTTCTTACAAATTCAATGCTTATGAGATAGCAGTGAAGTCTTTCATACCATGCTCTAGGTGCTTGTTTCAATCCATAGAAGGCTTTATGTAGTCTACATACCATGTTTCTCTTGTTTGGATCAAAAAACCCTTCTGGTTGTTCAATGTATACCTCTTCTTCCAGTATTTAATTTAGGAATGCAGATTTGACATCCATCTGGTATACCTTGAATCCTTTGAATGCAACATAAGAAAGTAAGATTCTTACTCCTTCTAGTCTAGCAACGGGTGCAAAGGTTTCACCATAATCAATACCTTCTTCTTGTGCATACCCCTTGCATACTAATCTTGCTTTATTCCTTGTGACTTCTCCATTCTCATTCATCTTGTTTTTGAATATCCATTTGGTTCCGATGAAATTATTGTCATCTGGTCTTAGTACTAGTGTCCATGTACTATTCTTCTCAATATGTTCTATCTCTTCATTCATAGCACTGAACCATTCTTCACTTTCAAGTGCAGTATTAATAGATTTAGGCTCAAAATCACAAAGTAAACATCTAGTGTTTAGTGACTTACTTTTTGTTCTCATCCAGCCTTCTTGTCTCCTATGATCTGATTCTATGGATGATGTCTTCTGACATACTCAGAAAGTTTTGGTTCAGCTCTTTGTCCATCATTCTGATCATCTTCTTGACCTTCATTCTGATCTCCATCGCTCGGAACACCATCTTGAGGATTTTCTTGATTTTTGGTAATTGTAGCATGATGCTCTGGTGTAATGTTTTTTTTCTCGGGAGCAATAGACATTTTCTTGGGTAGAGTGTCAAGTTCTTCAGTGTAAATAAACCTATTGTAGTCTTTTGGTTCTCTTTTGCTTTCCTCATCATTTTTCTTTGCATATTCATCTATTCTGATATTTGCACTTTCAATGATCTTGCTAGAGGACTTGTTAAGACATTTATAAGCCTTGCTCTTGGTGGAATACCCTAGAAAGATACCTTCATCACTTTTGGAGCCAATCTTTCCATTTCTATCATCTTTTAAAATATAACATTGACTACCAAAGATTCTAAAGTAACTTACATTGGGTGTGTAACCATACCAAAGATCATAGGGTGTCTTTCTTCAATTGTACTCTATTTAATGTGTAGACAATAGTACTGACAGCTTCTCTCCAGAAGGTTTGAGTGATTCTTTTCTCTATCATCAGTGTTCAAGCACAATCAACGATGGATTTGTTTCTCCTTTTAGTGATCCCATTCTGTTGTGGTGTTCTTGGTGCAAAAACCTATCTTTTAATTCCATGCTCATTGCAATAGTTAGTGAATTCATCATAAATAAATTCCCCTCCTCTATCTGATCTTAAGCATTTCAATTCCTTACCACTTTGTTTTTCTACCATAGCTTTATACCATTTAAACATCTTGAATGCTTCTATTTTTTCTTTCAGAAACATAACTGTCATTATTCTAGAATAATCATCTACAAATAGAATGAAATATCTATCTCCATAGTAACTCTTTGTCCTCATAGGTCCACATAGATCAGTATGGACTAATTCTAGAATTGCATTGGATGTATGGGCTTTTCTCTTGAAACTAGACTTTTTCATCTTACCTTTTTGACAATTCTTACACATGATATGCTCAGGCTTTGTCATGCTCGGTAAGCCTCTTACTTTCCTTTTATTGGCTATCTTTACTATGTTGTCAAAATTCACATGACATAATCTCTTATGCCACAACCATATGTCTTCGTTTCTATCCATCAAACAAGTAGTGTTTGTATCATCAAGATAGAAAAAGTTACCTTTTGTATGTTCACCAATTTTGATCAACCTTCCCGATTCATTGAAGAACTTTGCCTTATTATTCTCAAATGCAACTCGGTGAATTATTTTATTTAGCTGTGAAACACTCAACAGATTATAATTAAGTCCTTTTACCTAGTATGCATTTTCAAATTTTATCAGGTTGTTCAACACTATAGTTCCTTTACCTTCCACTGGACAAGGTGTGTCATTACCCATTCTTATTGATCCACCATTATAGTACTCAAAAGTTTCAAATTTTTTTTTATCACCGGTCATGTTGTGAGTGTAGCCACTATCTATAATCTAGACATCATTCTTACTAACCTTAGATATGAGTGCAGTCTCTACATACCTTTCTTCTTCATCTGAATCATCCTTCATGGCCACAAATACCATCTTAATGTCTTCATTAGATTCTGTGTCAGTATCTCCATCTCTGTTCTCAGCTAGGTAACAAGCTTTCTTCCCTTTGTCCTTGTATTCTCCAGTATCTCTTCTGTCAGATTGTTGGTTGCTTCAGTAATCTCTGTTGTCACTTCTATAACACTTCTTTTCATATGATCTGTTATTACTACTGTCATCTTTTCTTCTGTTAGGACATCTTGCAGTATCTAAGTATTGAACAACATCATTTCCAATACTTGATAGGTGGAGTCTTATCCTGCTTTTCCATGCAAAAGTTGTCTTTTTCAACTTGGGCACATCTCGTTTGCTCATCTTGTGGTCTTTTTCTTGCGCTGTTAAACTCCCTTTCTAAGCACACAAGCTCTAATATTACCAATTGTTAGAATAACTGAGAAGGGGGGGGGGGGGGGGGGGGTGAATCAATAGCCTCAATAATGTTCCAATAATATGAACCCAAAAAATTATTACCACAATTATAAGCCTCTAGTTATCTTTAGTCCTACCAGATGAATGCCTTCAAATAAACTCAACAAATAACTACTGCTCAGATTTCATTGTTAAACCTTATTCTTACTGTTTACCGATTAGGAGTCTTTTATTTACCAAAATGCAGTAAATAACTTAGTGTATAGCGATCAATCTATATTATTTATGTGTAATGAAAAACACTAAAGTAATGACTCATAAACACATTGGCACATGGCTTTTAATGTGGAAACCTTGTTAAGGGAAAAAACCACTTGGGACCGGTAACCCAAAATTTTCACTCTTCTGAAGTGAGCTCGGTGAAGAGACAACCCTATTAAAGGTTTAAAACACACTGTTAGGTGTGACCTTGTTAGAGGATTTAAATAGAACAGTTTGTCACTTGATATTAGGCATCTCTATGCTACCTTTTATGACCAAACCCAGTGTAATTTGTCAAATGGTATCTGACATCTCATGCTATCTTCATGACCAAACTTTCTGATACTCCTTGGGATGTATCTCAATATAGAAAGGATCGTAAAGTCCTGCTCAGTTAAGAGACTTTCTGATCCAATGGTTAAACTAAAACAGTAAATAATCTATTCACATATATAACTATACTTTACAAATTTTTAGATCTATTGTAAGCTCATAATACCTTTCTGATCAATGTATCTTTTCAATGCCTTTTCTCGACTTCTTTCTACTCGGTGATGCTGTGCTTCTCTATTGTTCAGTGTTCGCAGAATTAGCTCTGTTCTTCAGCTTGATTGATCAGGTCTGATTGAAGTCTGCCTTCATCAGTTTCTCCTCAGCAACCTTCTTCTCTATTCACCCCCTAATTCACAATAAATTAGCTTGTCTCTTTATAGACATGATATCACTATTTCTCAATTTTTGACTTTCTTGTTCTTGGTGTGATCCGTAATTTTAGCCAATCTTTCTTTAAAGCTTTACTTCTATTTTATCTCGTCGATTTCTCTTTGACAACTAGAATAAAATAGCTTTCAATATTTTACTTGTCTCTGGCTTTAAATTGTCGATGAAAACAATATTAACAACCAATTAACTCCTTCTTGAGCTCTTGCCAGCTAAGTCTTTTGTTGTTTCTGAAATTCAGTTCCTTTCGGTGTTTTAACTCTTAGTTAGCTTCGATCAACACTTTAGTTCTCCTCGGGCATCTCCGTCGGGGTTGTCTATCCGTCAGGCATCACTGTGATGTTCTTCTCATTGGTAATGCTTGTAATTATGCTCATCGGTAATGCTTGTCGGGTTTCTTTCTTGGGCATCATTGTGACTTTCCTTTTGGGTTTCTCTGTCCGTCAGGCTGTACTGCCCGTCGATTTTTGTAGTCACTTAGTGAATGTTGATCTTTTATGCATTACTGAAAGCATAACCTTTATCATTCTGATTCTCTGAAGTCTTTGACACTTTGTATATAACCAATTAGATTATATCAAGTTAACATCAATGACAATACAATCCATTAGCTGATTTAATGTCTTGCATTAACTTTCAGTAGCTTGGTGATCATCAACTTAACAGCTTCAAACATTCAATCAGTTATAGTTCATCAATATGCCTAGTTTCCTAGTTTGCATACATAAACTAGTGAGCCATGCCTTCCTACTTTATGGGTCCATTCTTATTTGGTGGGTCAATCTTCATTGAATGTGGTTTGATCATTTTTTAAACTTGGCACTGGTCGTTGAGTGGAGGGTGAAGTATTATATCCTTAGTTGACATGTTAATTATTGTTGTACAATAGGTGGGGTGGTTTTATTGTACGAAGTTCTTTTTTTTGGTAGTTTAATGCTTCACTATTCCTTGACCAACATTTTCCTCTTTGATTGACAAAGGTTTTATTTTTCCTATGCTTGGGGTTCTATTCTCATGTCCTATAGACATTCCAATTTTTTCCACAATTGTATGGTAGGTCATCTTTATTATTGACCTTGAAAGGTGGAAAATTGAGCTCACTTCATTGGTCCTTATAATTTTTTCACATACTATTTTTTTTTGCAATGGAAAGGTTGTTTGGTTTGTGTTTGGATAGTCATGCTTGATATCATGCATTTTAGAGTCTTATTTACATGAGGAGGTGTCTGGAGAGGTGGGATGGAATTAAATTTCATTGACAGAGCTAGCTTACTGGGGATTCGTCCCACAGTGGTTGTGGGAGAGATATTTTGGCTCTTTATCTACCTCAACACCTTCACATTTAGTTGTGAGTTAGTTTGTGGTGAATCCTGTGGTCTATGGCTTATGAGGGATTTAGGTAGCATGGGTTTCCCAAAACCATTTTGAATGTCTTTAAAATAAATTTTATTCTATATATGTACATCTTTTAGGTTTCCCCTAGGGACAGTTAATTTAGCATTTCAAATTTTTACACTCTGGTTGACTACTTGGTGGTTTTGGCAATTGGAAACATTTTATTTGCATGGGTTTACTTCATATGTATATAAAAACTTGCATTCTGATTATGGATCATTTGTACATATTTCATAAGCATTTTCATTTGTAGACACAATGAGATAAATTGTGAAATTCTTGTACATGTATTTTGAGGATTTTGCACATATATGTGCCAATTTTATTTTTTTGGCGAATTGCTACCAAGGGGTAGCGCCCATATATTAATATAAAAAAAAATTAGTTACAAAATTTATATTAGAAGAGCACACCACATGTGGATTGCCACACCATGTGAGAGGCAGCCCAATAGTGGAAACACCAAAACAACCCGAAGGAGAGTCACTTAATTCATGAGGAGGCAATAGCCTTAACAATATCAAAATGAAGGATATCTTTGAGATCGGGCCAAGAGGAAGAAAAATCACAAATCTGACTCTCGACAACCCCAAGTGTAACCTTTGAAAAAAAAATCAGCCGCTTTATTTCCTTTACGATATATGTGTGACAAAGTGAACTCCATATTTGAGAGGAAATCCTTGATAGCAGTTATCCAAGGCCAAAATTTCCAATTCTCCTTAATGTTTTGCAATACTGGATTCAATAACAAGATTCAAATCCCCTTCAATCACTAGGTGGTTCAAAACCCATTTGCAACACAAACGAAGGCCTTCATGTAATGCAAATAATTAAGCATCGTTGTTAGTTCCTAGTGGCAAACAAACAACACCCAACCATAGAGCCTTACCATGGCAATTTCTAATGATGACACTGTAGCCCAATCTCCTAGAGTTTGATGAGGAAGCCCCATCTAAATTAAGCTTGAGCCATATTATTTTCCTTGCACTATAAAGTTCCATGGGGTATTTCATAGTGCCTTTTTTATTTGTCAATCACAACTTTGTCAAGTTAGTGACCCTCTATGATGCTAATAGATCTTAGCGATTATTGATATATGCATGTATTCCTTGTTGTTGCAAACTATTTTCTCAGTTGCATGTACTCAATGTTTGATTACATCAAATTTTGTATCTACTCATTTCATACATTACTTAGTGACACACAGTTTCAATTGACCTGACACACCTCTCCCTAATAAACATTATGAAGGGTATTATAATGTTTGTACTAATGATTCCTCGATTTTTCTTGGAGTCAGTTATGTGAAAATCTTGCACTCTTATATTTTGGAGGTAACGTTTAATCATTAGTTGATCTTGGTTATTTAGGCTATTGCACTTGTATTTTTAACTTACATAGGTTGAGTAGTGATGATGAGATTACTCATGCATATTTATGTGTCGTATGTTTTTTATTGATAAATGTTTTCCTTTGTTTTATATCTAATCATTGTTTATGTAGTTTCATTTAGGGTAGTCATGTAGATTTTCACCTTCTTGTTCCTAATCAAAATATTTTTTTAAAGGAGGTTCTTCAATTATAGCACTATATCAGTCATCCTTTGACAATTGTCTACAACTTCTTCATACTTTAGTGATGTTCTTCATGTTTCTCTTATTTTAGGAACATTGTTTTAAAGGCTTGTTAGTCCTTCACGTTTTCTCTTTTGGAGAGAATTTTTCGCCCAGATGGTTTTAATCCTTTTCTCCATTTGTGAGATATCAAATTACATTTTTGGATGGGTACCTAACATGAATATTTTGTTCAAACACATCTTGCACAATCTTTCATCTCCCTAAGTTGCACTTATGGGTGAGTGTTGGAGTGAATTTTTCTTTATCCCATTTTAAGTTTACTTATGCTTTATGTTAGTTGTCCTAGGTGGCATCTAAAAGTTTGTATAATGGAGCATATCTAATTACTAAATTTTTGTGACTTAGCATTTAATATTGTGCATTATGAATTTACTTTTAGTTGTAGGTATTTAGCGCATATCTCATCACACATGATTTATAGGAGGTGTTTGTACATTGTAATTCACCTCATATCTCAATTTCATTATTTCCTCATTGGTGAAGTAGTTCTCCATATTGCTTCTCTTGGTGTTCTGAAGGCTATTTGGTTTGCAGGTTGTTGTTCTTAGGTTACAACAACATTTTCAATTTGGTAAAATTTGAAGAAAAATTATCTAAGTTTTGGCAAATTAGGGGTATAGTTTGTATTAGGAATAAATTATAACTTTTAAGAGTTTCAAGGACCATAAAAATGTTGATAGTTCTTGCTTCTACCATAATCCCCAGTGGTTCCTATTAATATTGATATTATTTATAAAAAAAGGAGACTTAGCTTTTCGATGAAATTCTTTAATGATTGTAAATAGTTTACATTAGTGAAGGAACCTTTGATAAAGTGAAGTTCTTCTTAAGTTATCATCAGAGTGAGAAATCTCAACAATAGTCCAATGGAGTTTTATTACATAGAGTCATAACTTTGAGCAGTTCCTAGAAAATTGAACTTTTTTTATAAGCTCCCAGTACATACTAAATTTTCGATGAAATCGCCTAAAATGAAAATTTGAGATATGGAGTAATAGATAGTTCCCAATGGGATGGAAATCCTTGACTAAGTGGAATGCTTAACAATATTGATTAGCTAAAAATCACTAATAAATTTCATGGTCTCATTAGATGCATCAACAACAAAGAAATGAAATAAACTTGGAAGACATTGAATAATTCCTAGAAGGACAAGAACCTCTTACTTGGTGGTGGGTTGCTAGTTCACATCAAAGGAGGAACCACCCTCAATAAATAAAGAAAAATACAAACATTTTGAAAGGTTTGAATGGTTCCTAAAGAGGTGAGAACTCGCAACAAGAAGATATATTCCTGTATGAGGACAATTCTTCAACACAATGAAATGGAGTGGAACCTGAATTTTTTTTAAAGAATATTAATTCCTAGTGGGTTGAAATCCCCTACAATAAAGGAAGTTCATTTAAAAAGATTCTAAAAGAAGACGGAACCACCGATGAGAAATATTCCTACTGAAATAACAGTTCTCGATAAAGTGAAAAGTTCCTAATACCTACGATAGTGTTGACAAGATGAAATGAATTAAACTTGAACTAAATTTCTACAATTGGTCTCTCATACCTTGATAATAAATGATCAAGCAGTTTCATATGAAATGTTGATGTAAATGTTTTTTATACAAATGAAACCAGAAAAATTCTCAAATACTGAAATGAATTGTTAATTTAATGACAAAGTTTCTACCAAGTTTTAAAAAATGAAAAAAAAAACTTCAATAATTTTGAGATATCTTTAAATATTTATGCATGTAGAATATAATGATGATTTTGTGACAACTTGGTTGGTAGCATGATAATAAATGTTCTCATTTTAATAAATGAACTTCATAACAAGGGGAGTATACATTAGGGGGAAGGAAAAATCTATTTGGGAGTTTTGGAAACTTTGGAGAAGAGGATTCTCTACCCTCGAGATTGATGAAACTCCAAGGAATGAGTCCACCATTGCGCCACCTCACTTCTACTAGCACTCTGGTGAGCTAAGGTGATCAAGACAACTTAATAAAATTTAAGACTTAAATGAAAGGAAATGCATAATTAAAATAACTGAACTAACTAGAGCACATTAATAGATAAAAATGGTTTAACTTTTAGAAATAGAATGACTAACTATCATGATTAACCACCAGGGTTCACAAGCTTAATACCTTAAACACCTACATGAGTCGAGGATGATATTGCAGATGCAGGACGTCTATGCAACATGCTTTTATCATGTATGAACAAACATAGAGAATGGGGAAGAAAAACAAGACACCAACTAAAACAATAGAAAATAGAATAAGCTAATAACAAAAAATAAAAAGGATGATTACACTATGGAAATATAGATATTATATAAATGAACAAAAGACAAAGAAAACTCACAACTGAAAGAGATAGAAGAATCCGAAGAGATTATCTCCTTTTTGGTTCTACAAAACCTACACAAATGGAAACAAGGAAAAAATGTTGGGCCTTTTGGATACTTTCCTTAGTCAAGTTTCCACCTGGGCAGTAGCAAGATAGATAGACACGATAATTAGTGATAGATAAATGAAAAGATAATAGATACATGATAAAGGTAATAATATTACAAGACTATGGCGAAGAAATATGATATTATATCAAAATATGAAATGAAATGGTGTAAGTAAATCCCCTTCAAATCCTTAAAATTTAAGCCAAATGGAGTGAAGGTACGATGATGGAGACAATGAAACTATAATAGTGTGAGTGCAAAGATGTTGTGTGTAAGTTGTCCAAGATGCAATAATAGGTTGTGAAAGTGTTCAAGAATATTTAGAGTGTGTGGAGGAAGATAAAAAGAGCATGAATAATACCAATTGAAGTGAGAGAATGAAGTTTCAATTTGGCTTGACAAATCTTGACATTTTTGGGTGATAGTAAAAGGTGTTAATTACAGGGGTCGCAGTTTTAACATCTCAATGGCTCAGTGCACATCTATAAAATTGTTGAATGATTATGTGCCATGCAAACATATTTGTGGTGCACACATTTCTTGTATCAAATGGGTTGTATGGTCAACAATCTTAGTAGAAAAGGACAAGGGAGATGGAGGAAAATGGAGGCTTATGTGGAATTTTGTTTTTTTGATAAGGTAGGAGCATCACATAATGGTTAATTGCACTAAGTATAGTTCTAAACAACTACATTTTCCCCCACTTTAACGAGTGTATCATAACCAAAGATGAGACCTAAAGTGGAGAAAGCTTACCTAACTTACAATGGTCTTTCATCTGCATGGGGTTTTCCCTAGGGGAAAGCCCTAAATTTTTGCAAGACTGCATCCAACATGAAAGTTGTAGACAAGCATGCTAGATGAAAGAGAGATAATGATAAGATCCAGAAATAGACCATTGATAGCATTTTTGTATGGGTCACAAGTTGTGTTATTCTAGATAACCACAAGACAGGGTGATTTTGAGTGCACTGATGTAAGTAGAAAAAGCTAGATAGTTGCATGATAGGGTGACTTTGGATATGCACCGATACGAGTAGAAAAACATATATAGTTGTATGATAGTGTGACTTAGATCATACTAGTAAAAGTAGCAAAGAGTAGATAGTTGTATGATAGGGCAAGAGATTAGCTGCATGATGGAGAAAAAGATACACCGGTATAGGTGGAAAAACTAGATGTTTGCATAATAGGAAAATAGACTTGTAAGATAAGTGGATTGGCCCCCACAAAGACAGACACATAGATCAAAACTTTGAAAATTTTAAAAAATAAAATAATGTAGAGACAATTAGATAATAAGACAATCAAACAAAAAGATATAGTGATCCCCCCTTGGAATGGATTGTATTGCTCAGAGGGGAAAATGAGACATTATAAGGAGAGAAAGAGACAACAAGACATATCAACATATGATATATTTGCATGGAATTTCACCCCACAATAGGTGACATATGATATCCAGCATATCTAAATAGAGACAAGGGTATATGATTATTCAACGTCGAAACTCACAAGAAGAGAAAAGATTTATAATATGGCACTACTTATGAGATTTCATCAAGGACATGTTTCATGTATGAATAAGAGCACATGAAGACAAAAAACAAAAAAATTGGGCCAATGTGGAAGAGAAACCTAAATTCCCCCAATACTTTGCATCGTCCCCATATGTCAAAATTCAATGCATGATAAATAGAAGAACATAATAAAAAATAAAAGAAGTTGCATGACAAATAACCCTCTGTTTTTAGGTACCAATAGAGTACAAGGGTCCACCAGTTGGGAACAACATTAATAGAAGAGCATGGGGGGAAAAAGACAGGCACACTCTAATCTATAGATGTAGAAGTGGTTATTTCCTCAGTTCATCTACCAATAGATCATTTCCTCCAAATATTGGTCATATGGAGAGGGGGGTTGAGACTATAGTGGTACAACTACTACAATATCCCCAAATTCCCCACTCATAGCCAAAGCCAGGGATGATTATGCTTCAATGTCCTCATTCAATATCTCGGTCGAGGCAAGTGCGAGGGATCTTGTGAAGATTGTCATCAACATTGGGATCTTCTCAAGAGAATTGAAAACACATGCCGCATAAGATGCAGGAGAGTCAACCTTGAGTAATGATTAAGAAGGCACTTTGTTGACCTCTACAAAAGGGGTGGTTAAAAACTTAGGAGAAGTCGGAGATTACCTATCTACAAGGAGATAAATTGAAAGAGGATCCATTGGAGTGGACTTGTGATGAACAAAATTAGGCACAAGGCCTTACTTGAAATTTATTTTAAATAATAGAGGGGAGATCCTATGATCTACTATAGCTGGTGTTAGCATCTTGGAAAAGTTGGGATGGAAATCAAGAGATGGTGCGGGATAAGCCAACACAGTCACACTGGACATGAATTGTGTTGAAACATGTTCATGGGTGTAGGGAAATATGGGATATTGGGATAAAATGAATTAAGTGGGGGTTCCTATAATGGGGAAAATAAAACCTAAACCCACTTGGCGCGGGGCCCAAAAGTCTCTCTCAGAGCGATGAAAAGAAATACAGAGGATGTGGCTAGTCTAAAGGGTAGAGAAATAGGGAAAAAAAAGCTAGGATAGTAGCAGAAGAAATTGAAACCAAATACTTACTCTCCACCTTCATGTAGGCCTTGCGCTCTATGGCCCTAATATGCCAATGACGCTTATGCTCATGTGCAAGATGATTCTTATATAGTTTTAGACCAGGTGAGTGGCCTACAAAGGCTCAGTTGCATCTTGATCCATGGGTGCAACCATCAATGTCATGACTAGAAAAGAAGAGGGACCTACTAATGCAATGAGAGGTGGCACATAAGAAAAAACCATGGTCTCAACCATAGACACTCTTCCCCTTTTTTCCTTGCAAGTGGTAGGAGTAGAGGGTGCGCTCAAAGGATAAGTGGAAAGTTTTAAATAAGAGGGATAAGTCCTTGGAAACTTCATACCCTTAGCATATGCAATAGGGAAAGGAACATTCACAAGGATGGAGATAGGAAAAGGAGGGTATACCTTGGACTTGGGAAATATGGGTGCCTTACCTTTGTTTGTTCTAGGTGTAGACACAATAAAAAAAAGACACCACTAGAGGCTGAGAAGTCCTTACTAGGAAAGGAAGCTTCCCTTGATGCACACACTCACCCTATGGCCCCCATGAAGAAGGGATAAAAGACAAAGCACACTCAACCATACGAGAGGGCTGGAAGGGAAAAGCTCAGGAGAGTGGATAGGTGCTATAGACTCGAAAGACACTTCTCCAACTTTATATTTATTATAAGAAAGATATGAAACATCTTGTCAAGGACACAAGTGCCCTATTGAAGTAGACCAAAAATGATTTAACAAGAAACCCTAATGGAATACTAGGGGCCCATAACTAGTATACTTGATTGTGTGTATGATACCCTTATGGGAGAGGTTGAGACATTTATGTACGATAGAAAGGAAAAATCCCATGGAGACTAGCTAAGGAATACCCAACTTGACCCTAAGGAGGTTCAATTCTGGGATGACAACAAAATTTGTAAAGACTACCTTGGATCCTGCCTGGACTATCAAGGTATTTGACCCTAAAGGGTAAAATGATATTATATCATGCACATTTAGATGGTTATCGAGCACTCATAATATCGTGCACAATGTAACCTTTTGATGAAGAGCACTTCCTTCATAATGAAATCTACTCAACACGCAAGGTGAACCATTACACCTATAGTGATGGTCCCATTTACCAGCATTGGGATATAGAGAGGGGAAGGGTCTTTGCTATTAGAGGCATCAAGAGGGGTCAATGCTATATTCATTTTACATGCCCTCTAATTAGGTGGAGATATAGGAGTGATCATCTCCATCTTGATGAAGGGACTATCACTCATAGGGAAGGAAGATATAGAGGACCCTAGTTCACATTGGCATCACTAAAACATGAAGAAGGGAATTTTCTACCCTCAAGATAGATGAAACCCCAAGGAATGAATGAACCCTTGTGTCACCACACCTCTACTAGCACTCTGGTGAGTTAGGATGTCCAAGAAAAATTAATGGAATTTAAGAAAAATGAAATGAAATGCTAAATTAGAAGAACTAAATAAACTAGAGCACATTAAAAGATAGAATGTTTCAACTATAAAAAAATATGACTAATTATCAGGATTAACCGCCAAGCTTTGCAAGCTCACTTCTTCAATACCCACGCGAGTTGAGGATGACAATGCGGATGCAGGATGTCTATGCGACACACTTTCATGATATACATATAGGACATAGAGAACGAGGTACAAGACCAAGACACTAACTAAAATAATAAAAAATAAACTAAACTAATAACAAAATATGAAAAGGATGATTACGCTATAGAAATAGAGATAATGTAAATAAGCAAAAGACAAGGAAAACTCATAGACAAAGGATATATAAGAATCCCAAGAGCTCCTCTCCTTTTTCATTTTACAAAACCTTCACACATGGAAACACGAAAAAAATGTTGGGTCTATTTGGAGACTTGCCTTGGTCAAGTCTTTTCTTTGGTGTTTCTATCTCCACATCAACCAGATAGATAGATTAGATAATTAGTGATAGATAAACAAAAAGATAATAGATAAATGATAAAGATAATAATATTTTAAGATTATGATCAAGAAACTATGATGCTATCAAAATATGAAATAAAATGGTGTAACTCCCTTTCAAAACTACAAAGCCAGAGCTCAATGGAGTGAAGCTAAGGTAATGAAGATGATGGAACTATGATATCGTAAGTGCCAAGATGTTGTGTGGAAGTTGTCCAAGATGTAAGAATAAGGTGTGAACATGTTCAAGAAGCTTCAGAGTGTATGGAGGAAGATCAAAAGAGCATTAAGGAGACCAAATGAAGTGAAAGAATGACGTTTTGAGTTGGCCCAATGATTCTCGACATTGGTGGAGAGTGGAAAGAGGCGTTACACTGCAAGAGTGGCAGTTGTAATGTCTTAATGACTCACTGCACGTTTGCATATTCGTGGGATTAGTGTGAAACACATGGATGTCTCTACAACGCGCATGACTCTTGTGCTTACTAGGTCACGTGGTCAAAATATTAGCAGGACATGACAAGGGAGATGGAGGGACATGGAGGCTTATGTGATATTTTTGGCTAAGGTAGGAGCGTCACATAATGGTGAATTACACTAGGTGCAATTTATGACACTACATAAATCATTAGAAAAGGTGCATAATAAAGAGGGGATTTTGAGGAAGCCAAGAAAGAGGAGGTATGAAAGAGAGAGAGAAAGAAGGAAGCCAATTACCAAGAAGGAAACATCTCACATGTTAAAAAATGAATTAAGGAATATAGCTGCCATGAATACAAGAATTTGACAAATAAAAAAATACGAGAAAAGAGAAAGATGAATATAAGGTGTTGCTAGAGAAGAAGAGAGAAGGGAGATGTGTTACAAGTGTGGTTGTCATCGCACAAAAAGATCAACCTATCAATGCCCGATACAACCACTAGAATTATAGAATCCATAGGAGGCAGTTAGTCTCTTGTCATGAATCCCGAGGGGATTGCTCACCATTTTGCCAATAATCTCCCCCTTAGTGTTACCCAAGGGGGTTCGAACCTATGACCAAGCTCTGATAGCACTTGCTAGTAGTGTGGTTGTCGTTGCACCAAAAGATCGACCTGTCAATGGCCGATACAACCACTAGACTTATACAAGCATGTGAGGTAGTTAGTCCCTTGTCACAAATCCCAAGGGGAGCGCTGACCATTTTGCCAACAAGATGGAGATGAAATAGTGTTTTGTGTAACACAACCATTGTTTTAATTTTAAATCTAGAACCAATGAATGTAATGAAAAAATGTCGTTTCAAGAATGTGTGCTTCTACTATGTGTTTTTGGCTACATGATTGGGCAATTTGAAAAACCTGGCCTTGTTTGTGTCACTCCAAAATTCTCTTGCAAGTCAAAGCCAACACCTACCTACAAGTGTACAATATAGAGATTTCAAGCTCTAATTAATGCCTTAAAAACACTTCCTTTATTTTCCACTACTTGTGTAATGTGTTCGCATGAATACTCTATGGGAGACAAGTTTATTGCAAAACATATTAGTGAAAAATAAACTAATTCTCCAAAAAAACTTTGAAAGGGAAGGAGAATTCAAAATAAAAGATTTAGTTTTAAAAATATTTAAAATTTCTCAATTACCAAGAGCATCACTAATCTTAGCCATCAAATATAGGTAGTTAAATTCCCCATTTGCAAGGCAATTTGCAATAAAATTGCACTTTGTAAAACATACAAGTTATTGTTATGATCAAAATTATGAAAATAATTAGATTCAGCTCTTCAAACATATTTCTCGATTTCCATATTTTTAAACCTTTACATTAATAATCTTAAATTACCTCTAAGAATCCTTATCAACTCTTAAGATCTTTTTACAAATTTGACACTTTTACTTTATTATTCATTCTTTAATCTAAAAATAGCCCACTTTCAACAAATACATTGAAAAGAAATCAGTTGATTTCTACACCAACCATCTTAAAATTCCTTTTAAAAGCCCATAAAAATTTAACTTAAAATACCCAAATGCAAAGAAAATCCATGGAAATCTAATGTTAAATACCCTCTTAAAATCCATAAAAATTTAACTTAAAATACCCTCTTACAAATGATTTCTTTTATTATGGACCCTTTTAACTAGGTATTTGCTTGTCATTGTTTTAAAATAATTTCTTCAATTTATTAAGTACATAAAAAAATATATAGATAGGATTATAAATCAAAGAGCAAACAATAAATTATTATTATGAGATGTGGTATGATGACATAGATGTGATTGTAGCTTACAATTAATGCTGAAAGTTTAGCTTATGATTCCTTTAATTTTAAGCATTGTAAGCATTGTAAGGATTTAATAATAAATTATAGATTATTATTATCGGTGCAATGATTATACTATGACCTTAAATAATATTAGATTTTGAAAACCATTAGTGGAAGCCATGATGGGGAATAAGACGTGGAATATAACCAAGAGTGTGTTTAGGTAGTAATAATCCAAAGTATATGCTTGGTCGCCTTTAATTTAGATCATTTTGATGTATTTTATATATCATTTTATAGAGAGAAATAATGAAGTGTTTCAATTTATTTATATGTAATTTTATTTTAATGGAGTTTTATTTAATGTATTTTAGATTATTTTATATATAGAATTTGATTTATTTTGTATATAGAGTAATTTTTATTGTGGAATTCATTAATCAATTTGTTTTGTAATTCTTCTATTTAGTTTCTATCATTCATAGTAATTTTATTTTAGGATATGTAACAAGACACAATTTAATTCATACATTTGATCACATACCATTCTTTTGTGCACTTTTGAAACAATAGTTCTTTGGCTTTGAGATTTATGCTTCCAAAAACTATTTGTTGTCTCATCAACTTACCTCCCAAAAAACTTGATTCAAGCATGGACACACACACATGTTTATACACATCTCCTAAATAATTCGTGATCATTTAGTGGTTGTGAAAATTAGTCTAAAGGAATTCAGTTACATGCATCAAAAGCTGAACTCTACATTTAAAAATTAGTATTTCATATTAAGACACAAGACTTGCATTTTTTAATATATACTTAAGACGATTACAATATTTTTCAATCATCTAGGAGTTTGATAATTATCAAGACACGTCTAACATTTCTCTTGCCTTGAATATAGTCTCATCATAGTTTCAACACAACCCCTTTTAGAAATGGGTCAACAGATGAAGGCACAAAATATTCTAGATATTCTATCAGTGATGGAGGAGCATCTGGGCAAGAACAATCCTTCTCACAAATTTCATTTTCTTAATTGGGTCTAGTTTTACTATTTTTAAAGTTTGGTTTAGGAAGAAATATAGCCTTGAAAAATATCTCGCCTCGGAATGAATGGAATTTTCTTAAATTTTGAGTCTAAAATGTTGAATAAAAGTTCATATTTTAAAATGTCCAAATTAAAGCTTATACAATTGCAAAGAGGATAGTTCATGTTATTTGGTGTTACATTAAAATTCAAATTTGAGGTGCGAGAGCAGAAAGTCACTTGGAATTCTTCCTAGTGTTTTATGTTAGAGTTATTTGTTGCAAGAAAAACATTTATAAAATCCGAAGAGAAAAGTCATGATTAATGCTATGCAACCTTGAGAGCTAATTGACCCAAAGAGGAATATGGTATTAAGATTAAACCGTACATGAATTTGATATACTACAATGAATACAATAGATGCTTGTAAAAGCCTAATGATAAAACCTAGATGCAAATCCTAAAGAGAGATTAAATCATCTAGTGCTAAGTGTCATAATCATAATGGATGAGGTAACTTTTAGCCTAATCTAATAAAACGTAAAAAAATAATTGAGTTTATGAATAAAGTAATGAAGGAACTAATCATATAATTAATTAGATAATGTTCTAACTAATACAACATTAAACACTTTAAAATAATTGAAAATGAGAAAAAAGGCACACAAAGAGGGAAACAATATAGGGGATTAAAAAAACTCCAAAATAAATTGCAAAGGTTGAGAAGAGAAGGGGAAAATAGATCATAAATTCGAATAGGTAGAAGAAAGGGGATAAAATAACCTCCAAAGGAAATTGCAAAGGTTGAGAAGAGAAGGGGAAAATATATCATAAATTCTAATGGATAGAGAGCACCATTGTAGGAAGTGATTAGAAAAACCTTTATGAAAGAATAAGGCAGATGGATTGTATAAACAATGTACGAGGGAAAAAATAAAAGAATCCGAGAAAGAAGAAAAGAGAGAAAATAGGGGCTTGGACAATAAGGAGTTTTTTCTTGCAAAATTAAAATTGAATAAAAAAAGAGGAGAGACAATCGAGATGTTTTTGGATCTGTAATGTTTCATGTTTTTTGGCATATTCCTTGTCATTGTCATTGTCTTACATCATAATACATTAACTATAGGAGTCTTTTAGTTTCACAATGACCTCAACTATCCTTATCCCAACAATCTCTACTAGTGTTGATTCATTGGTGACAAGCGATAATGGCTCCTCTAAACAAGCATCTCTGGAAATTTGAGCCAAAGAAAATTCACAGAGTATGCCTTATGATAAACCTACAAATGTGATTTTACCCTATCCAAAACTTCATATTGCAAGCCAATGATTAGTGCAACACACTCTCATAAGATATTTATGTTGGGAAGGTCCCCACTAAAAACATGCTCTGAGATTCGGTTTCCAAGGCATGGGCCCATCATGGGATCCGCCTTAACGACATCCAAAAACTTACTAAATTTTTCTTTTTCTTTTCCATTTTTATGAAGTTAACCATATTTAGGCCATACAATAGAATGACCCTTGGTACGTTAGGTCATCTTTTTTAGTATTCTAGCCTTGGTCTCAAGACTTCTATCTTTAATGACAAGAAACATTATGTTCATGTCTAGATAGAATTTTTGGGTTTTTTGTTGCCATGTTGGCCTTTTCTTTTAGCTATTTCTTTCTCCCTCAAAAAGATTTTTTTTTAGCCTAGCCATTTTTATCATGTCTGACCTTGAAATGGATTTTTTTTTTAGGAAGACTTGTCTCGTGACCTCAAAGACAGGATTGACATTCAGGTAGGAGGTCTTCATCACACCTAGCATGTGCTCTATCTGAATTTCCTTAATACATGTCTTTCTTGTTTATCTTTTGAGCACAAAATTAAGGACTTCCTACTAGTTGGTCCAAGGTCTAAGTACCCTCCTAGGATATCAGACCCTCTATGTCTTCCATAAGATTCCAAGCTAGAAGATAAATGGACAACAATAACTCATAAGGGGAAGTCTACCTCATCTAGCTATATGCAAACAAACCTCATGAACCTATTGCTGTGCACCCGTCGCCACCAATTTCAAACTCTTTAAAGAATGAGAAAGATGGTGTTACTTCTACTACCTATAGCATAGTACATTTTTATCCCTGTATAATTTCATGTTACACTAACCCTCATTTTAGTGTTTTTGGCATTACATGCCTGATCATGTTTGATTATTCTTACATTGGCTCAAAACTGGAAAATTTACCAACTTCTTGGTCATTGGTTCATGACCCAACCCTGATCAGCTAGCTGGGGCACCCTTGACCTGCCAAAAAGGGCCCAATTTTGGACCCTCTATTGGTCAAATCATGTCGGCAACAATTTCTCCTCCATGTCGTCCTGCTTAAAAAAATCAAATACGTTTCATGAGGAGAGGTATAAAATCAATTCCAAACCCCTCATTTCAGATATCTCATCTCATATTCATGACCATATCACATATATTGTGAAATTCAAATGAGAAAGAAATCAACATCATTAAGGCATTGAAGAAGATGTAAGGTTCATATTTCAAGCATTCAAGAAAGAATACACGATAAATAAATTATAAAGTCAACATCAACCTTTTCTTGAGGACTTCAACACAAGGGAGGCTCATGAAGGTATAACATTTCTTTCAAGTATTTTAATTTAAGGTCTAGCCTTTGCTCCATTAAAGCACACTATCAATTTAGTTACATTTCAATTCAATTTCAAGGTTAATTTCAAAACTGGGGTTTGACCTAGGAAAACCCCCATCAACCCCACATTTTCTCTTCTTTGCATGTGCAAGCAACATGATTGAAAGACTTAGCTTTGGAATCAGATAGAGAAGACAAAAACCTACAAACTGAGCTTTTGCGAATGTAAAAAATCAAAGTTGAAGGTGCTCAACCAAACATTTACCTATACCTTTGTAATGAAACTTTTGGGGAAGGTTCTATGCAGCACTCTGGTCCAAAAATTCAAATTTGATCTTAATTCAACATTCTCTTGATTTTAGCCTAGATCTCAGACATATGTTCCTTTTTTTCATCTTTATAAATCTATAACTCTTGTCGACATATCTATTCTAAGAGTTTATATGCATGTTTAAATCCCTCAATTTCTTATTTTTGGCCCTAGATCTAGCATGCAACCCGCATATTTCATAGTCATTATCAACTCAAACAATGACTAGTGGATCCACCTTGTGCCCAATACTTTTGATCGGTTATTGAGGTTTATCTAATTGGATCTACTATCCTTAATGTAATTGAGAATAAGGGAATAGGTTTAGTTCCTAGTTTATATAAGCTAGTGATGACATTCCCTACCCCTCTTTCTTCAACATTACACTACCACTAAGTCTTATATTCATCCTACCATTGTGTGAACACCTCAGTCGTCTTTGATTCTATCTGCTTAGCCACATACCTTGTGTCACACTCCCATCCCTCTAGAGATGTGTATGAATAGGAGATTGTTCTAGAAAAATGAAGGAATTATTTAGTTTGATTTTAGAAGGATTCATACTTCTTGCATAATAGTTTCTCTTGTCTCGAGGATGATAATGGTATGTAGGATTTCTAGTCATAAATTTCCTTTCATGGAATGTCCAAGGTCTCATTGACCTTGCTAAAAGTATTCCATGTGATAATTGATAGAATTATCCTAGTATTTATGTGTTATATCTTCAACAAATTAAGATTTCATCTTTCATGCTTTCTACATAATGTCATGTTGTTTGTCCAATTGGCCTAGTTTTTCCTTTGATTGAGAGACTAGTCATGGAGGGGTGGTTACCCTTATTTTGCCACACTGACACTATTGTATGATTGATCATGGGTTAGATCCTACTCAATGACTTGTTTGAATCCTTATTTCAATTGATAATAATTACTTTGGGATCATTAATGTTAATTCTCCCAATGATGTTATTGAGAGATTTTCTCTTCGGTGGTGGATTGAAGATTCAATGTTGGCCTCCTAAACCACTTGGGTTATGTGTGGTGGCTATAATATAATTGAGGTGATATGTGATAAATAGGGTTCCTTGTCTTAAATTTAGACACTTGGTTCATGGGAGGCATGATTCTACATGCACAATAAAGTAGGTCTTTATGACAACAATACTTTCTGTCACCACCCCCAATTTGTTTGGCACACCTAAAGTAATTTTTACATTAGAAATGATAGAGTATATAAATGGCTTGATCATGCCATTATAGCGACACAATATTTTTTCTCATTTTCCTCTTGTCAAGCTCTTCTAGTAATGCATCTCCCCAAGGTCACCCTTTTAGATAATTTTCACATTAAAGTCAACATTAATTGACAAGCGGGCTCACGACGACCTTTCAAAACCCAATTTTTTTTTCTAGATGCCTCTTTGTTGAGTAATAATCCCACATTGTCCCTCATTCAAAAGGGCTAGAATCTTGAGTTTTTTCCTACTTAGTAATCTGGGTGGATAGCTTGGTGGAATCATGATATTCAACGAACACCCTACTTCCTCCACACTTATGGTCACTAACTTGATATGTTTTTATGATTATCCTACGAGGCCACCAACTTGGATCTCTATTGTGCAATGGAAGTTATTTCCTCCAACCCTTTCTCTCCTAGTTTATAAGTATGTGTAGCTCAACTTTGCTACCAAAAGAAATTGTTGGCAATCATGTTGCCAGAGGGGTTTAGATGAAAGCCAAATTGCACTGGTTAAAGGTAGCTGATTGAGCATGAAAATATTTTTTTCTAGATCTTTGTGTTCATCACTCCTCAACAAGCATAAAAATCAAGGAAAGCCACATGGTACTTCCCGAGCTATCAAGAATTTTTCAGATATTTTTTTCCCATTATGATAAGGCATTCACTACTCAAGATGCTTCGCCTAAACAAGATAGAGATCTTCAAGATTGTATTAGGGTTTCCCTATATTATTTATATGAGGCTAAAAATTCCTTCTATGAGAAATTTATATCTATTAAGGATCTGAAGTAGGTTGTCATTTCTATAGAGCATGACACAACACCTAGTAACGATGACTTCTCTTGTGAGTTCAACAAAGCTTTATGGACTTGTGTGGGTTCTAATCTACATAAGGTATATATTGAGGCTTTCCATAACCAATCTCTTGGAAAATTGATCAAAAAGGGTAACATAAAATTTGTACCTAAACCAATAAAGCTTGAGGATATTTTTATTTGGCAGCCAATCACATTGCTCAACATATTCTACAAGAGCATGTTTAAGGATTTGGATATGAAAACATGTCATTTTTATCCTTGTATTATATTATTCATCCTAAGAAAACTAGTTTTATAAATTTCAATTTTATTTTAGACAACATCATTTCTATTTAGGAAGACATGGAATGGGCCCAACACTCCAAACAACAAGCCCTCTTTGTTAAATTTATTCCACCAAAGCTTATGACAACATTAAATAGCCTTCCATCATAGCTATGATGATTTCTTTAGGATATGACCCTTTCTTTATTCCATATATTAAAATAATTTTTGGAGACAACTTTGCATATATCACCATTAATATCCACCAGTCTCAAGCTTTCGAACTTCACCACACCATTCACTAGGGTTGTTCTCTCGCTTAGGTTCATTATATGTTCTTGTTGTTGAAAGGTTTGGGTATTTGTTGGAAAACTATATCTTCTTTGGGAGGGTAAGAAGATTCTCCCTACCTAAGTCACCTAACTAGTTAGTTAATAGACCTTTTACAAATGGCGCTTTTCTCATGCTTATTGAAGAGGAGAAAAATATTCATGATGCCCTTCAATGCTTTGACACCTTTTCACTATCTTTTGGTTTTGGTATTCAATGACATAAAACTTAGTGTTATCATCAATCCTTCCTTCTTGTGCCACCATGGATTCTTCACTATGGCTTGAAGTGGATCGGACATTAGGAATTTTTCCAATTTTTTGGCATTCTCTTTGCCTCTTAGGCTTCTCCAGTGAACGTTTCAAATGCACTCCTCGCCAAAATTGACAAGAAGCTTTATTTTTAGGTTACCAAACCACTTTTGCAAGTGGTAAATTTTAGGTGTGCTCTAAAATTATTTTGGCCACCCATATTTATTATTCTTCCTATTGGGCCCCTTCTAAAACCTCTCACATGAAAATAGAAAATGTTTTGTGTGATTTTTTGTGGGCCTCTTTGAAAGGCCTAAAGGGTTTTCACCGTGTTGTGTAGGAGTCTTGTTGTCTCCTATGTAACTCAAGAGAACTTGGGATTCTTTGTACTCCAGCAATAGGGGTTGGACCTTTATGCAAAATAAGTTGGTCATGTCATTTATGGGATTGAGGCTTGCAAATGTTTTGTTAGACATTGCATCTCCTTCAAAGACCTGGTTAATCAACCTACCTAGAATGGGATTGGTTTTTAAATTCTTTGGATTATTAAAGATGATGTTCATATCAAGGGTGAATTTATTGCCAAAATCATTTGATGTTTTTGGGAAGCCATTACACCCTAGCTTTGGTAGGTTGGTTAAGGATTTTTAGATGGTATTTATTTCAACCATATAACCTATAAAGGTCTCTATCTATTCAAATTCAAGGAATGTCTCTACACAATTTGTGTTGGGTTTGTTCTTTATGGTTCCAAAGCTACTATGAATCTTCACTCTTGGGAGGATATGAAAGCCCAATTCTAGTTGTCATCTAGATCAAGAGACATTTAACATTGTCATGTCATCTTTTCCTTTGAATAAGCTACACAATATTGACATTCACACTATGAAACCATGGTGGAAATATTGTTGTCCATCTCCCAACACCACTATTTGCAATTACAAACCACACTTGGGGTATTGTTGGCTTTCTCCACACCTTCCTATGGTGTCTTATTTAAGCCTTTAGTGGCATTTGTAGTCACTTATGTCTATTTGGCAATGTCAGTTTCAAATATTTTGTTGATTGTTATTGACCCTAAGCTTGCCCAATTTTCTTGGTGTATTCTTTTCCAAGGATTTCTTGTTGGATCACACCTTTGAAAAATGGATATTTTGGACCCTTTTTACCCATTTTGTGGCCAACTTAAGTCTTTAAAACACCTCTTTTGGTTTTATTGTTGTGCTCAATAGTTGCGGAGTTGGATTCATGATTTTTTGTTTTACCGTTTTGGATAGAAACGTTTCCTAGCATATGGCTATTTTAGGGGGTTGGTCTCATGTCCCCTTCAAGTATACCCATATTGAAAATTTATTTTCCTTTTGAAGAAATAGGGATGTTATTATTTTTTCTCACCTCTCTATTGATACTTGTGTTTCAATTTTCACTAAAGCTTCTATTTTTAATAATCTTTTACTCCATATCCAAGTTCAATCCAGTCAAGTGGTGTTGGGGGTGGCCCACCTTTAGAAGATTCTTGATCATAGTGGTAATACCCCTTTCCTTTTGGCCAAGGTCCCCTTAGATAGTTACTCTTCCTAAAATCATTCACCATGTTATTGTCATAGGCGTAGTTGGAGTTCTTTGGCTCGACACTCTCAATCTCTCAGGTCTTAAGTTCCTTGCTTCCAGTTTAGTAGCGGAAGCAACTTGGCTTGGTGGTGCACTTTTTCTCCCCCATGTAGATGATTTGCTTCTTAGTGGCCTTCAAGGGGAATAGGGTTTTCTTTTAGCGGTGACAGTGGCTAGCCAACGATTGGTGGAGGTGGTGGTTGGCTATACTCCTCAAAGTAGCTCCCTCGCTTAGTAATGAAGAAAAAGGATAAAGAGGGGGGTTAAGCTAATATTGACGAGGAGTGGTCCATTCCTAATTTCATTCCAGATACCACTGATGTATGGGAAAAAATGAATGATTGAGATACCCTTCCACCTCTCATGAGTGTTGCTCTCACTACTTAAATGAGTATTGTTATTTTTGTTATCTTGCTTTTTGGGTGCTACCTGTGTGACTCTATTTTTTTTTCTCCTTGTGCCTTTTTTTTGGTGGATATGTGTATATATTTTAAATTAATAGAAACTAACATACATATTCATAAAAATTGAATCACAAAAACTCGAAGTAAAGTGATCCAAATGGTAGAAAAATTACAATGAGAGAAATAAAAATGTAATCAAATTGCTTACCATTTGAATAGACGAATCAAAATAAATAGTAATATTTGTCTTTTCTATTTTATACGTTGTTCCAAAATAACCATTCAAAATTTATTTTTAACTGCTAAATTTGGTTGTATGGTTGAGGAAAAGAAGACTTGCAACTATAGAGGATTTGTGAAACATGACACATGTACATGACATGGGTGAATAGGAGAAACATAGGCTGGTTGACTGAATATTAGAGATAGATTGGATCCTCCCAATTATAATGGAATTTTAAACTCAAAAGAACTCGTTGACTGAATATTAGAGATAGAGAATCATTTTGATTTTGAGTCGATTTAAAACTTGAATAGGGTGAAGTTTGTTTGCACAAAGTTGAATAGACTACCACTTTGTGGTGAGATCATGTGTAAACTAAAAGCCAACACAAGAGAAACTAAAATAATGGGAAATCATGCTTGACAAAATTAAACGATATTTTTTTCTTGTACATTATCAAATTAGTTTGTTTAGAATTTGCAAAAAAAAAAAATTTAAAACGGAAAGAGTGCAATAATGCATGAAATAATTTTATAGGGGTAAAAGCACAATTGAGTGTCACCTTTTAGGCTAACTCAATAGACTCGGCCGAGTGGGATTAGGCCAAGTTAGACTCGGCCGAGTGGGACTAGGCCCAGTCAGACTCAATCAAGTCTAACCCGACCGAGTCCACGTAGGTACCATGTGGCACTGAATGGCGCCTACGTGGCCTAGTCCCTGGGATATTTTTAATACAAAAATAACCTCCAAGCCCCTCATTTGCACATTGAGGGGCTAAGGGGACTCGACCCAGTAAGAATCGCCTGAGTCAAACTAGGCCGAGTCTGCCTAGGTGGCATGCCATGTTGGAAGCCAAACCCCCAAAAACATCAAAAACCAGAATTTTACACTTACGTTGTTATGTTCTCTACTGAAAATATAAAATGTCAAAAAAGTAAATGTACCCTTTTTTAGATCTCAGAACTAGGATTTTGCACATATAAGTTTTATATTGTCGCAATTATAAAACGTTGAACAAATTTGCTAAAATCTACATGTAGGTATAGTAAGTTCTGAGAAGTCGTTGATTCGGAAAATATAAAAAAATGCTTAATCAATTCATATTTTTTTGAAAATCATATACAACACTAGAGAAGAGATTCCTCTTCAAAAATATATAATTTGTTTGGATTTTGGTATAGTTTTGATAGGGGAAAAGTGGCGGGAGACAAAAAAAAACTCTTGATTTTAGATAAGTTTGACTTTGAATACTTATAACAGGCAAACTATAGATCGAAAACACTTCTTTCTTTCTTTTTGCACTAGCTATACAAGTCATCTAAAGCATATTCTGAAATTGGAGGAAAACAAATGTTTTACTTATAATGATTTGGTTGGAAGTAAACCCCATGATTTGCAATATTTTTCAAGAAATAAAAAATAGACCTAAAAAATTAAAAAAAAATATTAATATTTGTTCAATTTTTTTAAAAAAAAATTATAGTCATAAAATTCATCCTATTTCACATATTTAATCAGTTTACATCAACTTTAAATTCTCAACAAATATGTGACTTTAATGCCCTTGAAGTTTTACAGTTTTGGTGTTGTTAACCTTTTCCTTTATAAAAGGGTGACATATTATTGTGCTTTTACCCATAGATCAAATATTTTTTTAGGACATATAATGATGATGTTGAGAAATTTTTAAGGTATGTTAATGTTTTTCATTTTTCTGTTCAAGACTTAATAAGAATGGTTCAAATAACAAGTGTGGAAGAAGCCTACAAATATGTCTTGAAGGAAGAGGAAATAATTGCTAGAAAAAAAAGAAAAAAAAAGTAGAGGTAGATTATCATGAGGAAAAGGATAGTCTAGAAGTGGTAGGAGTTATTAAAAAAAATAGAAAAACCAACATGTCACAAATAAACACCCAAGATAACAAATGAAGAGGAGATTATTTGCATGGTAGAGGATACTTTGGAAGAAGATTCAATGATATATGTTTTCAATGTAGAGGGACTAGAAATATGGAATTTGAATATCCTCAAATATAACAAAGTAGTAGAAAAGAAAAAGAGATAAGAATTAATGCACAATGCAAGCATAAATGATAGTGTGATTTTACCAAAGAATGGAGAAGATCTGAAAGATGGACAATCTTTGATGCCATGACCATACTACTCCAAATCACAAGTTGTTATAGGAAACCATATTTTTTTGCATCTTTGCCAAGGATGGTGCCAAGTAATGTGAATGTATAGGTTTTAAAATTTATTTCCTATTTACATAGATATAGTGACTTTCATTTTCAATACTTACGAGCATTAAATATTATCAATTTTTATTTTCAATAGCATCATGTAGGCAAGGTGGTTGGTGGTGATATGCATGGCTAGTAGATAGGAAATCAATAATTCTTGTAGAAGGTGTAGAGAAAGGGTTGGGCTTGGGTTGAGGTCAAGTTGCAACTAATTGAGTCCGAGTGGCATTTCTTAGAGAGGAGCTATAATGGAGAATTGATGATTGGAGGGAGAAAACCATTGGTGGGAGTGGTCATCTAATTGGTAGAAGTGTCACAGGCTAAAGTTGTTGTCAGAGAAAGTTTTCTAGGGACTTAAGCTCTTGGTCATCCAAAAAATCCTAATTCCATGAATGAAATTTTGGCCTTTGAAATTAGTTGTAACAACTTTTTAAATTATAAAATGGCTTTTACAATTGTTAAGTGTGATTTGCTAGCTCTAACTTTAGCCCACCCATGTGCATACGAAGGAAATCATACCATGGTCACAAAAACCCATCAAAATATTAAAATCCTATTTAACACATTTTTGCAGACACCAAATTTTTGACTTCACATTGCTAAAAAGTGAATATTGCCAAATGTTTGCCAAACTTTCACAATGCTGGTGACTATGTGGTATGGCACTGTACAACCTATTACATATCCATATAGATGTATGAATTTAGTATAATTATTCAAAAATTTAGAAGCACAAATCTAAGACCCAAGAAAAATCATCAGAATTTTATTTAAACTTCATTTTTAATTATTTTACACTTAACCTTCATGGACATGTTAAGTATAATGGTGATTCCCATTTTGCTCTAGGATACATTGTTTAAATACTCAAGGTTGAGTCTCTAATAAAAAAGAGAATTACAAAATCTAGAGTTTTGATATTGTGTTGGAGTTGATTATTGAACTCTCACAACCTTTCAATAATCACTTGTAATCAAAACAACCTATTACAAAGGAAGAAAAAACTTTTAATTTTTAATTTAGCCTAAATTAATGAAAAAACCAAAAAGGTTATGATTATATATACAATGAAAACCTTATTCTAAAGATAACAATGAAGTCATAGAATATGATATTAGATCATGACATATGCCTTAATCATATGATTTAAGACAAAAGATATATAATAAATAAACTTAAACATACTAATATTAATAAAGACTTAATAATAATTTTTTAAATGCCTACCTTTTTTATGTCAATAATTTAAAATTTAAAATTAATTATATAATCTATAAAAACTCTAGTTAATTATATTATTAAAATAACTTTAAATATAAAAAATTTCTATTTATTTTACTAATTTAAGATTTTCTTTCAAATATTTAAATTCGTTTGAAATGAAGGTTTGAAATTCTAATTTCTAAAAGTTTAATATACATTAGTGGTCCTTTTGCCCCTTTTGGAAAAATTGCAATTTATGCTTTCCCACTTAAGATGTACCATCATCAATTCAAATGATTATAATGTAAATAATTAAAATTTCAATGCCTAGGAGCTAAGTTGGGGCACTTTTTTTCCATTGGGCATTCTTTTTCTATGGAGTGGTTAGGATTTCTTTAATATGATTTATTTGTGTACGTTAAGATGTTTTGTTATATTAAAAATAAGAATATAATTTTTGAAAGTCTTTTAACTTAATGGTGTGGTTTATTGTTGTGATTTCATTTTAATATTATCTTATAAAATATAAAATAAAGGGGATTCAAATTTAGAACTTTTCATTTTATGTTAAGGAACTTCACCATTTAATTATTATAAACAAATTTTATATAATTTTATTTTATTAAAAAAATTGAATTTGAGGACAACCAAATTTATATTTAAAACATTTAATTATTTGTTATTTTCTTTAAATATTTATAAATTTAAAGAAGTAATATATTTGTTTTAAATATTTATATATTTTGTAGTGGAGAGGATCTAACAATTGAGCATATTCCAATAGTTGTTATATCATTTGTTGATTTGATGTCCAATATCTTTAATAATAATATAGTACTAGTAGTTGGAACTTTGATTTTGTCAGTGTTGACCAAAAGAACCAATAATTGAATGAAATGTTTTCGTTAGATTTAAAACATAATAAATCATTTGATGCTACATCAGCATAACATGACATGGTGTACAACTAGCAATCTAACTTTCTTTTTGGGCCTTTTTTGTCATCTCAACAAAATTGTGCTCATGTCATAATGTAGACTTCAAACTTTAGTTATAAGTAGGGACTTGTCAAGTTAGGGGTGCTCAACTTTTGGGTCATCTCCCCTATTTATGTAAGGGAAATAAAACAACACTTCTAAAATTGTTCATAGATGTAAATTAATTCAATATTGAAATAACATTTTAAATACGTGAATTGAGTTTAATTATATCGATAAAAAAAATAGTTGAAATTAAAAATAAATGTGTTGAAATAGAAACGAGATGATTAAGATATAAATATATGGTCAATGAGTCTAATTCAAGAACTATGGAATTGAATCTTGATATAAATATTTCAATATTGAAATAACATTTTAAATACGTGAGTTGGGTTTAATTATATCAATAAAATAACATAGTTGAAATTAAAAATAAATGTGTTGAATTAGAAACGAGATGATTAAGGTTATGTAATATGAACTTCAACCGATATAGATTTGTGACAAAAGATTACAAATTAAGGACTCGAATTAGAAAAATAGATTAGAGAAAAACATAACTAATATCTAAGAAAATTAGAAATGGATAGAATCATGATAATGACCCAAACTATGTAGTTGACTCTTGACATGAATATCATAAGATGATTAAGGTTATGTGCCTTGTAATGTGAACTTCAATAGATACGGTGTTGCAACAAAACACTACACATTAAGAACTCAAACTAGAAATTGGATTAGAGAGAAACAAAACTAATATCTAACAAAAAGAGAAATAGATAGAATCACGATAATCTCCCAAACTATGTAGTTGACTCTTGATATGAATATCATAAGATGATTAAGGTTATGTACCTTGTAATGTGAATTGCAATAGATATGGTGTTGTGACACAACACTACAAATTAAGAAGTCAAACTAAAAAATAGATTAGAGAGAAACATAACTAATATTTAACAAAATGAGATAGGGATAATATCATGATAATAACCCAAACTATGTAGTTGAACCTTGATATAAATATCAAAAGATAATTAAGGTTATGTACCTTGTAATGTGAACTTCAATAGATATGATGTCGTGACAAAACACTACAAATTAAGAACTCAAACTAGAAATTGGATTAGATCAAAACACAACCAGTATCTAAAGCAATAACAAACTACATAGAATTTGAATCTTGAAGATGATTAAGGTTATGTACCTTCTAATGTGAACTTCGATTTATATGGTGTTGCGACAAGACACTACAAATTAAGAATTCAAACTAGAAATTGGATTAGATCAAAACACAAGTATTATCTAAGAAAATGAGACATGAATAGAATAGTGATAACGACCCAAACTATGTAGAACTGAAATCTTGACATATAAATATCATAAGATGACTAAGGTTATGTACCTTGTAAAGTGAACTTTGATAGATATGGCCTTGTCACAAAATGCTACAAACTAAGATCCCAAACTAGAAATTGGATTAGAGAAAAACACAACTAATATATCTAAGAAAACGAGACATGGATAGTATTGTGATAATGACCCAAACTACCTAGAACTTGAATCTTCATATAAATGTCATAAGATGATTAAGCTTATAGAACTTCGATTGATATGGTTTTGCAACAGAACACTACAAATTAAGAATTCAAACTAAAAATTTAGTTAGATGAAAACACAACTAATATCTAAAAAATGAGACAGAGATAAGCTCATGAAAATGACCCTATTCTAAACAATGTCTGAACTCCAACACTTACAACAGATGTTCCATTCATAATATATATAGTTTGAGACATACTGACAGTAATAGCGGCATGGAACTTAATCCACAAGAATTACAATCCAGGACCTATTTCTAGAAACACAAACTCTTTCATTCTATTGTAGAAACATTATACTAGGAGAGATGCTTCACTTATCTAGAAAACTAATAACATGAGATTTCCACTCATAATATCATAGAACTTACTCTACAAGAATTACAATCCAAACCTATTTCTAAAGAGTCCAACACCAATACTAAGATAGAAGCTTCAATGACCTAAAAAATTGTTAACATAAAATTTCCATAAATATACTAAAATTCTAAAATTATTAAAGCAGAAAGCAATGGATAATCCAAAATTGTCAGGGTAAGATGTAAAATCCGAATCCATTAGATTAGGTAGGTAAAGATGAATGAGAGCCCGTGACTGCCCAACAACTTACACATTTTTATTGCAATCATTTGAGCATGCTCAAAGAAAACACACATGATTTGAATACTCTGTAAAACAAAGAAAAATGGGTAAGATGGAAAAAGGCACCCGCCGTTAACAGTACACGCGATATAAACGGCGATAACGACGTGATGTGACGGCGGTGGGCCCCGCCTTAAGAAAAGGTGTGCAAAAGAAAAAAGAAGAAGAAGAGAATAGAATGTATCTGATCGCGGGCCCCACTTACGGACGTCGTTATCGCTCGCCTGCCGTCTTTTATTAAAAGCTGGCTAACACGAAAAATGCCTGCAGTTGCACCTCTCCCATTTCTAATACAACCATCCTGTCAACTTCCTCTTAAAAAAAGGTTTTTCTTTTTTAAAATTTTCATATTAGGTTAAATTTGAAAATTGTTTAGGTAGTTATTTGTTGGAGGGAAGTTGATTCGGTTTATCATTTATCATCTGTCTTTTTTCGTTCTATAGAAAAGGAAAAGAAAGGTCTTTTATAGTCTAGGATACGAGTCATATGTTTTTGGGTCTACATATGGTGACAACAATATGAGACTACATTGTGCTTCTTGCGAGAGGCACCTAAAATGAGGCGTACATATACTACATACCCTACCTCATAATTAGATTTGAACTTGTGACCTCTCTTTGAAGAGTATAAGTTCATTATTTATCATCTTTTTTTTTGGTCCTATAGAAAAGGAAAGGAAAGGAAAGGTCCTCTATAGTCCACGATACGAGTCATATGTTTTTGGGTCTACATATGGTGACACCAATATGGGACTACACCGTACTTCTTGCGGGAGACACCTAAAACGAGACGTACATACACTACATGGCCTTCCCCCCCAATTGGATTTGAACTTGTGAACTCTCTTTGAAGAGTATAAGTTCTCCACCACTAGGCCAACTTAGGTTAAACATTGTTTGGTGTGTGGATGTCATTGAAGTCATTCATTCATTTTATTGGACTAAATTTGAAAATTGTTTATTTATTTGTTGGAGGGAAATTGGTTCAGTTTATCATATGTTTACTTCGTCTTATAGACTATTTTGTCTCATGGATGTCATTAAAATGATTTACTCATTTATTAGTTTGGGTTAGTTTTAAGGGAGGGGGTTCAGTTACTATCCATGTTTCAATTACCATTCATAAGTTTTCACTAATTACAGATCCATTTAAAAATGATATAGGGGGCAATAGTTGAAAAAAAAAAAAAATTAGATCAATTGTGTATCCTTGGTGGTACCAATAACGTACAATCCTTTGGAGTATTTGTGCATAAGTATTGGATCAATTGTGCATATTTTTGGTGGTCAAAGAAAATGGTTAACATGTCAATAAATATTGGTTATAGTTTGTTTAAAATATGTTAGGGGAAGGGGCTCAATTAGTTACCGTCCATATTTCATTTACCATTCATAAGATTTCACTAATTATAGGTCCACTAAAAAACCATCTAGGGGTCAATAGTCGCCCATTAGTATACCCAGTAGCCAACAAATTTAGTAATTGAATCAATCGTGCAACCTTATTGGTATAAATAAAGTTTGATTCTTTGGAGCATTTGTGCATAGTATTGGATCAATTGTGCAAATTTTGTGATGGTCAAAGCGAACAATTAACAAAGCAATAAGTATTAGTTATATTTTATTCTTAAAATGTGCTAGTGGAAGGGGTCCACTTACCATCCATATTTAAATTATCGTTCATAAGATTTCACTAATCAAAAGCCCACTAAAAAATAATTTAGGAGCCAATAGCCACCCATTGGTAATACCCACTAGCTGAAAAAAGAGAGTTAGTAATTAGACTAATTGTGCAACTTTATTGGTACCAACAACACACAATTCTTGGGGCATATGTGCATAAGTATTGGATCAATTGTGCAAATAGTGTGGTGGTCAAAGCGAACGGTTAACAAAGCAATAAATATTAGTTATATTTTATTCATAAAATGTGTTAGGGTAAGGGGTCCATTTATTGGCCAAGCTTTAATTATCGTTCATAAGATTTTGCTAATTAAAAGTCCCTAGAAAAATCATTTAAGGGAAATAGCTGACCATTTGTATTGCCCGGTAGCTGAATACAAGCTAGTAATTTGAATAATTGTACAACTTTATTGGTACCAATGAGGTATTATTCTTTGGAGCATTTGTGCATAATTATTGGATCATTTGTGCATAATTATTGGATCATTCAAATCACACAATTAATGGTGCAATAGGGAATATGTATTGGATGTCAACTCAAATGACCACATATTGACCCTTGCATACATAATGATTCCCACAAGTTTGTCATAACCACCCAGAAGTCAAAACAATAGTTATAAAGCACTTAAGTTGCATATGAAGACAACTAAAAATAATTGTCAAAATCAAATGACTCATTTAGGAGCTTAGGGTGTGTGAAGTTAGCTATAACAACTATATGTACCCTTCTCCAAGATAAATTAATTTATAAAATGTGTTAATGCATATAAATTTTACTTAGATATTGACCATATCCTAAGTGATATCTAAGATCCTAAAGTGATAGGGGTTATATCTTAAGATTAAACTAAGTAAAAGTAGGGGAGAGATCAATAGTTCTACAAACTTACTTTATACCTCTGTTGTTTTAGAAATGTGATATTGACTCTTATTTGTCTACAATTAAGATTTGGAGGTGTGACTTATCATCTAATTCGCCACATCAACATGATTAATGAGAAGTGTCCTTAAAAGGAATCATAAAAAATATTATTGACAACCTCTACATTTCATAACAAAATACAAGGTGTTTTTTGTACTCATATTTTATATTTGTTGTAGAGCAAATATATAGTATGAAATACAAAATATATGCATTGCCAAGTATACACAAAAGAACAATATTTATCTACATAACAACAATACTTCTTAAAATGAAAACTTTATTAGTACTTGTTATTAGGCAATACAATAGTACTAAACTTTTTGGCTTAGTAATTGTATTTTTAGCAAAACAATTCAAATTTTGCTCGTCATAAAACAAATGTGTTTTCTAATGTAAAGGTGCATTTTGAATTTGAATATTGTTAAAAAAATAATTATTACAAATTTAATTTGCTACTATTTAGTTCATATTTGCAATGGTAGACTTCTATTCATTATTGCAAACTTAGAAAATTATGGATAAAAAGTAATTTTTATAATTACTAGCTATAATATTTATTATATTTATAATATCAACGCACTTATCAATTGAACTTATTTTTAAAATTTTATATAATAACTAAATTTTGTTCATTTGTAAGTACACTACTACTTCTTAACTAGCCTATAAATTACTTTATTTTGTTTAGGTTGATGAGAGGTTACTTTGACTAGTCTTGGCTAGATTGCAAGATCAACATGACAATGAGATGGAAGATCAACAAAGAAGAGGTAAAATATAAATCTAAAAGAAGCTAGATAAGCCTAACAAAATGTTTAATAAGAGTAAATCCGAAATCGCTTGACACATTAACTTACACAATGCATATATGAAAATAAAGAATCCAAATGTCTCTTGCAACCATGGATCCATTTTATCTTGTTGTTCATAACACAAGTGAAAGAGGGAGATTAATTCTTCACCCAAATATGAATTGCACGATGATAGCTTAGAATGTTATTACAAATATGAATATTATGTTGTCATTGATATCAAACTTGTTGTCATTGATGTCAACTATAATCTGAAAGGTGTGTTCACTAGTGTTCCTATGTGTTCCAAAGAGGTGCAATATCAGTTGAACACTTGTGTATAGAATTGACGTATGAAGATTGCTAGAGTGGAGCTTATAAGGTATATCCATATTTATCAAGTCTTATCCAAAGCTTTGGTGATGATTTTAGTTGTCTACACATAAAAATGGCTAAGTATGATTGTTCCAATGAATAGTCTTACAGATTGTGTTCTGCTTATTAGTTCGCATAGTGTTACATTGATCCATTTCACCCAATAGTTGAATTATTGTTGACAGATTTTAAAGGTCTTGCTATATCAGGTTTCATGGTCCCATTCAATCCACAACAAAAATTAACAACATTATCCTTTATGTCCGACTCAAGATGTTTTGGTTCATACATCAATGTGTGGTATCAATAGCGATGATTTAGGATTTAAAGGAAGGTATGCCAATATCGTGTGATTCTCACATATATTATTTTCCTTCCACGTTCTTTGGCGATTGAGTTTGGGTTCGTCAGTGTATGTGTGTTGTGTGTTACATCTAGTTAATCTTACCTAATTGATGTTATTTGAGTTGCAGTAGATATATAATGATGGATATACTTCAAAGATTGAAATATATTTTGTGTATGAATGCGTAAGATATTTTGTGAAGTTCGAATGTGCAAACAAGCAGTGATGAAGTCAGTTACAGATGTATGAGAAAAAAACTATATTTTGCATTTTAGAATGCATTTCTATTCAACTCAATTACAATAATTCTTTGTAGTAATCACTATTGTACCTTGCCTTGAAGAAAGTGATCTTCAGTGATTAGAAAGTCCTTATATCTTTCCCTAAGGTTGTTTGCCTTAGTCTGCAAGTCTATATCAGGAGGAGTGAGCTCCTTTTCCTTTGACCTAAATCTTTTTTAAATGAGTTCTTCATATAGTGAACTTGTGATTCTCACCGCGGTTTTTCTCACATTGGGTTTTCCATGTAAAATTCTTGGTGTCATGTGTGTTATTCTTTATGTTTTGATTATTTTCTTCTACACATAAGATGAATGGAATAAATGGTTAATAATTAGTTAAGTTATAATAAATGATAATTCACCCACCTCCCCTTTTAGCATCCCAAAGTGTTCAATAATTTGTATCAAAGAAAAGTTCCCAAAGAAATAGTCTAACAATTGTGGTAGATTTGGGATTTGGATACTATGTTTGAGTCTAAGAAATATTTAGATGTTATGAAGGGAAAAGGATGGGACATTGATGCAATAGTGGACCTTGAAGGAGAATTGAATTTTGCACTTGTTTAAATGGATGAATACCAAGAAAATTGGAAGAAAGTAGAATATTTCATTTCTCAACTGAAGAAGAAGGTTGAAGAAGCAAAGAGGACCTATAGGAAGTTAACTAGCAAAAAAATTCCTACACTAACATTGAGGGGCGGGTAATGTAAAAACTTTCATAGATATTTACAATAGTTTAAATAAATTAATAGAAATGACATAAATAACATGCATACTACAACACAATGATTTACGTGGGGAAAACCCTTTTGGGAGAAAACCCCATTCTAAAAGTCACCTAGTATATTATTCAAAAATAAATAAAAATACAATATACTTGCAGAGAAATATTCTCTTAGGAGTATCACCAACTAGAGATCCAAAGGTAACTGAATAGTTGTTATACTATTATACCCACCCATCATCTCACACACCTAATATATAGGAGATACAATGCATGAAATTGTTAAACAATTTTAAAAACCATGGGCTAAAACTATTTATAAAGTGGTGCCCATCTTTCTCCAATAAAAATGCTATATTTTGAGTCAAAATACACACAAACACCTGTAAATCCCTTATACAACTCATTTATGTGTTCAACACATTTTTTACATTTCCTATTTTAAGGGAACCAACTTTTGAACGGGGTGTCTGATTGACGAATCATATGAAGTGTTAGAAAGCTCGCAACATGCTCTATCACCTTGTAACCAACTATGTTGGTTACATATATTTTGAAGCCATTTTAGAGCCTCTAAATCCTTTAAAATTGAATTCATAAAATTTCTTTGACAACTTAAAAACGGAAACTTTAATATCTTCAAAACTGGACATGATCTTGCAACAAAAATTTATTGGCATGCTTGTCTAGCCCATCTAAAACTTTTGGTAAAGATTAGGGAAAATAAATGCTCAAATGAAAACTTACTAAAAATAGTAAATGTTGATCCCTAAGAGGCTCATGCCTAAATAAGGGTAGTTAGTAAGGTTCACATGAGTGGGACATTATGCACCCTGTGAAACGACCTCTAAGATTTCATGTAGGAAATATGGCAGAGAACAACTGCGGGGGGGGGGGAATCAGTTGTTCCTAAACTTCAAAACCATTAAAAATTGAAACACTTATGTTTTATCTTACAAGTTAAGCTTGCATGCATGAATCAGAAACACATAACACAAAGACTTTTATCATGTAAACCCAAATGGGAAAAACCACGGGGGGGCTTGAACCCACAATAAGTCAATACCTTGTTAGAAGTACAACTTATTACAAAAGAGGAATGCACATGCATTCAGGCACACTGCCTAGGGCTCACTACTCAAAATACCTTGGGCTACAACCCAAAGGAATAATTACAACCTTACAAGACCACTACAATGGTTGATTCAAACAATAATATGAGATTTATGAACTATATAGTAGCATCTACCTTATGCCAAGGTTAGTTCCAATGAAGCTCAACATAAATCTTTGTTCAAATAATCTCTGACTCCTTCAAATGAGTGATTCAACCTCCAACAAATCTACACTCTAGTTCTACAAACAATCACATGCGTCTGCGATCAATCACACACTTGCACGCACACAATTGTTTCCCTAATCCATCAACCTTTATCAAGAACTAGGTCATCAAAACCTAACTTTCAAAATTTCAATCCACGCGCCAAGAATCACAATTCAAATCCACAATAGATCGCCAAAAAATAGCAACGATCCATATCAACACCCTCGAGCTCATAACACATTCGTAAATCACGCCTCGATCTTCATAAAATGATTTACAAATCAAGCCAGGCAAGAAACAAAATATAGCCACTAATGGAAAAATCCTCCAATCTGATCACCATGACCAATGTGAACCTCCAACTCAACAGGAAAACAACCCAATAAAATCCATATGCATCATGAAGAACACACAAACATTCAAAGCCACCCGAACCTTCAAATTCATCAACATCTCTCATGTCAAACCCAAGAAGACTGTCACCTTCAACTATAACACCTAAAAAATGCATTACGGATCTCAAGATCAAAAAATTTATGAATTGAGGACACATTAGTATGTCCCAAACATACTCCTCAATGCATAGACTAATATATCAAACGAAAAGTGCACACCGAACCAATCTCTATCACCCTATCAACACTAGAAAATAATGTATAATCCAATCACCATACTTTACGTAATAACATATCCAAATCTTCATGCACACCTCTATAACTTGACATGGACCAAGTACAGACTCCCTAAAAAATTCCCTCAGGTGTGCAACCTCTGACCTACAGTCACTGATAATCACCAAACCTCTAAATATACTGCACCACTGTCCAAACTTCTTAACAGACATGTTGACGTCAATGAAAACACATCCAACTTGTCAACAATCTCCCCCTTTGGCATTGATGGAAACATTTGATGTGAAAAAAAATAATGCAATAAAAAACCAACACACTCTCCCTCTGAGATCCAATATCAACAATACTACTAGAAATATACACAATATTCACCATTATCTTTCAGAGTCTCTCTAACTCATCTTCCTTCACGATATCACTATCTGTGCTCCCCCTGAAAGCAAGCTTCCCCTTGGTTCCAATCTGATTACATACTTGAGTCATGGACATACTCTTTACAACTAGATTTTTTTTTCTTTTTGTAATACACAAATTTATGACAAAAATTACCGCAAGAAAATAAATTACCACTAAATTTATGAGTTTTAGGTAGTCTTGTTGAAGTCTTCTTAGTATCGTTCATCTTTTTTTTAGTTTTCGGATTTTCTTGACCAGACCTGGAACTTTCTCCTATCTCAAATCTAAGACCTCTCTTGTTTACTGAATTTATCTATCTTTCAAGAAATGAATCAAGTTTGGCTGAGATAATTATGAGCTTCTCCTTGTAGTTATTTGCAATCACAAGCTCTTCTTCAATATATTTAGCCCAGTGATCATCATTGAAAGCCTCATTCACATATTTGGTTTCAATCTTAGAGATCAAGAAAATTTGATCATGAGCAATCCTTCTCCTAGTAGGAATGTCATTGTTCCTATCACCAATGATCTGATCTTCAAAATTGTTTATGCTTACATACCTCTATATATTTTGTCTTACCATGTGTCTTTGTGCTTCCTCTTCTCCACTTGTGTAAGCCTCATCAATTGTAGTCACCGAAACACTTGGAGCTTGAGTCTGAACTTATTGTTGTTATATTTGATTACCACTGGAATTCTGATCATCAGAATCATATCCATAGGATATGGATAAATTCTCAAAGTTCTCATCCACTTTTACATTAGAAATCTTCACCATTTTTTTCAACCTCTTGTTTTAGCACCTATATGCCTTGCTTTTGGCAGAGTATCCAAGGAACAAACCTACATCACTTCTTGCATCAAACTTGCCTATATCCTCATCTCTTTTTTTGTAGCATCTACTACCAAAAATTGTGAAATACTTGACTGTAGGCATATTACCATACCATATCTCATAAGGTGTCTTACCTGTATCTCCTTTTATCTGCACTCGGTTGAGAGTATATACTGGAGTGCTAGCAGCTTCTCTCCAAAATGTCTACAGAACATTCCCTTCAAGTGTCATGGTCCTAACAGTATCAAGAATGGACCTATTATTTATCTATACCACTCCATTCTGTTGTGGAGTCATAGAGAAGGTAATTGTCTCTTTATTCCATGCTTTTCACAAAAATAATAGAACTCACCTGACATGAATTGGCCACCTCTGTTTGATCTCAAGCATTTCACCTTCAATCTTGTCTCAGTCTCAACCATGTTCTTGAAGATCTTAAACTAATCAAAAGCTTTAGAATTCTCCTTCAAGAAAGTCATGCATGTAAGGGTGCAAGCGACCCAACAATTATGTTTACCTTCAAACAAAAATGGAATAAGGTCTTTCTTTGGATAGATCAACTTTTTGAGGAGATTTGTGCCATATTTCTCAGAAACAACCAGGCCCATGGTAGGCTTGTTAAGCGAGAAAAAAACTTTAGATGGAACAATGAAGCCAGAAGATCTTTCGATGAAGTTAAGAATGTGATCGCTCAGGCTCCAGTCCTTGCGCATCCAGATTTTTGAAAGGATTTTTTAATACATTATTATGCTTCGGAGCACACAATGTCAAGTGTTCTGTTACAAAAGAATGAAACTGGTGAGGATGTTCCTATTTCTTTTATGAGTGTGTCATTAAAGAAACACGAGTTAAAGTACTCTCCTACAGAAAAGAAAGATTTTGCGGTGGTAAAAGTTGTTAAACAATTCTGGTACTATATTTTGCATTCCCATTCTACAGTTTATGTTCCAAATACAAGTGTTAAGAGTATTCTAACTTAGCAGGAGGTGTCTATGAATAATAGAGAAACTTGGGTTGCAAAGGTGCAAGAGTTTGATTTGGAGATCAAACCTACCAAATTGGTAAGAGGTCAAGGCCTCTACAAATTAATTGTAGAGAATGATGAAGAATCTGGTGATGGGATTCCTTTATCCCTATTTACAAGTATAAAAGATGCATGGTTCTCAAATGTAGCTTATTATTTGACCTATGGAGAGTGTCCTAACCATCTAACAGCAAAGGAATAGAGAAATTTGAAACTTAAGGCGGCCAAATATGTTATAGTTGATGATATTTTATACAAAAGAGACTTAGATGGGATGTTTCTCAGGTGTGTAGATGAGGATCAACAAAATAAGTTGCTTCAATCATTCCATAATGAAGCTTGTGGTGGACATTTTTCATCTACAATAATAACTTTAAAAATATTAAGGAATTGCTACTATTGGTTTGGGATGTTCAAAGACGCATACAAATGGGTGGCACAATGTGAGAAATGTAAGTTATTTTCTGGAAAACCACATTTAGTTTCTTTACCTTTAATACATGTAGTCATTGAAGAACCATTCAAGAAGTGGGGCTTAGATTTTGTAGGTCCAATATATCCCCCATCAAGTATAGGCCACACACATATCCTGACTGCAATGGACTACTTTACAAAATGGGTAGAGGCTATCCCTGTGAGGAAAACTACTTCAGAGGTAGTCTATTCATTTCTAAAAGAAAACATTTTGGTAAAATTTGGGGTTCCCACCAAGATAATGGCAGATAACACACATAATTTTTCTTCTCATGAAATACAGTTGCCACACTCCTCTGATTATTTTCCCCAAGTTAATGGTCAAGCTGAATCTACCAACAAGAACTTGATTGCCATAATGAAAAACTTGGTTAATGACAATGCCACAGATTGGCATAAAATACTGCATGAAGCTTTGTGGGCTGATCGCACATCACCAAAGCGATCCATAGGGATATCTCCTTTGAATTGGTATACGATGTGGAAGATTAATTTTCTCTTCCCTTAGAACTGGCAGCAGCTAAGTTACAGAAAGTGATCGAAGATAAACAATTTCAGAGTGCTTTAGAAAAAAAGGATCATGTATTTGACCAAAATCGAAGAGGAATGAGAAAATATTATTGACCATATTACCAACCACTAGGCTACGGTAAAGAAAATCTTTGACAGGAAAGCCCGGCCCTGGAAATTCATGAGAGGAGATAGAGTTTTGTTGTGGGATAAAAGGCGGGAACCTCGAGGTGCACACAAAAAATTTGAATCATTGTGGAAGGGCCCCTTTGAGATCAGCTAGGAACTCGGACCTAATTATTTCAAATTGAGGTATGCTGACAGAACCAAAATGCCCTTGTCCTTCAATGGGCAGGATCTCAACCTTTATGAGCTTTAAGTAGCAGGTCTTAATTGTGTACATAAGTTTTGTTATGTTGTAGGTTAGTGTCTTCTTGTTAGTCGGCTTAGTTTTGTGTGAAACTAGAGATTTTGAGTTCTTTGTTTAGTCCCTCACAGTCCAAATCCCCAGTCGGAGCCACCTGTTATCGGTCAAAAAGAGTTTCCCTTGTAAAAATTTTCTAAGTAGCATGTATTTCGTCAAATGCATATTGAATATTGAATCTTGAACTTCGCAATTCAAAGTTCAAGATTCAAATTACAATCCCCATGTTACTCTATGTTTACCTTTGTTTCGGTCAGAGAGAATGTTTGTGAGTAATGCGTATCTTTGTTCTCGAAATAGTGAATTGTGAACTTTGAACCATCCTTTCAGCAGTTCAAAGTTTAAAATTTGAAATGCACCCAATTTCTGGCAGACTTTGCCCTGTGTCTTCATTTCCTCTCGTGTCCTCGACTATTCTCATCTTGAATCTTGAACATCTCCTTTTTCTTGTTCATAATTCAAGTTTCCATGTGTGTCAAGCATAAGTCTTGTTTTAGTTATAAGCCTGTCAGGTGATCAAAGCATTATGGTTTTCGAACTTTGAACCTCGCTTCACACAGTTCAAGGTTCAAAATTCAATGTGCAATAAATGAAAAAATATCTATAGCTCGTGCCAAATCTTGCCTTTTTGCATAAAATTAATTAAAAAGATGTTGGATTGAAAGCCAGCTCAGCAGAAGTACTTGTCATGCAGAAGCAGAGTAAATGTGATTGGACATATTCAGCGAATGACAACAAGAATAATCAGGTCATGGCAAGGTGTCGTGATTATCGAAATGGTAACTCGAGCGTATTAATTTATCCCATTTCTTGCCATTTTAGTTCACTAGCAACTGTGATAGCATAATTGGAAGAAAGTTGCAACGAAGTTAATCGCAGGAAAGCAAGAACAAAGCATAACAAAGCATCAGTGAGCCCCAAGAAATCTTCTCCATTTCTATTTCTGGTTTCAGATTTAATTGTTGTAAGAAAGAAATTAGACTTTTTCGTTGTTTTTCTTAAGGTTACTTGCTTAGTATTGCTATGTCTAGTCCTAACATGTCGGCCTTAAAGGTCAAATTTGTAAAAGAGAATAAGTTCTCTCATGTGAGTAGTTGGCTTCTCAAAATGAGGGACACAATATTTGTAGACGAAGATTTAGAAGGAATTGTTCATAGGTTAAGAAGTGCAGAAGAAAGAACCTTCGCCGTGAAAATTACAGAAAGTGGTTTGTTGGAAGCAGCTGGATTTCCAGAGGTGACTCCTTGCCTAGAATTAGTAATGGAATGCAGAAATAGATATGATAGGAGTAACAGATGCATTCATTCTTTTTTTGGAGAAGTGTTGATTTCCATTAACAAGCAAATAGTCATGACAGCTCTACAAATTCCTCCAATGGAAGCTTATGGTGATTGGAGTATTGGGAAAGCTCAACGGGAGTATGACAAAAATAGAATATTAGAAAGGACTACAATAATAATATTACTTGAGACTAGCTAATCAAGTCTGAGAGGGGTGGTTCCAAGTTACCTAAGCCATTGAAGAAGAATCACTTGATTAGAGAACTCTAAAACGTAGCTATCATGCTAAACAGAGTGAACGAAAAAATGAATGATATCCTTTAGGAGGATTGGACCTACATTTTCATCCAAGTTGTTCTGGCTGAGGGACAATATGTTGATTGGGCGGAAGTGACAGTGGAAAGGCTTCACAAAGAATTATCACAATCTGCAGAAGCGTCAAATTTCTTTTTGTCTTCATACCTATTTTATGTGCTCGCTACTTGCAAGAATTGGGAGGGTTTGCCACATGATTGATGGAAGGAAAATATGACAATTTATGAATATTACCCACTGCTTCTATTGAAAAGAAATTCAGAAGATTTTTGAAGGGTTTAGAACACATTCTTGGCCAAACTTGTTTTCGAACTAAAGGGAAAAAACAACTGCATGATGTCTGAAGAAGCTATGGAGTTAGTCAAAATTTATGGTAGCTTTTTCATCCATTTCCCTACCTTCAGTTATTTAAGAGTGGGAGGATTCAATGGAGAACCTTTAAAGCTCCCAAGATATTTCTTAGACAAATATGTCTTATTAGAGGTCTGTAGACAGTTGCTCCAGGTTGAGATGAAATTCAAACTTAAAAGAGGGGCAGGTTCTCTTTTTATCAATTATTTAGGGCATTATCACTTCAAATGGATGCACACCCATTCTGCCTTGGATGTAGAACTAAAAATCATAAATCTCCCTCCCTACTAGAAAAGAAGCTATTTTGATAGAAAACGATTTGTAGAAAATCATTTCAAAATTGATGCCACGTTCCTACATCAAGCAGAGCTAGAATATTTTTGGGAAGAATGTGTGGAAAAAATTTAGGTTGAAAAGAGGCTTCATTCCAGTTTCACCCTGCAAAAAATTGCCTAGTTGTGTTTTCCTTTCAAGATTATGGGATTAGATATTAAAGATGAAGAAGATGTCTTGGAATCCGGATATGTGGAGCTAAATGATGATGCATTAGCAAGGAAGATAGACTGGAAAGAAAGGGAAGAAGAAGAAGATGTAAATGCCCTATCCAAAGATGTGTTTAAGAGAACACATAGATGGTTAAAATAAGAGGCAAGAGACTTTTGTCTCATCAACTAGAAAGATCCCAAGGATTTTAAAACTCATAGCCTCTCCCGTCCATACTGATAAGATTGATAAATTGCTTTCTGTAGGTGAAACAAACTCTGGAGTAGAAGTTCATCTAGAGGAGGAAAAACCAGTTGTTAAAGAATTTGTGAGAGCCACAAGAGCTAGAAGCAAAAGGAAGGAAAAGGTAGATAATATCCACTGCGTTATAATAGATCCAGAGGAATAAATTTATCTACAAACTTTAGGGAGGTCTAAAATGAGTAAATCATTGATCAGTTCTCTAGGGAATGAATCACAAAAAGTAGGTCAGCAAGACCTGAAAATCCTAAGAAGTCCTGGAACACAAGCTTCTACAGAGACCTCTACACCACAGACTCTGAACTGGCTAGAGTTATCAGTCAGCAAAAAGAGAAAAATTGTGCCAGTCTCAACTCCAATTGGAGATTTAGTCAGCAAATACTAGGGAAAAACCCCAAGAGCGAAGAAGCCCAAAATAGAGGCTATGTTGGACATGGACTCTAAAACAGGCCACTAGATTGTGGAGGTTTTTAAACCAAGTTTGATAAAACCATTGATGAAGTGAGCGAGAAGGATTTCAATATAGAAAAGGTAGATTTAGGCATGGCCTCTAGAGCTGCCAATTTGAAAATATTGAACTCGGCAAATAAGAAAATCAATCACCAAGTATTGAAAGACGCAAAAGTCAAAATGAAATTGAAGCAGACCCTTTGTGAATTGGCTAAATATATACAACAACTTCAAGGCCGAGTTCCTCAACCCTTGTCCATGATACCTATTGACTTAGATGTCAAGTCTCCAGAAAATCATAAATTCCTCGATCAAGTCCATAAGGATAGGTCCATATCAAAGGCCTTCTTCATCTGGATTGATAACGTAACTAAAGAAATCACCAAATTCACTAATTATTTTAATAGTTTGATGGAAAAATCTAATAAATTGATCAAGGCAGTAGAGGAAGATGTTGAATTATGGAAAAAAGGAAAAGGGCCAATTGGAGACTGAAACACGAAACATGGAAGAAATTTATGCTTACAATATGAACAAGTTTCTCTCAGAGAAAGCAGTACCAGGGGTTGAAGAGAACTTGTTGTTCATCTCCAAGGTGAACATAAAATGGGGAGGTGCATCATACGAACAAGCCTTTGAAGAATCTTCCCAGATCATTGAAGCCCAGATCAGCGCAAGAGAAATTATGCATACTCAAAATAAGTGCATGGGAAAAATAATTGGATATGATAATGGAACTAGGAGCAATATGTCCAAAGTATTTGTCTCTTATATAAAAAAGGTAGAAAATTTGAAAGCTTCTAAAGAGGTCGAGGTGAAAGATTTTTTTGTTTTAGTTCATGTGGAATCAGCAGTTTACTACGGCTATGAACAGATGAAAGTTTGTGAAAACAAATCTCAGCATATACAAAACTTCAAGAATATTTGGGGTCAAAGGTTTGAAACAGTTACCACACCTAATCAATAACTTAGGGAGAATTTCTCGGCTTCATTTGAGGAATGGAGCACAACAAAAGATGCCACCAATGTTGTTGGGAATGATGGAGCTGGAATTGGCCAATCGGTTAATTAGTTTCTAGATAGTTGTTTTATTTTTGCAAGTTCTCTGAAAGTATTTGCTATCTCTTTGGATAATTAGTTTTAAAAATTGAATCATCCCTGCGTGGCTATATATTTGAATTTTGATGACCAAATGAGGTTCGGTTCTCTGGTGAAAAACTTTGCAATACTATCTGTTTGTTTAAGTTATTTTGTTGTTGTTGTTGCTATACTATGAAATTCTGGATATATAAATTCATATTATCAATTGGTTTTATGAGCAGATTCTATTATTTTCATTGATCAGTTGATCTTGTGAAGTGTATGATTTTGGCTTCAGTCGGAGTTGAATGATTATATTGCTTTGATCTGCAAGTATATCTTAGCATTTTGTCAGTAATATTTTTAAAGATTTGGTATCATTTGAATCGGCCATTCTTAAATAGTTTTCTTTCATGATTCAAGTCAGTTGGCTTGGAATATCTTGAATCTCTTTTAAGAATCTCAGAATATTTATGCATTGATCTATAATGAATGTTAGTTAAAGCCTTTCGTGCTTTCTGGTTAAAAGCGTATCCTGAATTAAAATTATTTCTTAATAAAAATTTATTAAAGATAAATCATTGTATAAGGTTGTTGCTCCTTTGAAGCAGAGAGTGTAGTTATGAGTAACTCATTCAACTGTTAGTGTATTTTTCTTCTTTTTCTGGGTAAAAGGAGTTGTTTATTTGTTCATCATTAAGAGGAAAAATATGTTCACTAACACTATGCATCCCAACATGTAAAGATTGGTTTCTTTGAAACCCCTACAAGAGCGATAGTCCCTAAAACAAAAGGACATAGGCCAAAACACAAAGCCACAAAGGGGAAAACAAGTCTGATAACTGTTGATAGTAGCAACTCAGATATGGAAGCTAAAAAATAGAAAGTTATAGTGAAGAAGAGGTCCAAAAGGATTTAAACTGAAGATGATGAAGAGGAAGAAGAAAAACACCCACCTCTTGAAAGGAAAAAGAGATCCAAGATATCACTATCATAAGAGAATTAGGTGAAGGTAAAGAAGAAAATTGAAAAGGAAAATAAAAGAAAGGAAATGAAGAAAAGGAAGAGGAGAAAGATAAAGGAAAGAAGAAGAAGATATAGACCCCTCTAGTTGATACAAGGTATCAAGGTCTAGATTTGAATATTTTTTTCAATGTCATTAGTCAACATGAAGGATTGGAGATGGCAACAAGTATATATAAGGATGTTCCTCTGGCGGACAATATAACATTTGAGAAGGCTATCATTTGATATTTGATCACCTACAACTTTTATATTGATAATATTGTTGATAAGTTTCCTGAAGAGTTGTTGGATACCCTAACCAAAATAAGAAAAGTGGTTGTGATTTAAGAATCTAACATCAGAACTCATGCCTTGGAAAAATTATTTGTTTCCTTGTCTTGAGGAGATAGAGCTCATTTTGCACTAACTCTAAGTGTGAAATGCAGGAAGAAGGAAAGAATCAACACTATAATGGGAGGAAATCCAAATGCTTAACCTGGTAGATAAACAAACATAAGATACGGTTGTAAAAATTACTAATGAGCTAATGAAAATAGAGTGTTCTCCTCTGGAGAAGATAAACACAGGTTTGAAAACTAATGAGAAGATGTATAAAAATATTGATTTGCGTGACACATCTGTTTCAAAAGTTGGAACAAGCATTCTTGTGGAAATCAATGTTAAGGTTGCACCAACAAAGGATCAAGAAGAGAAAAATATTAACAACACAAGTCTAGTGAAGGGAAAGGATGAATAAAAACTATTGATAATGGCTCAAATATAGAACTATAAAATGATCCAGAGAAGGAGAAGATTCCAAAGCAAAAAGATGAGAAGGAAATTGAGGGCGATAAAGGTGAAATACTTGGTGGCGAATCTTCTAAACCTTCTAGAGGCTTTCTCTTAAACCTATTGGGCTTTCAGATGCAATTTGAGTTAGTGATCTCAACTAAGGTACTATATGTACCTATGACTCAAGGTAAGGTGTACCTTGACCAGCTAAGTCCATTGCACAAATTATACTCATGTGATATCATTCTTCATTAATCTTGCAAGAATTTTATAAAATTTTACATGGACAACACAAAATTGATTGATAATATTGTAAAATTCATTCATGAAGGGCTTCTCAAAGTAGAGTTGGATGAGTCACTCACTTGTGAAGATAAATTTCCTATGTTGCTTGAGGGATTCAAACAACATGCCTCCACATTCGAGGCCACAATTATGAATAAGGTAGAGAAAAAGGTGGAAAAGAAAATATTAGAAGAGTTCGTTAATAAGTGTGCAATATAAAACATCCGACGACATGAGACTCTCAAGGATTTTTAGAAATGTGTAAATGAAAATGTAGCACTATATTAGTTTTTTCATATATGGATCATACTTGAAAATAATATAGATGATCATATTAAAAAGGTGGAGTCACAAATTGTCTAACTATCAAATTCAATTGATTACAAAAAATGATGAAGATGGCTCTGCCAGGATACAAATAGAGAATGTACCAATGTAGTTGAATCTTCTAATAGATTAAAAGAATAAGATAAAGAAAAAAATCGGTCATCTAAAGGATATAGTAGATCTGAAACTCACAAGTCTAGTGATGTTGTCCAATGGATCAAAGAAGCTACATCAGAAGTTTAAGGATCCAAAGATCATAAAAGATGCAGAGGATCTTCTTGTGAAGCTTGCATGTTAGTGCTCCTTTTTTGGTTAACCTTTATTGAAAATAAATTCAAGAATATATGAGCACAACTGAAGAAGATCCATCATCATATTTTTCCCCCATAACAAAATTGCCAACTGAAAAAGATCCATCATCATATTTTTCAAAAGTTGGAACAAGCATTCTTGTGGAAATCAATGTTAAGGTTGCACCAACAAAGGTGGAGTCACAAATTGTCTAACTATCAAATTCAATTGATTACAAAAAATGATGAAGATGGCTCTGCCAGGATACAAATAGAGAATGTACCAATGTAGTTGAATCTTCTAATAGATTAAAAGAATAAGATAAAGAAAAAAATTGGTCATCTAAAGGATATAGTAGATCTGAAACTCACAAGTCTAGTGATGTTGTCCAATGGATCAAAGAAGCTACATCAGAAGTTTAAGGATCCAAAGATCATAAAATATGCAGAGGATCTTCTTGTGAAGCTTGCATGTTAGTGCTCCTTTTTTTGTTAACCTTTGTTGAAAATAAATTCAAGAATATATGAGCACAACTGAAGAAGATCCATCATCATATTTTTCCCCCATAAAAAAATTGCCCACTTTTGGTGGCAAGACAATTTTTGGCTTTGTAGATACACTCATGAATAAGTGATACAATCGTGGCTTCTATTGCATTTAATTTTGGTGCATTCCCTAAGGATATGTATGGGGGAGAAGAATATGTGAAGGGGTGTGTTGTAGATATGGTTTTTATCTCTAAGGGAATGATAGCACAGAGTCTATACAATGTTTCAAGAACTTCCTTTGTCCTTGATGTCAAATAGGGAGAAATATACTAATCATGCAAAGAATTCAAAAGTGTTGTCATTAATTAAAAAAAGGGGGATATTGTTGCAAAAATGAATGTAGCATTGTCATTGATGTCAAATTTTTTTTCATTGATGTCAACTATGATCTGGAAGGTATGTTAAATAGTGTTCTTGTGTGTTCCAAAGAGGTGAAGTATCTATTGAGCACTTATGTGTTAGCATTGATGTATGGAGATTGTTAGAGTAGAGCTTATAAGGTATATGTAGATGTCTCGGGTCTTCTCTAAAGCTTTGGTGATGATTTCAATTATCTTCACATGAAAATAGCTGAGTATGATTGTTCCAATAGGTAGTCTGACAGAGTTTGTTCTACTTATTTTTCTACATTGTGGTACACTAATCCATGTCACCTTTCCCTAAAGAAAGTGATCTTCGGTGATTAACAAGTCCTTGTATCTTTCCTTGATGTTTTTCACCTTAGTCTGCCTCTGGCCTAAAGCATTGATATCAATTATCCATATAGTGAGTATGATGCTCATTGTGATTTTTCATGCATTGGGTTTTCCACATAAAAATCATAGTGTCATGTGTGTTATTATTTATGTTTCAGTTATTCACTTCTACACATAAGTTGAATGGAATGAATGCTTAATAATTGGTCAATTTTTAATACATGTTGATTCACCTCCCCCCCGAAGCATATGTAAGGACTCAACGAATGTCATCTCTTTAAATTGCGTGACAAATGCATAATTATATGAAACCCAATCTGCCACCTCTCATAAACTTGAATAGTTAATTAGTATATTGTTCATTTGCTACTATATTCCAGCTCTTGTTTTGGTTGGAAGTAAAAATTTGCCTTTTATTATAGCTTAAGATATTAAAGGTGATTTAAATGGTCATTGAACTTAATTGAAGATATTTTTGGGCATTAAAATGACAAATTTTTAAAAATGGGGGAGAGCAAAAATAAATATGACATTTATATTTATATTTTTAATGGACTTCATAAGTTACTATTGGGACACATTTTATCTAAGGATAGCCTAACCATTGATCCAGAATGACTGGAATCCATTCTTTTACTTCCACTAACAAACCACAAGAAAGAGCTATAGAGTTTCCTTGGTAGGATTAACTTCGTAGGATCAAATTTGTGAGGAAGTTCATTCCCAATCTTACTACTATCATAAAACCTTTCAGCTCTATGTTGAAGAATTTAGCATTTAGTAGGACTAGGAAGGGGAAGGCTACTTTTGAAGAATTAAAGCAAGAAATTTCTCAAGAACCCACTCTTGTCAATCCTAATTATGAAAATGATTTAATCCTCTATAACTTCGAAGGAGAATCAAGCTATCAATTATCCTTAGATAGTTGAATAATGATGATTTTGAGCATCTCATTGCTTTCTTTATCAAGGCACTAAAATAGTATGAGCTTAAGTATAGTTATGTATAGAAGTGGGCTGTGCAACAAAAAAATCCAACAATTGGTCCCACATACAACCATCAAGGATTTCCTTTTCAACAAGGAAATTAGTAAGAAGAGAGTTGGATGGATCACCAAGGTCAGGGAATATGACATAAAGATCAAAACCACCAAGCTTGTAAGAGGTAAGGGTATGTGTGAATAACTTGTATCATCTTTTAAGACTCCTATAGAAATTTCCCTTATGTTAGAAGAAGATTAATCAACCAACAATGACACTTCAATCAATTGGGCAAGTTACATGACTACCTTCTCAATAGAAGGTATGTATCCTCTAGGTCTACAAAAAACCAAAACAAGTCATTTGGGATGAAGTATATTCCCTATAATTTAGTTGATGGTATACTTTTTAGAAATGACTCATGGATTCTTATTAAGATCCATAGAGAAAAATTATGTCATCAAATTATTAGAAGAGTTTCATGATGGCCTTCGGGTGGCTATTTCTCTGCAACAATGACAACAATCAAGATAATGAGGGTTGGTTACTATTCGATAACCTTATCGGTGACTCACATAGATGGATGAACAATTGCAAAAGGATTGATTTCTTCTCAGGAAAAAAGGCTACACACCCTTCCTCTTCACCTTATTCAAGAAGATTAGTCATTCACATAATAGGGTTTAGACTTCATTGGCATGATAAGTCCACCTTCTAGTGTTTGACACAAATGGATCTTGATAGCTACCTAGACTACTTTGCAAGGTGGACATATATAGTTTCATTTAAATATGTCACAGAGGCTTTAGTATTGCAATTTCTTGGGGTGATTATAAGGAGATTTGATGCCCCTTCCACCCTCACATCAGACAATGCCAAGGACTTTGTTGGAACCCAAATTGTTCTTGGGAAGTTAAGCATGGTATATACATGAAGCTTTCAACAAATCATTACCCTTAGGGTAATGGATTAGCTTAATCCTCCAATAAGAACCTCCTTAAGATAATCAAGAAAAAAATTGGAGATAATTAGAGGTCCTAGCATAACAAGTTGAAGATAGCATTATGGGTTGATAGAATTACACCCAAGAGAGCTATTGGTAACTTTGCCATCATGCTAGTCAATGGAAATAAAAAAAAGGTTTCCACTATCATTGGAGTTTCTGTATCTTGAATTATCATATTAGCTAGAGTTAGTAGAAAATGGTGTCATGTAAATCAAGTTAGTTGAGCTAATATAAATAGAAGAAACAATATTTTGATCTGTGCATACACTTGAGACTCGTCAACCACAAGTCAAGGAGTTTTGACAAGAAGGTCGCCAATAAGATCTTTAAAGAGGGAGATCTAGTACTAAGTGGAATGTAGATAAAGCCAAAGTAGGAAGACATTCCAAGTTTGATGCTATATAGAGTGGTCCATATGTCATCTTCGGCTTCAATGAGGCCACTATATTTATCTTTCTAGGCTAAATGGTAAAGGTCTGTCAATTCCGATGAGGGGGATTTATATCAAACCTTTCTTTTAAGGGTTTAATGGTTAATGGAAATATTAGTTAGTTGTTTTCTTTCCAAGAATTCCTCGTGCATGTGTTTCTTCCCTCAAGGCGCCACACATTTTTCCTTGTTAACACATTCAATTTTGAAGGAATGGCCATAAAATCAGTTCATTCAATCAATGTGATTACAAGGAACCTTGATTCTTGATGTTTAGCAAGAAGCATCCCACAAAAATTGCCAAAATATTGGCATTTTCATGCCCCATTAGTGTCCATTGATGATAAATAATATGAAAAAAACTAGAAGAACCCTTCCTTAGGACTAAATCCTACTCAATCCCCTAAACCTCAAAACCTTCACCCTTGTTGCAAATGTTATCCCTACATTGTTTTTTGTTGTGGACTTACTTTGATGGGTTGTTAGTATTTTAAATAATCTTTTAAGTCTACCTTATCAACAAGTCAACTGACTCCAATCCTAATGTTTTCTCCTTTTTATCAACTAGTTATTTTTATAACTTTCCTGAGTGTAATGAAGGAAGTAGTGTTCACTAGCTTGTATAGACAAACTAGGAACAATGGGGCTACCTCCTCTTACATTGGAAGGAAGATGTTCCGCTAGGCTTGAGGAGGCTAAATCTTTGAGTGAATACATAGATCTTTTGATAATCATGGATTGTTGATTCTGGAAATGAGAATGAATAATGTGAGATCTAGGGAGGGAGGGAGAGGGAGAGAGAGAGAGAGAGAGAGAGAGAGAGAGAGAGAGAGAGAGAGAGAGAGAGTGTGTGTGTGTGTGTGTGTGT